>WNWU01000061.1:2233960-2244665 GCA_012654045.1 Ptyas mucosa | reverse complement strand
TTTTATTTTATTATTTTACTTCACTTTATTATACTTTATTTTATTTTATTTTACTTCACTTTCTTTTATTTCATTATTTTACTTTCCTTTACTTCGCTTTCTTTTACTTCACTTTCTTTTATTTTATTGACCTCGGGAAAGAATATTGACCTTGGAAGCCCACTCAAAGGGCGAAGGATGATCGTTTAATAACAGAGAAAATGTTTTCTGTGGAAAGCTCTAACAACCTTCCTTTTGGGTTGATTCAAAAAGTTGAAAGGTGATTTAATTGACGCATGAGGTCTTTTGAGAAAATGGGAAGGTCGAATAAAAAGCTCTCCATGGGGAGAACATCTGATTTAGTTTTTGGTCTTCAGCTAGCAGGAGTTTATTCCTTCCTGACCTGGCAAAACACCACTGAACTACTGATAAAAGTGATTAAAACAGCCTCGATAAAATCTGTCTGGGGGTGGGAAAGTTTTCACGAGGGACCGCCGGAAAAAATTTCCTGTCAAGATAAAATGGAAGAAGTCCTGTCACATGATGCGGAACAGGGGCATGTGGATATAGTTGCCCCTATACAGGCTGTCCTCAATTTACAACAATTCATTTAGTGACCGGTCGAAGTTACAAAAGCACTGAGGAAAAGTAGCTTAGGAGCATTTTTCATACTTACGACCGTTGCCCCATCCCCGTGGTCATGTTTTTTGTTTTTTATTTTTAATTTGATTTATATGCCGCCCTTCTCCGGAGACTCAGAGCGGCTTACAATGCCCTAAGCAATAGCCTTCATACTTTTGTATATTTATACAAAGTCAGCTTATTGCCCCCACAAACTGGGTCCTCAATTTACCTACCTTAGAAAGGATGGAAGGCTGAGTCAACCTTGAGCCTGATGAGATTCGAACCTGCAATAATTGCAGGCAGCTGGTGTTAATAACAGGGTGCTTTAGACCACTGTACTACCAAGGCTCTTGTACTTGTGATTTACATTCGGATGCTTTGACACCTGGTTCATCTTTACGACGGCTGCAAGGAGGTGTCTTGGTCCTTTTTTATTTCCTCTTTAGATTTTTGATCATCTCTTTTGAATGGCATGCAGATGTTGTTCATCCCTATGTACCAGTTGATGGCAGGGGCACGGTGGCTCAGTGGCTAAGACGCTGAGCTTGTCGATCGAAAGGTCGGCAGTTCAGCAGTTCAAATCCCTAGTGCCGCGTAACAGAGTGAGCTCCCAGCTTCTGGCAAGTTCGAAAGTACGTAAAAAATGCAAGTAGAAAAAATAAGGACCACCTTTGGTGGGAAGGGAACAGCGTTCCGTGTGCCTTTGGTGTTTAGTCATGCCGGCCACATGACCACGGAGACGTCTTCGGACAGCGCTGGCTCTTCGGCTTTGAAACGGAGATGAGCACCACCTCCTAGAGTCGGGAACAACTGGCACATATGTCCCAGGGGAACCTTTACCTGTACCTTTACCTTTACCGGTTGATGGCAGATTTGTTTGACTGTCAGGGCACCAGGAATTCTCTAGCCTGACACTCAGACAAAATCAGCCATCAACAGGCACATAGAAATTAGGCACAACAGCTTAATCAAGGAACCACCAAGGACATTCCCACCAATATTGACAGGGCAAACCACTTTTTATATAAACAGAGAGCAAATCCCACTCCTTTCTAGCATTAGAGATGTTACCTGGTTGGGCAATGAAATGTCTACAAGAAGGCAACCAAGTTCAGAGAGCACCAAGGACCCTTCACTTCAACCCAGAGCTACAAATATTCTCTTCTACCAAATTTAGCAAACTAGGCCTGCAAGGAGGAAGAAGGTGGATGGAAACGGATGAAGGAGAGATTCAACCTAGAAATAAGAAGACATTTTCTGACAGTGAGAACAATCAACCGATGGAACAGAAGTTGCCTTCAAAAGTTGTGGGTGCCCCATCACTGGAGGCTTTCAAGAAGAGACTGGACAGCCACTTGTCTCCTGCTTGAACAAGGGATTGGACTAGATCACTAGATGATCTCCAAGGTCCCTTCCAACTCTTTCTGTACTCTGTCTTTCTTGGAGAAAGCATTACACCAGGTTTGAAGTGTGAAGCCTGGTCCTGTAAGAAAGAGAAGATGCTTCTTCTGTGTGGTCCATTTCATATTTCAAGCCATTAACAGAATAACAGAGTTGGAAGGGACCTTGGAGGTCTTCTAGTCCAACTCCCTGCTCAGGCAGGAAATCCTATGACAATCCAGCCCAGTCTCTTCTTAAAAACCTCCAGTGATGAAGCACCTACAACTTCTGGTGGCAAGCCGTTCCACTGGTTTATTGTTCTCACTGTTAGGAAGTTTCTCCTTAATTCCAGGTTGCTTCTCTTCTTGATAAGTTTCCATCCATTGCTTCTTTTCCTGCCTTCAGGTGCTTTGGAGAACAGGTTTACTTCCCCTTCTTTGTGGCCGCCCCTTAGATATGGACAGACTGCTCTCATGTCTCCCCTAGTCCTTCTTTTCATTAAACTAGCCCAGGGGTCTTCAACCTTAAACACTCAAAGAGCCATTTGGACCCATTTCCCACAGAAAAGAAAACACCGGGAACCACAAAACCCTTCCTGTGCCTGACTATTTCTTGAGCGGCCACAAAACTAGCATATGTAGTTGAATGAAACGTTCTGTTTTCTTCTGAAACTTTTCTTTTCTTGGATTTATCCATGGTTGGCCCGCCGGGGATTGAAAAGCTCAATAAATGGCGTGCTGGTGGGTGTCGCACATTGGCGGTTGTGATGCATATTTTGAGTGACAGGGAGCCGCAGCAGAGGAGTGAAAGAGCCACATGCGGCTCCAGAGCCACAGGTTGCTGACCCCTGAACTAGACATACCCAATTCCATCAACCGTTCTTCATTTGTTTTAGCCTACAGTCCCCTATCAGTGGTGGGATTCAGCCGGTTCTGTCTGGTTCGGGTGAACTAGTAGTGGCGACTGCGGGAGGTTCCGCCTACCTGCCCGGATGTAATGCGCGAGCACTGCATGCGTGGAAGGCCTTGTGCATGCACAGAGGAGGCACAAGCAAACAAAACGAGTGTGCCGGTGTGTGAGCTCACGCGCCTACATTTGTGAACCAGTAGGGAAGGTAAGTGAATCCCATCTCTGCCCCTAATCATCTTTGTTGCTCTCCTCTGCACTCTTTCTAAAGTCTCACTATATTATTATTATTATTATTATTATTATTATTATTATTATTATTCATATTTCTATGCCGCCCACTCTCCGAGGACTCTGGGCGGCTTACACCAAAGACAGTATACTAAATAGCATATTGCCCCCAACCATCTGGGTCCTCATTTTACCCACCTCGGAAGGATGGAAGGCTGAGTCAACCTTGAGCCGGTGAGATTTGATCCGCTGATCTGCTGAACTAGCAGTCAGCTGAAGTAGCTGCAGTACTGCACTCTAACCACTGTGCCACCTTGGCTTTTTTACATAGTGGTGACCAAAACCACACCTTTCGTGTGAACCTGTCATATGCGCTGTCTCCGACGTATCCTTGGCATTCCCTGGCATGACGAAGTTCCAAATAGCGCAAACTTGGAACGTGCTGGAATTTCTAACATGTATACCCTGTTGAAACAGCGACATCTACACTGGTTTGGGCATGTCGTGAGAATGGCTGATGGTCGGATCCCGAAAGACCTCCTGTATGGAGAATTAGTGCAGGGAAAGCGCCTCAGAGGGAGACCACAGCTGCGATATAAGGATATCTGCAAGAGGGACCTAAAGGCCTTGGGAATGGACATTAACAACTGGGAAACCTTGACCTCCGATCGTTCAGCTTGGAGGCTAAAGACGCAGCATGGCCTTCTCCAATTCGAAGAGACACTTGTTCGGCAGGCTGAGGCAAAGAGGCCGTCCCGGAACCAGCGAAATCCGGAGGGCAGGGCAGGGGACAGAATGTATCTGCCCTCAGTGTGGAAAGGATTGCCACTCTTGAATTGGCCTTTTTAGTCACACCAGATGCTGTTTTAGGACCTCTTTCCAGAGCATGATACCATAGTCCAGTGATGGCTAACCTTTTTGCCATTGCGTGCCAAGGAGCGTGATGGGGTCACACGCACGTGTGCCCACATCGATAATTCTATGCGCCCCACCCCCCGTGCTGACCCCACTTTTGGCGCGTAATGGCATGGTGGGCCTGGTAGGCCCGTTTTTCGCTCTCCCCAGGCTCCAGAGCCTTTCTAGGAGCCTGGGGAGGGCAAAAATGGCCTTCCCCACTCCCCCAGAGGCCCTCCGGAGGCCGGAAACAGTGTGTTTCCTGACTTCTGGTGGGCCCAGAAGGCCCGAAAATCAGTTGGCTGGTGCACGCATGCGTGCCAGAGCTGAGCTCTTGTGCCAACCGATATGGCTCCGCGTGCCACCTGTGGCACCCGGGCCATAGGTTCGCCATCACGGCCATAGTCTTTTGAGACTGAAGGATGCCAATGGTGACCAAAACTGGATGCAGTATTTATTCCAAGTGTGGCCTTACCAAAGCATTACAAAGTGGTATTAAAACAGTTCAGCCTGCTGAGTTAATGTTTAAGACTAAACATGGTTTGAGGTCAATATTCCTCTTCTGCCATGTGTTTGCCTGGTTCTGGACCTTGGCTTCCTCTCAGCCAGGCCTGCTCTCTGACCTTTACATGGCAATTAATCATTGATCAAAATATATATATATAAAGGGAAGCCATATATAAACACAGGGGTTGCGTTCATCGACACCCATCCACCCCACCACTTGTAATCCAGCTGTACAAAGCAAACCTTAAATGCACAACAACCCAGTGTGATTGTCAGGGAACTAAAATGAAGGCTGGGATTGTAAGCCTCCTACTGCTCCTGTTCACATGTACCCATGGACTTCAGCGAGGTACGGTTTTTATATTGATCCTATACATACTTCGATTCTCTGATTCTCTGAAAAGAAAAAAAAGGGGGGGGTGATTTGTCCTAGCCGACATAGAACAAGCAGAAAGGTGGAGAGAAATTTGGCTGGCTGGGTTGGTAAACAGCATGGATTATCTTGGGTCTTTGTTTTCCAGCAAGAAAAGAGACATCAGTTGTTGTTCAATGGTAGAAAAAAGGAAGGTTCTACATTTAGGCAAGAAAAACAAAATGTACAGGTGCAGTATAGGTGGTACCTCGCCCAATAGTAGCAACTGTGAGAGGGATCTTGGAGTCCTAGTGGACAACCATTTAAATATGCGCCAGCCGTGTGCAGCAGCTGCCAAAAAAGCCAACAGTTCTGGGCTGCATAAACAGAGGGATACAATCAAGATCCTGTGAAGTTAATATTCACAGAAGGCTATTGTTTAGCGCATTGTAAGCCGCCCTGAGTCTCCGGAGAAGGGCGACATATAAATCAAATTTTTAAAAAAAATACCACTTTATAATGCCTTGGTAAGGCCACACTTGGAATATTGCATTCAGTTTTGGTTGCCATGATGGTAAAAAAGATGTTGAGACTCTAGAAAGAGTGCAGAGAAGAGCAACAACGATGATTAGGGGACTGGAGGCTAAAACATCTGAAGAATGGTTGCAGGAACTGGGTATGTCTAGTTTAATGAAGAGAAGGACTAGGGGAGACATGATAGCAGTCTTCCAATATCTCACGGGTTGCCACAAAGAAGAGGGAGTCAAGCTATTCTCCAAAGCACCTGAGGGCAGGACAAGAAGCATTGGGTGGAAACTAATCCAGGAGAGAAGCAACCTAGAACTAAGGAGAAATTTCCTGACATGTAGGAACCATTAATCAGTGGAACAACTTGCCTCCAGAAGTTGTGAATGCTCCAACAATGGAAGTTTTCAAGAAGATGTTGGATAACCATTTGTGTTAAGTGGTGTAGGGTTTCCTGCCTAGGCAAAGAGTTGGACTAGAAGACCTCCAAGGTCCCTTCCAACTCTGTTATTCTGTTATTCTGTTCAGTTGCTAAAATGTGTCTGACTCTTCATGTCCCTATAGACCATAGTGCTCCACCACCACCCCGTCCTCTACTATCTCCAGGTGTTTCCCCAAATTCATCTTCATTGCGTTAATGACTCTTATCTAAGCATCTCATCCTCCTCTGTTCCCTTCTCCTTTCGCCTTCCAGCTTTCCCAACATCAGTGTCTTCTCCAGGGAGTCCTCTCTTCTCATTTAGGTGATCAAAGGATTTGAGCTTCCACTTCTGCATCTGTCCTTCCAAAAAAAAAAAAAAACCAGTCAGGGTTGATGTCCTTCCGGATCAACCGATAGGATCTCAACAGTCTCTTCTCCAACACTACAATTTGAAACCATCAGTTCTTCAGTGCTCAGCCTTCCTTAGGGGATTCAAAAAAAACCCCCAAAACACCCTAATATTTAGCCAAATCTATTGATGCTGTTTTAAATAACAGAGTAACAGAATAACGGAGTTGGAAGGGACGTTGAAGGTTTTCTATCCAACCCTTCACCACTTCAGACTAAAACCTGTTCTCCCAGTGTTCTTGTTCAGTCTCAGATTTTGCCTTGATTGATTTTGATTCCAGGTTTTCAGGAAGAGACTGAACAGCCCTTTGTCTGGAATGTTACAGGGTCTCCTGCTTGAGCAGAGGGTTGGACTGAAGACCTCTAAAGTCCCTTCCAACCCCAACATTATTCTATGTTCTATTTGTTTGGTATGAATGTGGGAAAAAGAAAAGAGACTTTCCTATTTTAGAGGGTTCCAAAAATGGTCTGCAAGGAGAGTGAATTTTGGAGAGAAACGGAAGGCTACTCAAGTTAGGAGGGCATGACTTCAGATTCAAGTAGCACCAATATCTCATCGTCGTCGTCGTCATCATTTTAGCTTATTGTTTATCCACCGCAGGAGGAAGGCCCTTCTTCCGCGTGTTTCCAACCCATACGGTCCTGAGTTTTCTTTTTCCAATTGCGCCCGCCATACTTGCCGATGTCGTCGGTCCATCTTGTTTGAAGTCTCTTTCATGGACACTTTTGATCCAGTGAGCTCCAGTCCAGGGGTGGGCTGCTGGGCGTTCGCAGGGGTTCGAGAGAACCTCTAGCTAAGATTCTGTACAGTTCGGTGAAGCCCCGAATCTCACTCCTGGCTGGCCCCGCCCACTCCTCCCCTCCCTTCCCCTCCCAGGAGTCCCCACGTGGCCCGTTTTGGTTACAGGTAAATGTAGGGAGTGCACGGAGCCTCGGGGAGGGGAAAAACAGGCCTACCGGAAGTTCAAGAAGTCCGGAAATGGGCCCTTTTCTGGCCTCTAGAGGGCCTTCAGAGCCTGGGGTGGCCATTTTTGCCCTCCCGGAGGCTCAAGAAAAGCCTCCGGAGCCCGGGGAGGGTAAAAACGCCCTCCCCCCTCTGTGGTGCAAGCGGCCAACTAGACCACGCCCACCATGGCCACACCCAACCAGCAACCAGGCAGAGAACCCCTTGCTAAAATTTTTGAACCCCATCCCTGACTGCCTATGTCTATGTCTGTGCCTACTGCCTATGTCTATGACTGCCTTGGTCCATCTGCCATCAGTTCTTCTTGCTATGTGACCAGCCCATTTCCGTTTCCATTCTTTTACTCTCTTGATGACGTCGTAAACTTCCATTTGTTCTCTAATCCAAGCGCAGGTCTTTGTATCTTGTCTTGTAATGCTGAGCGTGTAACTTTCCGTGGCCCTTTGTGCCACTCGTAGCTTTTGTGTCGATTGTGAGATTAGTGTCCATCCTTCACTGGCATGTGTTAGAACGGGTAGCATGCACGGATCGAAAAATTTTTCTCTTCAGGTAGACAGTAGTGGCCAATATTGTGGAAACCTTTTGGGAAAAGTGTATTTTTCTAAAACGAGCTAATAACACTTTTTTTTGGGGGGGGGGAGTAGTACCATAAAATGATATATCCATGGAAAGATAATTTAGTCGAGAATGTAATGCAATCACTTTGATGAAGGATTTGCTCTTAGAATAGCAGTTACAGTATAAAGAAGAAAAGTGAAACACGTAGAAAAAACGAGATATATGAAAATTATCACCATGTCAGTTAAGTCTTAGTTGGGTAATCTTTAGCATGAATGACGGCCTTACAAGGTCTTCCCATGGAGTGAACCAAGTCTTTTAGTTCTGCAGCTGTTATCGTGTGAAACCAAGATTGAATGATGGCTTCTATTAACTGGGTTCTATTGCTGGGTCGCTTCTGACTAACAAATTTCTTTGTTCCAATCTCCGTAGATTTTCAATTGGGTGAAGGTCTGGGCTACTCCCAGGCCATTCCAGCAGTGGGATAGGATAATCTTGAAACTCCAAAAAAAAAAAAGTGGTGTTATTAGCTATCAAACCTCAAAAATACACTTTTCCCAAAAGGTTTCCACAATTTTGGCCACTACTGTAGGGGGAAGCTGTTCTTGAAAATTATGCTTAGCACTGATATCTCTGGAACTTTTAACCTGAGCAAAAGAGCCACTGAGAGGCTCCTGGTTCTGTAATGAAAAAGAGGTGATAATTCTCCCGCTGACATTTTTCATTAAACACCAATGCTTTTTTTCCAGAGCTTAAGGGCTTCAAATTACCTGATAATTAATATTTCCATTACCCTGGCATTAAAGCAGTCCGGGCTCTGGGAAACCTCTAATTGGAATATTTTTTCTGATGCAATAAATAGAAAGCCATCACAAAAAGAACAGAAAAACCTTTCTCAAAATGGGTTCAAAGACAGAGAAAGTTCTTTGAAACAATATCTATAACGGCATAAAGGCAGCGGTTGGATTCAGCCGGTTCGCACCACTTCGAGAGAACCGGTTGTTGACTTTCTGAGCAGTTTGGCAAACTGGTTGTGGGAAGAAATCATTAGGGCGGAGAACCGGTTGTTAAATTACTTAAATCCCACCACTGCATAAAGGCCGTATCAAAATATAGAATAAAAAATAAAAGATTACACAACAGAACCAGATGTCAAAGTGGAATGCAAGCAAGAGATCAAATGAAAAGAACAAGATAAGACAACCTCGGGTTTCTGAATCACACCTGTAATTTAGCCCGATCAGACCCACATATGTAGATCTCATCCGAACCGTTTTATTCAAATATATAATATCAAGTATCACGTGACACACACCCCCGTCATAAATACGAACCGGTTGCCAAGCTTCTGAATTTTGTCTCAACAGTCATAAGTGTGAAAAAATGGTTGTAAGTCCCTTTTTCCCAGGGGTGGGCTGCTGGGGGTTCACAGGGGTTCAGGAGAACCTCTAGCTAAGATTCTGTACAGTTCAGAGAACCCCCAAATCCAACTTTTGGCTGGCCCCACCCACCCCACCCCACCTGTCCCAGGAGTCCCCACACGGCCCATTTTGGATGCAGGTAAGTGCAGGGCCTACCGGAAAAACGGGCCTACCGGAAGTTTGGGAAGGCCGGAAACAGAGCCTCCGGAGCCTGGGGAGGCCATTTTCGCCCTCCCGGAGCCTCAAGGAAAGCCTCCAGAGCCTGGGGAGGGCAAAAATGCTCCCCCTGCCATGGTGCAGGAGGCCGACAAGGCCACGCCCATTATGGCCACGCCCACCCAGCAACCGAGCAGAGACCCCCTTGCTAAAAATTTTGAAGCCCACCCATGCTTTTTTCAGTGCCGTTTCAGTGAAACTGAAACTTTTTTCAGTTTCAGTGCAAACTTCAAACCGTCACTAAATGAACTGTTGTAAATTGAGAACTGCCTGTAGTCCAGAATAACAGAGCCGGAAGGGACTTTGGAGCATACGTGTTATTATTTTCTATCGCTGGGCTGAGCAACTCCATTGGCAGAAGCGGGAGGCAGAGAAAAAAAATAAGGGATTATCGTGTGTCATGTCAGGTTTTGGGGGTTTTTTTGCCTTATTTTGACCAGCCTGATGCCAATGAATCTTTTTTTTTTTTCCCTGAGAACAGATGTTGGAATTGACAATAGCAGGGCTGAGCCTCCTGCCTCGCCATTGTAAGTGATTAAGGCAATTTTGCAAAGCTTCCATTATGACTCAGGGCAATTTGGTTTGTTTGATGGGAAGCAAAGTACATCGGCTCTTGGCGGGAGTCAATTTTCAATGGAAGAGTCACATCAATAAGCTGTGCCTTGCTTGCACGCTGCCGTCTCCTTTCCATGGGCTCTGATATAATTTACCCTTGATGGACCCTGATTGCAGGGGATTGTCAATGAAGCTGGTCTTTATTCTCCATCCAAAGAAAGAATAAATTGGGGGCCAAAGTTTAAAAAAAAAACGTACTTCGGTATCTTACCACATGTAGACATTGGCCAAGTCAAATCAAAGGTAGTTTGTTTGCTTGGGGCATTAGGTAACTCATTTCTGGATTGCTTTTCTTTTTTTTTTCTTTTGCTTGTGACTCTAAACTGCCAAATGACAGCTGCCCTCCGATTAGATGATTAAAAGATGTAGGGAAAAATACAGTGTTTTTTTCTTTGAGAAGATGGAGGGAGGGAGGGAGGGGGGGAGGAAGGAGAGAGGGAGGGAGGAAGGAAGGAAAGAAAGAAGGAGAGAAAGAGAGAGAGGAAAAAAGGAAGAGAGAAGGAATGAAGGAGAGAGGGAAGGAGAGAGGGAAGAAAGAAAGAGGAATAGAGAGAAGGAAAAAAGGAGAGAGACAGGGAGGGAAGAAAGGAAGAGGAATAGAAGGGAGGGAGGGAGGAAAAAGGAGGGAAGAAAGAAAGAAAGGAACAGGAATAGAGGGAAGGAAGGAAGGAGAAAGGGAGGGATGGAAGCAAGCAGGGGAATAG
>WNWU01000061.1:2211708-2224480 GCA_012654045.1 Ptyas mucosa | reverse complement strand
AGTACACAGAAGCCATCATTTAAAATGGATGTTCTCCATTTAAGCCAAGATTTATGCTCTCTCTCTCTCTAAAGGAGGAACTATTTAGAGTCGGAGCTAAAGGGATATAAATGAAGCTTTTGAGAGATCGGTAGGGTGATTGGGGAAGGTTTTTAAACTCCATTTCTATCAACTAAGCTGTCGGAAGAAGAAAGATCAATGTAATTTTTATAGGGCGCTGTTTAAAAAATAGACATATATTTGTTCAGTGCCTTTGATTTATTACAGACAGGATGAATGTTCAAAGGTTGTTGTTGTTTTTTTTTTCATAATTGAAGCCTGTGCTTTTCTTGTCTACTTGTGATCAAAGTGATAATAGAATTTGTTATGACAAAGGGATGGCTAGTCTTTACATCCTTGCTTAGTGCAACAAGCGAGTTTTCCTGCTCCTGCTCCTTTCTTCTTCTTCTTCTTCTTCTTCTTCTTCTTCTTCTTCTTCTTCTTCTTCTTCTTCTTCTTCTTCTTCTTCTTTCTTCTTCTTCTTCTTCCTCCTTTCTTCTTCTTCTTCTTTTTCTTCTTTTCCTCCTCCTCCTCTTCCTTCTTCTTCCTCCTCCTTTCTTCTTCTTCCTCCTTCCTCCTTTCCCCTTTTTCTTTTCCTTCTTCTCCCTCTTCTTCTTCCTCCTCTTCTCCTCCTTTCTTCTTCTTCTTCTTTTTCTTCTTCTTCCTCTCCTTCTACTACTACTATTTCTTCCTCTTCTTCCTCTTCTTCCTCTTCTTTTCCTTCTCCTCCTCCTTCTCCTTCTTCTCCTCCTCCTCCCATTTCTTTCTTGCATTGCAGATACATCTACGTGTCATCCCCAATAAAAATGGCACATACGCAAATGACTCTGAGAAGAGACAATGTCTGTTTGCCTAGGGCTGCTACCTCACCTCTTTTACTGTATTATTCCTGTATACAGTGTAATTCCTTGTTCATCATTTTTAACTGTGAAATGTGAATTGTAGAGGGAAGGAGGAAGGGAGGGAGGGAGGAATACAGGGGGGAGAGAGGGAAGGAAGGAGAATTCAGGGAGGGGAGGGAGGGAGGAACAAAATACAAGGAAAAAAGGAAGGAGAATACAGGGGAGGGAGGGAGGGAGAGGGAAGGAAGGAAGGAAGGAAGGAAGGAAGGAAGGAAGGAAGGAAGGAAAGAAGGGGATAATATGACTGTCTTTCCACTTCAAATACAGGTAGTCCTCGACTTACAACCATAACTGAGCCAAAATTTGTGTTGCTAAGCAAGACATTCGTTAAGTGAGTTTTGCTCTGTTTTAAGACTCTTCTTGCCACAATTGCTAAGTGAATCTGGCTTCCCCATTGACTTTGCTTGTCACAAGTCAAAAAAGGGGATCACATGATCCCGGACACTGCAACTGTCATAAATACGAGTCAGCTGCCGAACATCTGAATGTTGGTCACATAACCATGGGGATGCTGCAACGGTCATAAGTGTGAAAAATGGTCATAAGTCCCTTTTTTCAGTGCCGTTTGAACGGTCATTAAACGAACTGTTATAAGCCAAGGACTACCTGGCTTATATGTCAGGGTTCCAAGTAACACCCCCAACGAAAGAAGACTCCGAGGGTTGAAGTTCCTCAAAGTTCCATTTTATTAGAGATGTCATATTGGCACATCTGGGAAAACCCGAATCTGAAAGTTTCCAGGTTTTCCCCACCCAAAAGAAAGTCCAAGTCCCTGCCCAGCACCGACATGTCCATCACATGGTCTAATCAATGCACCGTCCCAACTGGAGATGCCTCCCAGTTCCAGCCCTCCAGGTACAGGGCAAAATGGCCTTGACTCTCTGAGAAAGGAATGTTATTATGGCTATATATCATCCTGGCTCCACATAATTCACCCCTCCCAGTTTCCCACAGTAGTAAATGTGGCAGGCCGGAAGGCCCAATGAAAAAGATGGCTTCCAGGCCTGACACAACCATTCTTGAGTTAGCAGAAATGTAAATGGGAATTATGCCTGGTCCAGAATGCAGCCGCGCGGGTAGTGATGGGAGCAACGTGGTGCTCCCATGTAACACCACTCCTGCGCGAGCTGCACTGGCTCCCAGTGGTCTTCCAGGTGCGTTTCAAGGTGCTGGTTATCACCTTTAAAGCGCTCCATGGCATAGGACCTAGTTATTTACGGGACCGTCTACTGCCACAGACGACCTCCCATCGACCCGTGCGCTCCCACAGAGAGGGCCTCCTCGGGGTGCCGTCAGCCAAACAATGTAGGCTGGTGACCCCCAGGGGGAGAGCCTTCTCTGTGGGGGCACCTACCCTCTGGAATCAGTTCCCCCCAGAGATAAGGAGAATCCATGACCTCCGTGCCTTCCGTCGTGCCCTGAAAACTTACTTTTTCAAACAAGCCGGGCTGGCTCAAGCAGTATTTTAAATTTTAAATGTAATGGGGATTGGTATTTTAATTCGAGCCGAAATTTATTATTCTATTTTTAATTGTTCTTATTGTTTATATTATGTGTTTTTTAATTCCGGCTGTACACCGCCCTGAGTCCTCAGGGAGAAGGGCGGTCTATAAATTTAATATAAAATAAAATAAAATAAAAATAAATTATGCCTACTATCCAGGGGTGGGTTCTAATTTTTTTTACTACCGGTTCTGTGGGCGTGGCTTATTTTGTGGGTGTGGTTTGATGGTGATGTGACAATTCTTTAGGATTTAGCAGAGGTACTGGTCTACCAGGCTTTTAACTGCTTGCAGAGCTATACCAGTCTACTCATTTATTTTTGCAGGCACCGGTCTACTCATTTGTTTTTAGAGGCACCGGTCTACCACCACACTGCCTTTTAACCCTGATCAGCTGTAGGGCGGCCCTTTGAAGCCCTGTGGCAAGAATTTAAACCGTTTTTTTCCTTCTAGCCGATCAGCTAGGACTCGGGAGGCAGCAATAGATTGGGGGCGGGCCAAATAAAAGGTAAGAATAACGCAGGGGGGGGTGGGAGGACCCAGCTCCCGAACAAAGAGAATCGGTTCGGTGATGTCATATCGTCACCGCTACCGGCTTGGCCGAACCGGACCAAACCGGGAGGAACCCACCACTGCTACTATCCAAAATTTTGATATGGCAAGGATCAGAATTATCATAAAGTCTCATCTAGGGCAAGGGTCCCCAACCTGTGACCCGTGTTCCAGCACCGGGCTGCAGAATGTCAGAAACCGGGCCACACAAATCAGCGAAGCCCCATCCGTGGGATGCAGGCAACACACAAAACCACACCCCTTCCGGTCCACGGAAAAACCCCTCTCTCCACGGAACCGGTCCCAGGTGCCCAAAAGGCTTGAGGCCGCTAATCTATCTGGATCTTAGATATTGTTTTCTTTCTCTCCAACATTGAAGCGATTATTAATCCAAGCGATTAATATTCCATTATTAATCTGAGGGGAATGTAATTAAGAAAATATTAGAATGCGCAGAAATGGATAGACTAACGCTTACTATTAAGGATAAAGGAGAAACTGAATATTTTTTGATATGGGATATATATTTTATCAACGGCTAGACAATAGAAACAGAAGTTAGAAAGGAGGAGATGTAAAAGGAGGAAATTCTAAAGTGGAGAGTTGTTAAAGAAGATGATGTTAAGTATTATTGTTATTATATTATCGTGGCTCAGTGGCTAAGATGCTGAGCTTGTAGATTGAAAGGGCGGCAGTTCAGCGGTTCGAATCCCTAGTGCCATGTAACAGGGTGAGTTCCCGTTACTTGTCCCAGCTTCTGCCAACCTAGCAGTTCGAAAGCATGTACAAAATGCCAGTAGAGAAATAGGGACCACCTTTGGTGGGAAGGTAACAGCGTTCCGTGCGCCTTTGGCATTTAGTCATGCCGGCCACATGACCACGGAGATGTCTTCGGACACCGCTGGCTTTTTGGCTTTGAAACGTAGATGAGCACCGCCCCCTAGAGTCGGGAACGACTAGCACATATGTGCGAGGGGAACCTTTACCTTTACCTATTATTACATTATCAATATTACAGTGATGAATACCACAGCAAATATGTGTATCGTAATTGTTTAAAAATAACTGTACCCAAACCACACACTGTTTGATGAAAATCGAATGGTATATAAATAAAACAAAACATTTTTTTTTAAATTAATCCACGTTTCATCTTTTGTTTTGACAGGCAAGGATTACTTCAGAGAAAAGGTCTGCAACGAATACAACGCATTGGGGGAAACGAATTTTCGCTCCATGTATGTATTTTGAAGCCAGATTATTTTTGGGGTTCAGAATTACTTACTGTGCATAGAAACCAGGAGCACCCCCAAAGGATGTGTGCTGACCTAGGCTCCCTTAGAAAGCATGACGCAAAGTCTTAATCCAGGTAAAACCTCTTTTATTAACATGGCGGTGAATTCCGTTCATTCACAGTCAACAACGCTTTGGCAAACAGCCTTTCAAAGGAATGTTTATCAACTCCCACATTTTTTTTTAAAAAAAAATAATTTTTATTGAGTATTTTACATTTTAAAACCAAACACACAATAGCAAAAGAAGTCGAGACAAAAACAAAAAACAAAAACACACGCATATCAGACATTAAAATACAATACTAATAACAGATATATACAATTTTACAACTTTCTGCATCGACTTTTGTCTTTACTCTTAGCATTTATTTATTTATTTATTTATTTATTTATTTATTTATTTATTTTTCAAATTTATATACCGCCCTTCTCCCAAAGGACTCAGGGCGGTGAACAGCCAAAGATAAAAATACATAGAATACAAAATTTAAAAATAGTTTAAAACAAATTAAATACTATTGGCCCACGGCAATTAAAACACCCCCAATTTAAAATCAAATTAAGATTTTATCCTCCCGCTCCTTCTCTTTATTTTTAAATATTCATAATTAACTGTTTTGTTAGCAGGATCATTATTTACATTTATATCCAGTATGTTAACATCAAATTTCACTTTATATTCTTATTTCTCAATTTGATTTCTGTTTTCCAACCATGTATAAAACCTATTCCACACTTTAGAATAATCCGAGGCTTCTCTTTCTTTGATCTCCATCGTTAATTTATCCATTTCAGCGCATTCGAGGATTTTCTTTATTATTGTTTCTTCGATGGTATATTGGTCGACTTCCACATTTGCGCTAGAGTAATTCTGGCCGCCATTCGAATATGCAGTATAATATAATAGAGACTTTTTTCCATTTTTCTATCAATCATTCTGAAGAGGAACATCTCCAGTTTAAAATCTATCTTTTGGAGTGTAATCTCTTCCAACGACCCTTTAATTTTATACCAAAATTTCCTCACCTTAGGACACATCAACCCCCACCTTATCTCACTTGGAACACTGCCAGAGAACCGATTTCCAAATGCAGAGCAAGGCCAAACTTGGCACCGAGTCTATTAGTGTCACCAACAGAACTTTCCAATCTTGAAACGAGATGAACTAATTGCTTCCTGCAAAAGCCCACATCCCATTCGCTCCTCTTTTATGTCCTAAGGGAGGGGCCAATCATCTACAAGGTGTGGCTTTACTCCTGAGTTGACCCTGCTTTCTGAGTTGTTCTTGTCTTCCGGCAGCTCTGCGCATGCGCACACTGGGAACGGGCTCCAGCTGTTCCTCTGCCTTGCTGCTGTCTATTTCCCTCTCTGCCTCCGACACAGAGCCCTCGTCCGAGCTTTCCCCAGCCCCCAGGACTGGCCCAAGTTCCTCCCCAACCTCCTCACTGTTGGACTCTGCTGCGAGCTCCACAGGCCACTGGTGGGCCACAACACATTCTTCTGCGGGGGGGGGGAAGAGGGGGCTTCCCACAAATCTATAGATGTTGTAAATGTCTCTGTGTCTATGGATGGCTGATTTGTCAGAGGGCCAGGCTTCTTTGGCAAACTCTATCCCTTTTCAATATGCATCTGCTCCGGAAGAAAAGCTCTCCATGGTGGCCCAGCTCTAGCTCCATAACGGCGACAAACAGACCTTTCAAACCAGGCACCGTCACTGTTCTTTTAACTTGGCTTTTGCAGATCGATCGTCATAAACAGCAGGAAGTATTCTAATGCCACCTTTGAACAAATCATCAGTCTCGTCAACGACATGGTCGACTTGGCCAAAAAATGTTGCACTGCAGGAGCTGATCCAGACTGCTATGAAAACGAGGTAAAGTTCAACATCCATGCAGGCAAATCCAGTCACCGGAGGCGATTGGATAACAAGTAGCAATAGAAAAGGATATTTAGAATGGAATATATGGAATGGAATGGAATAGAAATAGAAATAATAGAAATAATAGAAATAGAATATATGGAATGGCATGGAAATGGAAATGGAAATGGAAATGGAAATAGAAATAGAAATAGAAATAGAAATAGAAATAGAAATAGAAATAGAAATAGAAATAGAAATAGAAATAGAATATATGGAATGGAATGAAATGAAATATATGGAATGGAAGGGAAGGGAAGGGAAGGGGAGGGGAGGGGAGGGGAGGGGAGGGGCGGGACGGGACGGGACGGGACGGGACAGAACAGAACAGAACAGAACAGAACAGAACAGAACAGAATAACAGAGTTGGAAGGGACCTTGGAGGTTTCTAGTCCAACCCCCTGCTCAGGCAGGAAACCCTACACCATTTCAGACAAATGGCTATCCAACATCTTCTTAAAAACTTCCAGTGTTGTAACATTCACAACTTCTGGAGGCAAGTTGTTCCACTGGTTAATTGTTTTCACTGCCTGGAAATTTCTCCTTAGTTCTAGGTTGCTTCTCTCCTTGATTAGTTTCCACCCATTGCTTCTTGTCCTACCCACAGGTGCTTTGGAGAATAGCTTGACTCCCTCTTCTTTGTGGCAGCCCCTGAGATTAGAACTCTCTGAAGTTGGTTCTTTTCTTCCAGACGCTTCATTACCAAACTAAGTAACATCATCAGTGCTAGCAGCCGTACCAGTGACAGCATTACCTAGTTTGGTAATGAAACATCTGGAAGAAAACAACCAACCTCAGAGAGCACCAAAGATCTCACAGTTGAATTCCTTAACTGGAAGCTGGGAATAGTAACATATGTTAGGGAATTGACACAATGGAGTTGCGGATCTCCATACAGGTAGTCCTTGACTCACAACAGTTCATTTAGTGACTGTTCGAAGTTACAATGGCATTGAAAAAAAGTGACTTGTGACCATTTTTCACACAACCTGTACCCCCCCACGCCCTGTTTTGGGCATAGGAGGCCTCCCTGCACTTACCTCAGAACCAAAATGGGACACGTGGGACTCCTGGAAGGGGAGGGGCAGGGAGGGGAGGGGAGGGGCAGGGAGGGGAGGGGAGGGGAGGGGCTAGCCAACAATTTAACTACCGGTTAGCCTGAACTGGCCCGAACCGGCTGAATCCCACCCCTGGACTAAATGATGCAACTCTTGCTGGACTTGACTTCCAGGAGGGCAGCGATGAATGTCACATGATTGACATTCTCTGTGCGCCCGTGCATCGAGAATAAGCTCCTCCTCTTCATCCTCTTCACTTGAAGGAGCTTCTGGAGGTTCTGAAGGCCCTGGCTGAATCCCCGCCTCTGGCACCACCTCTTCTCCAGCCTCCTCATTGTCTGACTCGAGTGCCAGCTGCACAGGCTGCTGGCGCAGCACCACACCAGCCTCCTCGCTGTCTGAATCAGCTACTAGCTGCACAGGCCGCGTACGGGCCACAACAACAGGAAGCAATGCAGACCTAAATTTCTTCTTCTCTCCCCTCCCCCCCTTCCCCACCAAAAACAAATCATTCAAACCTTTAACTGGTTCTTTCTAAGAGAATGCAGTCAGTCTGGTAAGATTCTCGTAAATAGGTTGACAGCAATAAAGGAGCAACTCTGATCAGCTCACAGTGTCGTTCTGGTCCCTTGTGCCTGACAAAAACCAATTGCTCAGAGCTAGCATGGAAGACAGGTTCTGCCTTCGGGCCAGTGTATGTGATCTTCCTTGAGATAGCTAGCAGGCTTCAGCGGAGAATGTGACAGGGAATTAAATGAAACTGTGCTGATAGAGAGTGTGGAATTGACCTCCTCTTCTTCCCCTCCAGAGAAAGCTGGGGGAATAAAGGAGAAAATGTGTAGCTCGGGGTTGAAATGAGGGATCCTTGTTGCTCTCTGAGCTTGGTTGTTTTCTTGCAGATGCTTCATGCATTTTTCAGTATTATTTTATTATTGTTATTATATTATTATTATTACTATTTCATGTGGTAACATGATCATAAAAGGGAATGGGGGGAGGAGGAGGAGGACGAGGACAAGGATGAGGACGAGGACGATTGTGGGGTCCTTGGTGCTCTCTGAGCTTGGCTGTTTTCATGCAGACATTTCATTACTCAACTAGGGTACCTAACTACCTAACATCAACAGTGCTGGAAGGGAATGAGGTTTATGGGTAGAGAATGAGAAAGGGAGGAGGACGAGGACGAGGTTAGCCTGAACTGGCCCGAACCGGCTGAATCCCACCCCTAGACTAGATGATACAACTCTTGCTGGACTTCCAGCAGGGCAGCGATGAATGTCAGATGATTGACATTCGGATGCTTGACAATTGGTTCCTATTTGTGACGGTTGCAGTGTCCCAGGGTCATCCTTTTGTGACCTTCTGACCAGCAAAGTCCCATGGGGGAGCCAGATTCACTTAACAACTCTGTCGCTAATTTAACAACGGCAGGGATTCGCTTAAGAAATGCAGCTGGAAAAGTCGTAAAATGGGACAAACCTCGCTTAACAAATGTCTCACTTAGCAACATAAATTCTGGACTCCATTGTGGTCGTAAGTCAAGGACTACCTGTATACGCTGGAATTTAGCTTAGTGTCCTCTAGGAGGAGGAGGACGACGAGGACGAGGACGAGGACGAGGACTGTGGGGTCCTTGGTGCTGTCTGAGCTTGGCTGTTTTCATGCAGACATTTCATTACCCAACTAGGGTACTTAACTATCTAACATCAACAGTGTTGGAAGGGAATGGGGTTTATGGGCGGAGAATGAGGAAGGGGGGGAGGAAGAGGAGGACGAGGACGAGGATGACTGTGAGGTCCTTGGTGCTCTCTGAGCTTGGTTGTTTTCTTGCAAATGTTTCATTACTCAAATTAGATAATATGATTAATTTTTTTTTAAAAAAATTTTTTTTTGATTTATATGCCGCCCTTCTCCGGAGACTCAGGGCGGCTTACAATGCGTTAAGCAATAGCCGTCATACTTTTGTATATTTATACAAAGTCAGCTTATTGCCCCCACAAACTGGGTCCTCAATTTACCTACCTTAGAAAGGATGGAAGGCTGAGTCAACCTTGAGCCTGGTGGGATTCGAACCTGCAATAATTGCAGGCAGCTGGTGTTAACAACAGGGTGCTTTAGACCACTGTACTACCAGGCTTAATTAATGCTAGACGGGAGTGGAGTTTGCTCTCTGTTCATATACATGCAAACTTCACTCCCTTCTACCACTGACGATGTTACCTAGTTGGGTCATGAAACATCTGCAAGAGAACAACCAAGCTCAAAGAGCACCAAGGGCGCCTCAAAACTGGATGAGAGTAATAACACGCATCCCTTTCTTTCTCTCTCTGCCCCTTCTCTTCTATCTCTTCCCACCAACCCTCAAACACCCTCTCCACCAAAGTCTACTGCATTCTCCGAAAAATCCTGCCGCCCAGATGCTCCTTTCCCAAGACACCCAGGGATAGCTGGATGCTGCACTGAACAAGGTCTTGCTCGAAAGCTCTGCCTGGCAGCCTTGAAACACCCCTCTAAGGAGTTCCCGACCTTCGTGGAGCCACCGAACGAGGAAATATGTGACGCCTTCAAGAAGGACCCTCAGGGATTTGAAGAGAGGTGAGATGCAGAAAGCGTCAACCATCTTCATTGTGTGGTGAATTTCTGCACATGTCCCAAAGGTGATTTATCAAGAGGTAACTGGAGTTCCTTTGTTTTTCCTTGAAGACATCTCACTTCTTATCCAAGAAGCTTCTTTGGTTCTGACGGAACGGTGGAGAATGGAAGGATTTACACTCCTTGCAGTCGTCTGGTCCTTGGTACTCTTTCTGAGAGTCGTTGAGGCCGCTTGGAGGTTTATCTGCGTCCTTAAGGTCAGCTTCTATTCTCCACCATTCAGTTCAGTCAGAACTGAAGAAGCTTCATGGATGAGAAGTGAAATGTCTTCAAGGAAAAACAAAAGAAGTCCAGTTGCCTTTTGAAAAAGCACCTTTGGGACAAGCATGAACTAAAGGACTGAGAATCTCCATAGACAAATTTCTGCACATGTTGCAAATTAGTTCCAGAACCAAGAAAGTTTTCCCGTTCCTTCATTTAATCTGAAGGTGTGGCTTGATTATCCCCATTCGTACTGTGAGAAGAATGTATAAATGTATATAACTGTGTTGGAAATGTTGTTTAGAGAGTCATATGTTAACTAATCCAGGTCTCCCAAAAACGGCCTTCAACATCCTTTAAACTCATAGCAAACATAAAAAAAATTAACATAAAAAATTAATTAAAAAATGGTGGCAAGGAAGGTCGTAAAATGGAGCAAAACTCACTTAGCAAACAGTCCCCTTAGCAACAGAAATTTTAGGCTCAATTGTGGTCATAAGTCGAGGACTTACCTGAATTTACTCAACTAGTCTTCCATGTTCTTTTTTTCTCACCTGTCTTCTAGATTTCTGGCCGAGTATTCCAGTGATTACAGCTACGCTCCTCTGCCAATCTTGCTGAACTCTACAAGAAATTATTTATCCACCGTGAGAACCTGCTGTGCCAGCACACAAAATAACATCTGCTTCTTGAAAGAGGTCGGTGCATCCTTCCCCCTGCTCTTATCAGCTGCCCAATAAACTGTAATCATCTCGCCTCCGTTCCGGCCTCCCGTTGCATTAGAAAGCCCATGGTTAGATTTCCATCCCACCAAATGATTCATTTATGTACGCTCAAGTGATCACTTGCCCAAGAGGGTCAAGCTGATCAAAGTTGACCCAAACAACAGAATATTTTTAAGGCAGAGCAAAGCAAAGGTTTAAATTTCCAAGCTATCTATCTTGATAGATAGATTGGATAGAGATAGATAGATAGATAGCTGGATGGATGGATGGATGGATGGATGGATGGATGGATGGATGGATGAATAGATTGGATGGATGAATGGATGGATGGATGGATGGATGGATGGGTGGATGGGTGGGTGAGTGGATGGATGGATGGATGGATGGATGGATGGATGGATAGATAGATAGATGATAGATAGTAGATAGAGATAGAGATAGAGATAGATAGATAGATAGATGATAGATAGTAGATAGAGATAGATAGATGATAGATGATAGATAGACAGTAGATAAAGATAGAGATAGAGATAGATAGTAGATAGATAGATAGATAGATATAGATAGATAGATAGATAGATAGATAGATAGATAGTAGATAGATAGAGATAGAGATAGATAGATAGATGATAGATAGTAGATTGATATAGATAGATGATAGATGATAGATGATAGACAGTAGATAAAGATAGAGATAGATAGAGACAGACAGACAGAAAGACAGACAGACTGATAGATAGATAGTAGATAAAGATAGATAGAGATGATAGAGATAGATGATAGATAGACAGACAGACAGACAGACAGACAGACAGACAGACAGACAGACAGACAGATAGAGACATACATGGATGGATGGATGGATGGATGGATGGATGGATGGATGGGAATATGGATACAGGTATAGATAAAGATATAAATGATAAAGTTCAGCAGCATATTCGCCTCCCTCTTGGAAGGTTGAGCGTTCAATCCTAAATAGTGGCAGATGTTTCTCTCTCTCTCCGGATGCAAAGAAAAAATATCTGCTGCAAACTCCATGCGGCATCAGGAAGGGCATTCGGCCAGTAAATGCTCAGCTCCATCCAGTCACCCCAACAACTCGATCCCAAATTAAGGAATTACAGGGCCATAAAAAGGGATTTACTTTTTTTTATTCTGTCCACTGAATGCATTATTTCCGAGGTTTTAGACCATGTTTTAAGAACGTATCCCAGATCTGCTAACGGTCACTCAGCTCTGTGCCTTCCGTCAGCCGACCCAGATCAAAATCCCTGTCTGCTAAATGGAGTGAAAATGTATTGTTGGCCTACCAGATTAGATGATGCGCTGTTGATTTTTGAGGGGAGCGATTGCCCATATAAAGTACACGTGTGATGTCTCCCCGACCATTTTCCATTCCTTTTCCTTTGCAGAGGTTACAACACAAGCCTGTCCAAACCTTTACCCATCTATCAAACAAAGCCTGCGCACTCTATGCCTTGCTTGGGAAAAATAAAACCACAGTCAGGTAAAGTGGAGGAAAAAAATCCTTTTGTCTCATACATCTCTGCCAGGTCAGAAGGATAAAGTTTTCGCAGTTGAAATTCACAACTGAGCCATGAGAGATTCAGCTGGTGACCGTCTCTATATATATACGCGTCTTTCCATTTTGATTATGTGGCACCAAGCTGGTATTGACTCTTGGTGACCCCATATATACCAATTTTTCTCTAGGGATCTTTCGATTTCTATACAACAGAGCATGGCATTGCACTGAAAACACCATTTTTTTCCTTTCTTCTCTTTCTCCTTCTCCTCCTCCATCTCCTCTTTCTCCTTCTCTTTCTCCTTCTCCTTCTCCTTCTCCTCCATCTCCTCTTTCTCCTCCTCTATTTCCTGTTCTTTCTCTCCTCCATCTCTTCTTTCTCCTCCTCTATTTCCTCTTC
>WNWU01000061.1:2193239-2211698 GCA_012654045.1 Ptyas mucosa | reverse complement strand
CTCTTCTTTCTCCTCCTCTATTTCCTCTTCTTTCTCTCCTCCATCTCCTCTTTCTCCTTCTTTTTCTCCTTCTCCTTCTCCTTCTCTTCCTCTATCTCCTCTTCTTTCTCCTCCTCCATCTCCTCTTTCTCCTTCTCCTTTTTCTCCTTTTCCTTTTCCTTTTCCTTTTCCTCCCTCTTCTCTTTTTCCTCCTCCATCTTCTCCATTTCCTCCATTTCCTCCATCTTTTCCACCTCTTCTATCTCCCCGGCCTCAAAATAACAGAATAAGGGAGTTGAAAGGGACCTGAGGGGAGGGGGTGGGGGGGGGACAACAACTTCTAATCCAACCATGTGCACAAGTAGGAGTCCCTGTACCATTCCGGATAAATGGCCATCCAATCTCTTCTTAAAAACCTCCAATGTTGGAGCACCCACAACTTCTCAAGGCAACCCGTTTCCACTGATTATTTAAAGAGGAAAAAAAGAAAAGAAATGACATTCTACAGGCCTACAATCCAATGTTTTGCTTGGAAACACGGTTACATGCCCCCAAAACTAGGTTAAATCGAGTTAGCAAGCTGTCAGGTTCTGATGTCATCTCAAATAAATTTCACTCCCAAGCAATTAGTCTTTGCTGACATATCTCATTTATTGAGAACGACATCGAACCTGACAGACAGCCAATACTAACCCTCCGACCCCAAAACCTTCCCCTTCCGTTCCCCCAAACCTCAACGTCTTATTGGCCATCTTCTCAGCTCCTGCCTCCAACCCCAGGAATTCCCCCCTCCCATCCCATCTCCAAGCGACCCTATCTACAGAAAGAATAAGTAGGTAAAAGTTCAAGCCTCCTCTCCTCCTCTCTATGGCAGCCTTGAAAGGCTGACATCAACCCTACCAAAGGGATCGCCAGGAGCAATCGCATAGGTCAATGATGGCTTACCTTTTCCGGACCGAGTGCCCAAAGCATGTGTGCGCGCCTACGAATTCGTGTGTGCCCGCCCGAACCCCCCAAAATGCAATGCATGCATGGCCCCTGAGCATGTGCAGCCCGTGTGAATGCGCCTTGGCTCCCCACGCATGCACCCTGGCCCCGCACATGAACCCTGGCCCCCACGCTTTTCTGTGTGCCCCCGCAGGTGGCCTGCCCCATGTGCATGCACGAACGCCCCTGAACGCCACTGTGCATGCATGCATGCCCCCCCCCGCTCGTGCATGCCCCCCAGCCGCCACTCATGCATGCACTCCCCCATATGCGCCCTGCTCCCCCGCTCATGCACGGCAGAGACCCAAAGACCAGCCGGTTGGCGGGAGGTGCATGCGGAGTGGACCTGAACTGGGACGATGGCTCGCGTGCCATCAGAGAGGACGCTGCATGTCACCTCTGGCATGCGTGCCATAGGTTCGCCATCACGGACATAGGTGAATGACTTTTTGGGTTAGAGGACAGACCAACCGGAACAGTCCTATTGGGGAAGGGAAAATTCCATTTTAGCAGATCAAATTCTCAGCTATGCTCGAAGGTCTGTCAGAATTCAAGAATTACTTGCTTTGCTTTTCTCAGTATTGACTCCCAATTCATCGCCTAGCAGCCTAAATGCCCTACCAATTCGACAGCCACACCACCAGTGAAGGGAATTACAAATAGCTACCGCTACGCTCTACTGCAGAGATGTCCAACCTTGGCAACTTTAAGACCTGTTGGACTTCAATTCCCAGAATTCCCCGGACAGCGTTGGGGAATTCTGAGAACTGAATTCTGGGAGTCGAAGTCCAACAGGTCTTAAAGTTGCCATGGTGGTGACACCTCTGTTCTACAGTGTCAAAAACGCTTAGGAAAGCCAGACATTTTTAAGTGGCTAATTCAACTCTCCGTTGGCTAAATTCTCTTTTTTCTTCTTCTTCTTCTCTTCCCTAATGCTCTTTAGCTACTTAATAAAATTCACCCAGCAGACTCCAAGCCTGTCCTTTGACAATGCCGTAAACCTCGCTGGAGAAGCATCTGAAATTCTTTCCAAGTGCTGCGATAGTTTGGAAGAAAATTGTTTCCAGAATGAGGTGAGTGGGGAGGAAAGGCAGGCAAACCCCCTTAGGTCTTATTTCTACAATTTGTATGACTAGAAATCAGTGGTGGGATTCAAATAATTTAACGACCGGTTCTCGTGGCCATGGTGGGCATGGCCAAGGGGTGTGACAGGTAGCACTCAGCCTCCTGCACCCACCTGGGAGCAAAAACGGGCTGCGGGAGGGGGGGCCACGCCGCACCCCCACCTGTGCCCCATTTTGGGCCTAGGAGGCCTCCCTGAAGCCTCCTCAGAACAAAAACGGGCCTGGGGGGGTGCCCTATACCCCCGCGCCCTGTTTTGGGCATAGGAGGCATCCCTGCACTCACCTTGGAACCAAAATAGGACACGTGGGAACTCCTGGAAGGGGAGGGGCAGGGAGGGGAGGGGCTAGCCAGCAATTTAACTACCGGTTAGCCTGAACTGGTCCAAACCGGCTGAATCCCACCCCTAGATTAGATGATGCAGCTCTTGCTCGACTTGACTTCCAGCAGGGCAATGATGAAGAGGAGGAATAATTATGGGGGCAGGAGAATTCACTAGCCATATCTGAAGATATTATAATGTCAAATCTTCTCTAAGTTCTAACTTACAATGATCAAGGCCTGGTCATCCTGTGCGGTTTTCTTGCTATGCCCTAAGCCCGTGATGGCGAACCTATGGCACGGGTGCCACAGGTGGCACGTGGAGCCATATCGGTGGGCATGCGAGCTTAGCTCCGGGACGCATGCGTGCGCCAGCCAACTGATTTTCGAGCCTTCTGGGCCCACCAGGAGCCAGAAAACACACTGTTTCCGGCCTCCAGAAGGCCTCTGAGGAGGTAGGGAAGGCCGTTTTTGCCCTCCCCAGGCTCCTAGAAAGGCTCTGGAGCCTGGGGAGAACAAAGAAGGGGCCTACTGGGCCCACCGGGCCATCACGTGCCAAAAGCGGGGGGAGCACGGGGGGGCAGGGCGCATAGAATTATGGATGTGGGCATGCGTGTGTATGACCCCCACCGCGCTCCCCCCGCTTTTGGCACGCAATGGCAAAAAGGTTAGCCATCTTAGGGCCTAAGCCCATGATGGCGAACCTATGGCACGGGTGCCACAGGTGGCACGCGGAGCCATATTGGTGGGCACGCGAGTGTTGCCCTAGCTCAGCTCCAGCGCGCATGCGCGCACCGGCCAACTGATTTTCAGGCCTTCCAGTCCCACCAGAAATCGGGAAACTGGCTGTTTCCAGCCTCCGGAATGCCTCCA
The DNA here is from genome assembly GCA_012654045.1 of Ptyas mucosa. NCBI lineage: Eukaryota > Metazoa > Chordata > Lepidosauria > Squamata > Colubridae > Ptyas > Ptyas mucosa. The sequence goes on along the minus strand of WNWU01000061.1, from coordinate 2,208,416 downwards.
AGGGGATGGGGAAGGCTGTTTTTGCCCTCCCCAGGCTCCTAGAAAGCCTCTGGAGCCTGGGGAGGGGGAAAAACAGGCCTACTGAGCCCACCATGCCATCGCGTGCCAAAAGCAGGGGAAAGTGTGGGGGGTCACATGCGCATGCGCGGGGGAGGCGGGGCACATTGAATTATGAATGTGGGCACACGCACCCATGACCCTCCACGCTCTCTCCGCTTTTGGCACGTGACGGCAAAAAGGTTAGCCATCACTGGCCTAAGCTATCGACAGTCCTCGGCTTCGCGTTCGTGGTCGTGCCACATCTTTGTGGTGGGTGTCATTGGCCAATTTAAACCCCTCCAATCCATACATGAAGCAAACTGACACCCACCACGAAGATGTGGCACGACCACGAACGCGAAGCCAAACAACAGCAATGCAGCTCACCAGCTCAAATCCCCCTGCAACTCAGACTAACCCGAGCACAGCCAAGCCCCTACCCAAACAGAGCACACCCCCATCCAATCAGAGCACAGCCAGGCCCCCAACCAATCAAAGCACACCTCCACCCAATCAGAACACATCCATGCTCCCACCCAATCAGCTCCCACCCCCACTGGCAGTTAAAGGGAGGAAACAGCTGCGATCACACATTGCTCCTGGAAGCACGAAGCCGAGAACACCAGCCTGAAGATGACTAATGAGACTTCATTGAAACGTCGCCAAGACACTTCCAATTTTATGCGGGAGAAAACCCGAATAACCAAAGACCTACATATATATATATATATAAACACATAAGGCAACTATGCAATACCAATCCTGGTTTTTCCAACATGGTAGAGAAGAGAAATAGCAAGTACGAACGCAGCACAAAATGGAAGCACAAAATGGAGGAAGCAAAATGGAGGAGAGAGAAGCTAGTGCCCTCAAGCTTATATACAGAACAGTTAAGCCACGCCCAGGCTCCAAACTGTCTCTTATGGCCCCATACAACAAATACTATGTTTCAGTTACCAAACAGTCCCCCATTGGCTGACCTATTGCTATGCCTATTCCAATTCATGAATATACTGACAAGTCTCTTTTTCAATGCTGTTATACTGTCAGTCACTAAAAAAAAATAGCTATAAGTCAAGGACTACCTGAATTGGGATCCTCTCACTTCCCGGCAGGAATTTTGGGCTCTATTGTGGTCGTAAGTCAAGGGCAACCTGTATTTTTATATTTTTTAAAAAAAAAAAATCAAAAGGAAACAGTTGACGTCCTTTTCAAGGGAGCCATGATCCCTTCGGTCAAATGCTATCAGTCCAGTTGTGTGCATTGTGTTGTAAAGGCAATGCCCTCCTGTCTTCCAGCTCAAACTTCACATTGCTCACATCTGCAACACTGCCTGTGGAGGGAATGAAAGACTCAGAACCTGTTGCAGTTCTAAAGATGACGTGGGAAAATACTTGTGCATTTACTCGCTCCCGTGGGATAAACATTCCCATGTCCCTCAGGCTCCCAGTTCGGTTGACGAAGGCTCCTGCAGAGAAGATGGCGAACTAGACATATATCGGTAAGAGGATTTGGAGCCATTTTTCTCCCTCTCTAGGGGCAGGATTTGCATGCAGTGCTTTCCAACCATTTCATAGGGATTTGAGAAAGAAGGTCACTCAAGAGCCCAGAAATATATTTATTTGTTTAGACTCATACCCTGCCTTCCCTTCAGGAGCTCAGGAGAACATACATTGTTCTCCTTCACTTCTCTCCCCAACATCAGTGGTGGGATTCATCTGGTTCGGGCCAGTTCGTGTGAACCGGTAGTTTTGTTTTTTTTTTTTAATTTGATTTATATGCCACCCTTCTCCGGAGACTCAGGGCGGCTTACAATGCGTTAAGCAATAGCCTTCATACTTTTGTATATTTATACAAAGTCAGCTTATTGCCCCCACAAACTGGGTCCTCAATATACCTACCTTAGAAAGGATGGAAGGCTGAGTCAACCTTGAGCCTTGGTGAGATTCGAACCTGCAATAATTGCAGGCAGCTGATGTTAATAACAGGGCTTTAGACCACTGTACTATCCAAGGCTCTAAATTGCTGACTGGCCCCACCCCTTCCAGGAGTCCCTGCGTGCCCCATTTTGGCTCTCAGGTAAGTGCAGGGAGGCCTACTAGGCCTAAAACGGGGCATGGGGGTGTGGTGTGACCCCCCCCCCCACGGCCTGTTTTTGTCCCAGGAGGCTGCAGGGAGGCCTACTAGATCCAAAACGGGGGGCAGGGGTGCAGCGTGCCCCCTCCGCACCCTGTTTTCGCTCCCAGGGAGGTGCAGGAAGCCGAGTGCTGTGTGTCACACCCCGTGGCCATGCCCACCATGGCCACGGCCACCCAGCCAGTCATTAGGGCAGAGAACCAGTTGTTAAATTATTTGAATCCCACCACTGCCCAAACATCAATTGTGTGAGGTATGTTGGGATGAAGGAGAATACCTGGCCTAAGGTCACTCAGGAAGTGGCCAGGATTGAGACCAAACTGGGTCTCTAAGCTCATCACTACATCTCTTTGATCTAAGGCAACGTTATCCAGAGGGATCAATATCTGTCCGTATTCCCAATGATCCAAAGGCCAGTATTTTTGGTAAGATGAATGCAGAGGAATGAAATCCAGAGAAAGGGTTTTAGCCTTGCAAGATAGTCTGTGATCCAAACGTCTATGGCAGGGGTGTCAAACTCAATTTCATTGAGGGCCACATCAGGGCTGGCCTGTGGTTGACCTCGGGGGGCTGGGTGGGCATGGCCGTCTGGGTGGATGTGGCCAACTGGGAATCTGGGAAGCCAGATTCACTTAGCAACCGCGTTACTAAGTGATTCGCTTAACAACTGTGGTAAGAAAGGTTGAAAAAGGGGACTAATTTCACTTAACCACTGTCTCACTTAGCAACACAAACTTTGGGCTCAGTGGTGGTCATAAGTTGAGGACTACCTGTATTAGAATTGTATGCCGTCCATCCAGTGGTGGGATTCAAATAATTTAACAACCGGTTCTCTGTCCTAATGATTTCTTCCAAACTGCTCAGAAAGTTAACAACCGGTTCTCCCGAAGTGGTGCGAACCGGCTGAATCCCACCACTGCGTCCATCTCTCCTAAGGAGGTTGGTTTATTGTTGAAGTTGTAGAGCTCCAGGCTGCAATGGACACCAAAGTTCCACTTTTCTGCCATACTTTTTTTTTTCCTTTTGCAGTAATATTTATGACGTGGCCCGGATATACACCCGTGCTCCAGAGGCTCTTCTCATTACCTTGTATTCTGCCAGCCAAGCTGCCACGACTGATTGCTGTGGCCTACCAGACCCCAAAGCATGTTTTGCGGAGAAGGTAAAAATTCAGAATCTCCTGAGATGAAGATCAGGTCCCTGTGTGAACGAAGTCCAAATAAACTGATTTATTGCTAAACAGCCTATCCACAGGAATCTGCTCAACTATTGGTCAGCACCTGCTTGGAGTTAGATAAAGGTCAAAGGAATTCAAAGGAGATTGGACTTAGTTTTCTTATGACCGTGTAGGGATTCTAGGCTGATCCCTCTTTTAATTCCACCCCCTGGTTCTGCCACTGGTTCTCCTACTGATATAGATATAGATGTAGAGACAGAGAGGGGGGGAGAGAATAGAGATAGACAGAAAGAGAGATAGAGACGGGTGAAATTCAGCCAGTTCTATCCAGGTTGGGTGAACCGGTAGCGGCAGCTGCGGGAGGCTCCACCCACCCGCGCGGACATCATGACGTCCTTTTTTTGTGACGATTTCAGCCTCACACATGCACGGCACGCACACATTTGCGAACCAGTAGGGAAGGTAAGTGAATTTCACCCCTGGATAGAAATTAATAGAAATGAGAGAGAGGGGGGGGGGAGAGAAATGATAGAGATAGAGATGATAGAGATGATAGAGAGATGATAAAGATAGAGATAGAGATAATAGAGATAACTAGAGAAAGATAGAGATAGAGATAGAGATAGAGATAGAGATAGAGATATAGTAGATATAGAGATGATAGACATACATAGAGATGATAGACATAGATATGATAGAGACAGACAGAGATAGAGATAGATGATATGCAGAGATGATAGAGATAGAGATGATAGAGAGAGAGGAGAGAGAGAGGAGAGAGAGAGATAAAGATAGAGAGAGATAAAGATAGAGAGAGAGGTAGACATAGAGATGATAGACATAGAGATAGAGATGATAGAGATGATAGAGATAGAGATAGAGATGATAGAGATGATAGAGATAGAGATAGAGATAGAGATAGAGATGATAGACATAGAGGTGATAGAGACAGAGACAGAGAGAGACAAAGACAGAGACACAAAGAGATAGAGATAGAGATGGAGATGGAGATGGAGATGGAGATAGAGAGAGGTAGAGGTAGAGATAAAGATAATAGACACAGAGTCAGGCATGGAAGACCAGATCCACATGTGAAGGTCCAATTAAACTGATTTATTGCTAAAACCTATGCAAATAGCAGTTAGCACTTGCTTGGAGTGAAATAAAGGTCAACATAATTCAAGGGAGGTTGGACTTAGCTTGTTTGCGGCTATGGAGGGATTCTAGGGTGATTGCTCTTTTAACTCCACCCCCAGTTCTGCCACTCCTTTTCCGACAAATCATGTGACTTGCTCATCTGTGGGCACCCATGGGTGAGTTGCTACCTTCAAGGGAAACAGGACCTATTTTATTCCCACTTCTGGCATCCTTAGAATTTTACTGAAGAAATCTCTATTTCAACCATTGGAAGCAGACCAGATCTGATTTATATCTCATAGGTCATGCAACTTACAATTGCATTGCCTTTTTTTGGATCCTACCGCACACTGCTGGCTCATATTTAAGTGATTGTCAACTAGGACTCCAAAATCTCTCACACAGTTATTGCTGTTGAGCCAGAATCCAATTTTTTTTACTACCGGTTCTGTGGGCATGGCTTGGTGGGCATGGCAGGGGAAGGATACTTCAAAATCTCCATTCCCACCTGACTCCTGTGGGAAGGATATTGCAAAATCTCCATTCCCTCCCCACTCTGGGGCCAGCCAGAGGTGTTATTTGCCGGTTCTCCAAACTACTCAAAATTTCCGCTAACAGTTCTCCAGAACCTGTCAGAACCTGCTGGATTTCACCCCTGGATGCAGATTATATCCTTCTAGGATAGGGGTCTGCAACTTTAAATACTCAAAGAGCTATTTGGACCCGTTTCCCACAAAAAAGAAAACACCGGGAGCCACAAAACCTGGGTGGGCATGGCCAACTCGATGTCACTCACTTCCACCAGTCAAATGATCCTCCCCCTAGCCACGCCTACCCAGCTGGTCATTAGGGTAGAGAACCAGTTGTTTAAAAACCCCGGGAACCACAAAATCCTTTTGACATGTCTCTCTCTCCCTTCCCTCCCTCCCTCCTTCTCTCCCCCCACTCTCTCCCTCTCTCTCTGTATCTCTCTATGTCTCCCTCTGCCCCTCTCTCTGTATCTCTCTGTCTCTGCCCTGGCCGCTTCTCCATTCTCTGCCGTCACCCTTACCTTCTCAGGCCAGGTGAGGAGTGACTGGGAGGGGAGAGCCAGCCACAGGTGGGATCACCTGACAGGGAGCCACAGCAGAGGGTCCAAAGAGCCATATGCGGCTCCGGAGCCGCAGGTTGCTGACCCCTGTTCTAGTACAAAGGTGTCAAACTCAAGGCCTGCGGGCCAGGGCCAGCCTGCAGGGCGCATAGATCTGGCCCGTGGGGCTGCCCTGGAAACAATGAAGGACCAGGCCCGTGGTGCCTCTGGCAGTGAAAAGGGAGCTTGGGAGGGCCGTGCGTGGCCCTCCCAGGCTCCGTTTTCAGTCGTGCCAGCCTCCTGCAGCCCTCTTCCAACGAAAATAGAGCTCACGGGGGGGAGGGTCCATTTTCGCTGGCAAAGGGCTGCAGGAGGGCGTTGTGGCCAAAAACGCGTGACGTCAAGCTGGCACCAGTGATGTCAAGTTGCCCATGCCCACACTGGCCAGGGCCATTTGACCCCTCAAGGTCAAACACAACCCTGATGCGGCCCTCAATGAAATCGAGTTTGACACCCCTGTTCTAGTGGATTTCTCTGGCTGTTGCTCTGATCATCCATTTCTTCAGTTTCTTTCCCAGAATTCATAGCTTGTTTACCGGTAGTCCTCAACTTACGACAATTCAACTAGTGATCATTCAAAGTTCCAACGGCACCGAAAAAATGACTTACGACCCTTTTTCACACTTACGACCACTGCAGTATCCCCAGGATCACGTGATCAAACGTCACACGCATGGCAACTGAGTCATATTTATGACGGTTGCAGAATCCCAGGGTCATGTGATCCCCTTTTCCAAACTTCCGACAAACCACGTCAGTGGGGAGGAAACCAAATTCACTTAACAACCGTGTTACTAACTTAAGAACTGCAGGGATCAGGAGTGAAATGCTCCCGGTTTGGACCGGATCACGCGATCTGGTAGCGGGTGGTTCGGAGAACCGGTAGCAAAAATCCCTGCCCCGCCCCCATGCCTAGCTGAGCCGCACAATCATCAGAGGCTTTTTATTTTTACTTTTAAAAGCATTTTTTCTACAACCTCTTCGGCAGAAAAAATGCTTTTAAAATTAAAAAAAAAGCCTCTGATGATCACGCGGCTCAGCTGGGATCATCAAAGGCTTTTAAAAGCATTTTTTCTACAACCACTTCAAAGGTTGTAGAAAAAATGCTTTTAAAAGCCTCTGGCAATCTCAGCTGAGTTGCCTGATCGGCAGAGGCTTTTTTTCTTTTAAATGCCTCTGACGATCCAAGCTGATTTGCCTGATCGGCAGAGGCTTTTTTAAAAACTCAGCTGGGATCGTCAAAGCCTTTTGAAAGCATTTTTTTTACAACCTCTTCGCCAAAACCTCTTTGTAGAAAAAAATGGTTTTAAAAGTTTAAAAAAAAAATTGGCCACGCCCACCCAGTTACATTAACCCCACACACACACCAAGCCACGCCCACAGAACCGGTAGTAACAAATTTTAGATTTCACCATTGGCAGGGGTTTACTTAACAATTGTGGCAAGGAAAGTCATAAAATTGGAGGGGGGGGGGAACTCGCTTAACCACCGTCTCGCTTAGCAACAGAAATGTTGGGCTCAATTGTGGTCGTAAGTCGAGGACTACCTGTATTGGGGCCACTTTGCTGGAATACTTTATAACGTGGTAATATTCTTCATTAATGCAACGATACTTTTTTCTGAATTCTAGGATTTGAAAACAATAGTCCCGCTGCACGCTTTGATTGAAAAAGGAAATGAGATTTGTGGGGAATATACGGATCATACGTATGTGGAATTCCTCAAGAGGTAACCATATTTTAACCATATTTGCATGGAAATTTATATTCTGTCATACTTTAGAGCAGGGGTGTCAAACTCAAGGCCCACCGGCCAGATCTAGCCCACAAGATGCTTAGAACTGGTGTGGGGCCGCCCTGGAAACAGCGAAGGACCGGCCCGCAGTGCCTCTGCTAGTGAAAACAGAGCTCGGGGGGGGGGTGCACGAGGCCACCCTGGGCTCCATTTTTGGCCACAACGGCCTCCTGAGGTCCCCTGTCAGCAAAAACAGAGGGCTCCATTTTCGCTGGCAAAGGGCTACCAAAACAAACTAAAAACAAAGCAAAGGGATAAATATTTCCCCTTTCGCATTTGAGCATGCCAAGAAGGGACAAGAAAGGAGAAAGGGAAAGAGGAAAGCCCAAGAAAAAGAAAGGAAGATGGGAAGAGAACAAGGAAGAAAAAAAGGACTGCTTGGTTTTAGTTTCAATTCTCTGCACAGAATCAGAAGCTGCAGACTAAGACACTCCCTGGCTCCAATCTGTCTCAGCTCCCAATTGGCTGACTTGGTTGCTATGCCTATTCATTGGCTGACCTTGTTACCAAGTCTTCCCAGTCATGAATATTCTAACACAAACTTTGACCAGATGTTTCTGTATCTACTTTAACCACCCACATTTGTGGTAGCCCTCAGAGGCTGAAAATTTCAAATCCTCCCTCAAAAAAAACATCGTTTAGCTGTAATGCTGTTAGGAATGTAGACCTAACTGGCTTGAAAATACAGATATAGGTTGTCCTTGACTTACCACAATTCGTTTAGCGACTGTTTGAAGTGACAACAGCAGTGAAAAAGTTGACTTACGACCATTTTATGACCGTTGCAGCATCCCTGTGGTCACATGATCAAAATTTTGACTCATATTTATGACGGTGTCCTGAGGTGACGTGATCCCTTTTGGCAAGCAAAATCCACGGGGAAGCCAGATTCACTCAACAACCCTGTTACTACCTTAACAAGTGCAGTGGTTCACTTAACAACCGTGGCAAGCGAGGTCGTAAAATGGGGCAAAACTCACTTAACAACAGTCTCGCTTAGCAATGGAAACTTTCGTCTCCGCTGCGGTTCTACGCTGATTATATAAAATCAGATCTTGGTCATTTCTGAGGAATCTGTGTTTTCTTACCTTAAAAAGTGGGGGGTTGGTAAAATCTTCCTGTCTCAAATTTCAGGCTTAGAGCAAATGCATTAACCCTGCTTCCCCCTGGTACTGTGGATGCTGAAGATCAGGTGTCTGCTTTGGTTGAACAAAGGACTAGTTACGTTACCAAGTGCTGTCATCTGAATGCACCTCCAACATATTGTGGAATACAGGTAAGATCCGAGTTCACAAGTCTGTAAAGATGATCCGTCATCCAGGTCATGATTTGTCCCAAAGGTGCTTTTTTCAGAAGGCAACTGGACTTCCTTTGTTTTTTCCTTTCGAAGGTGTTTTGCTTAGGGGTGAAATGCTCCCGGTTCGAACCGGATCGCCCGATCCGGTAGTGATGGCAGCGGGTGGTTCGGAGAACCGGTAGCAAAAATCCCTGCCTCCCCCCCATGCCCAGCTGAGCCGCACGATCATCAGAGGCTTTTTTTTTTTTTACTTTTAAAAGCATTTTTTCTACAACCTCTTCCGACGAAAAAATGGTTTTAAAAGTTTTTTTTTAAAAAAGCCTCTGATGATCGCACGGCTCAGCTGGGATCGTCAGAGGCTTTTCAAAGCATTTTTTTCTGCAACCTCTTGGCCGAAGAGGTGGTAAAAAAAATGCTTTGAAAAGTCTCTGACAATCCCAGCTGAGTTGCCTAATCGGCAGAGGCTTTTCAAAGCATTTTTTAAAAAGCCTCTCTGACGATCCCAGTGGAGTTGCCTGATCGACAGAGGCTTTTCAAAGCATTAGAAAAAATGCTTTGAAAAGTTTTTTTTAATGGCCACGCCCACCCAGTCACATTACCACCACCAAGCCACGCCCACAGAACTGGCAGTAACAAATTTTACATTTCACCTCTGGTTTTGCTTCTCATCCAAGAAACTTCTTCAGCTCTGACAGGATAGTGGGGGAATGGAAGGATTTATATTCCTTGCAGACAATTGATCATTTGCATCCTTTTTAGAGAATCGTTGAGGCCACTCGGAGCTTTATCTGTGTCCTCAGGGTCACCTGAGTAGTGCAAATGGTTCCTGTAGTCTGCAATTTTTTTTCTCTGAAAATCCATTCCTACTCCCACACCTTTCAAAGGGTGTTCATCAAAGACAATTTGGGATGCACGCCCTTTGAATGGTGTGGGAGAATGAACGAATTCGAATGAATGAATCTGATCACCATCCCTGAATTTTGAGAGGTGTTCGTTAATTGGGATTTATATTGGCAGAGCAGACCTCATGAATATATGGAATCGGAAACCAGATTAGGAAGTCAGAAAAGCATCTAAGAAGAAGCTGTGTTTATTTGTGCGTGTGAGACTTGCTCCGCTTAGAGAATATTCATCGCGTAAAACCTGTGGGTTTTTTTTTTATTTTTACAGCAATTGATGAATCCAGTTTAGCGGGATGACAGCAGATGGGACAATTGTCAAAATCTCTTATCCTAAAAATATACACTAGAGATTTGAGAGCTGTAACTGAATTAATCCATCAAGGTGTTGTTTTTGTTGTTGTTATTCTTTTCAGGTCAAAGACTCAGTCCCTACCATTTGTTTCCTAGCTGACTGCATAGAAAACAAGTCCTGAGAACATTCTCTTGTTAAAAAAAATACTCAGGTAGGTAAGACACTAAAAAAAGACTGAGGCTGGGCACACCTGACATGGTAAAATCTTAATATTGTGAAAGAAAACACAAGTGCTCTGAATATCTTATGGTAGTATTAAGAACATGTGAAGGGTTAATACCGCTTTGTACGGCTTTGGTAAGACCACACTTAGAATACTGCATCCAGTTTTGGTCACCACCAGAGATGGGATTCAGCCGGTTCGGGAGAACCGGTAATAGCGACATGCAGGTGGACCCGGCCCACCCACCCAAGGCACTATGCTGCCAAAAGCGGGGAGAGCGTGGGTGGGGGTCACGGGCGCATGTGCCCACATCCATAATTCAATGTGCCCTGCCCTCCCGCACATGTGCACGTGACTCTCCCACACTTCCTCCTGCTTTTCCCGGTAGGCCTGTTTTTCCCCCTCCCCAGGCTCTGCTTACACCCTATTCAGGAATCTATAAATGTTCTTTATATAATATCTTTTATCATATTTGAGCCTCCAACATTAAACTACAAGCTAAGCTAAAAGGGAAAGGGAATTCAAAAAAGTTATACAAGAAACCAATTTATCAGAAACTACCCACCGAAGTGGTACCTATTTATCTACTCGCATTTGTATGCTTTCAAACTGTTAGGTGAGCAGGAGATGGAGCCAGGAAAGGGAGCTCACCCAGTAACATGACACTTGGGTCTCGAACCCAAGCTGTCAGCTTTCCAGATGACAAATTCGGGGTCTTTAACCACTGAGCCATTGTGCCCCCGATAACCCTAGTAACGGATATGATTTATTAGCAGGCATATGCTACATTGATAACATTTCAAAATTTGAATGGAGGCCTGATTTGTAGAATTGAATTCTCCTTCATTTATAACACTCTCCTAAGAATAGGCAGGGGGAAATTCCATACCAAAGAAATATGTAAATTCTGATGTTCAGGAATGCTTTTCTGTAGATGAACATAGTATTTTTCGTTTTAAGTTATATATTCCTCCATCATCCTATTGTTAATTTTTCCCTCCATTTTTTTCCTTCTCTATCCCAGAAAGAAGAAGGAATTGAAATAAAGTGACACACAATCTATCATAAAGTCCAGAATTATTTCTGAACTGTTTGTCCAACATTTGCAAGCTGGAAGACGGTTCCATTAGAAAATGTCCATTATGTCATAGCAAAACGCTTCTTGTTTCAGCCTGCAGGTGGCAGTGTTACACCATCTATCAAATAGTATGACATTCTGTCCTTCCTCTTGCTGCTTCTCTGTGTTTCTTGGGGTGGAAGAAACAAAACGAGAGGTTCTTGGTGCTGTCTGAGCTTGGTTATTTCATTACCCAAACGAGATGAAAACAGCTAATGATGTTACCTAGTTTGGTAATGAAACGTCTGCAAGAAAATAACTAAGAGGCCACCAAGAACTTCACAGTTTTCCTCTACCTCCTCCTCCTCCTCCTCTCCACAAATCCTACTTCCATCTCGCACTGATGATGTCACTTAGTTTGGTAATGAAATGTCCGCAAGAAAACAACCAAGCTCAGAGAGCACCAAGTTGTCATCCTCCTCCTCCTCCTCCTCCTCCTCCTCCTCCCCCTCCCCCTCCTCCTCCTCCTCCTCCTCCTTGCCACAAACCCCATTTTAACATTGATGATGTTGTGTTTGGGTCCTGAAACATCTGCAAGAAAACAACCAAGCTCAGAAAGCACCAAGGACTTCACAGTCCTCCTCCTCTCTACAAATTCCACTTCTCTCTAGCACTGATGACATCATCTAGTTTGGTAATGAAATGTCTGCAAGAAAACAACCAAGCTCGGAGAGCACCCAGGACTCCCTCATTTCGCCGATCAGCTGGTTGGTTTCATTGTTGTCACCACAGGGGTGAGGGGTTTACTAGATCTTGTATTGGGATCTATTCAGAGGTGAAATTTACTTACTGTGTTTCCCCCAAAATAAGACCCTGTCTTATATTTTTTTGAACCCTGAAATAAGTGCTTCGCCTTATTTTCGGGGAGGTCTATTATTTTGGGGCACATGGAGGAAACCAGAGGAAATGGCGGGGACCGGCTATGCATGCGTTTAAATATTTTCAGGGAGGGCTTATTTTCGAGGGGGGGGGGCTTATTTTAGTGCATGCGCTCCAAAGCCCGATTGAGCTTATTATCAGGGGATGTCTGATTTTGGGGGGGGAAGGGTATCTTCCCTACCGGTTTGCCAATGTGTGTGTGCAGAGGCTTAAAATGTCGCAAAAAAAGACGTCATGACGTCCGTGTGGGTGGGCGGAGCCTCCCGCGGCCACCGCTACCAGTTCGCCCGAGCCAGATAGAACCGGCTAGATTTCACCACTGGTTCTATTTCTGTAAGCTGCCCAGAGTCTGAATTGGGCAGCCATATACATTATTCTTAATTTTAAAAAAGCCAACACAGTTGTAGGCTGCATAAACAGAGGGATAGAATCAAGATCAGGTGAAGTGTTAATACCACTTTATAATGCCTTGGTAAGGCCACACTTGGAATACTGCATTCAGTTTTGGTCACCACGATGTAAAAAAGATGTTGAGACTCTAGAAAGAATGCAGAAAAGTGCAACAAAGAGGATTAGGGGACTGGAGACTAAAACATATGAAGAACGGTTGCAGGAACTGGGCGTGTCTAGTTTAAGGAAAAGAAGGACTAAGGGAGACATGATAGCAGTCTTCCAGTATCTCAGGGGCTGCCACAAAGAAGAGGGAGTCAAGCTATTCTCCAAAGCACCTGGAGACAGGACAAGAAGCAATGGGTGGAAACTAATCAAGGAGAGAAGCAACTTAGAACTGAGGAGAAATTTCCTGACAGTGAGAACCATTAATCTTTGGAACAACTTGCCTCCAGAAGTTATGAATGCTCCAACACTGGAAATTTTTTAAGAAGAGGTTGGATAACCATTTGTCTGAAGTGGTGTAGGGTTTCCTGCCTAAGCAGGGAGTTGGACTAGAAGACCGCCAAGGTCCCTTCCAATTCTGTTATTCTATTCTATTCTATTCTATTCTATTCTATTCTATTCTATTCTATTCTATTCTATTCTATTCTTTTCTATAATAGCATTCTCATAATGAAGGCGACTGATTGGGCTGCCACATTTTCCACCTTCTATCACCTGGAACCTTCTCGGAACAGCATCCATCATCCATCATGCTCGCAGAAGCTTGAGGAAATTTTAAATCTCAAATGTAATTTATGAAAGGAAGAAAAGGGTTGATATGCCCTTGATTTTAACACCCAAGAGATCCCCAGCTAGCTTTCTGCTATAGCATTGAAGGACATCATATTTCATCTTGTCCTCCTACATGAGGGTGACCACTAATTTCCTAGAGGTATAGAGTTATCAAGGGAAGTGCTACAGAACAAACCTAGTTTTGTTTCCTTTGTGTTAGGTATTAACCAGCAGGGCATCTGTGCATGACATCGTTCCGGCTAATTGTTTAATTTGTTTGAGTTCCCAAGAATGATTTTTCTCTCTCTCTCCCAGGCTGGCTGGAGAATTCTGGGAGTTGGTTTTAAAGTTGCCAAGGTTGAGAAAACTTGAAATATAACCTGGGAAAATTTTTTAGTAGAAATAAAGAGAGAATAAAGCAACATCAAGGGAAGTTAAAAATGATTCCCTTTGAGAAATACATAGAAAGAGCATAACATTTAGGGGAGGCCAAAAGCCCTACTAAGCAGGTATATACAAAAAGTATGAAGGCTATTGCTTAACGCATTGTAAGTCGCCCTGAGTCTCCGGAGAAGGGCGGCATATAAATCAAACCAATAAATAAATAAATAAATAAATAAAACATTCACTGCCACCCATGTTAAAAAATATAGTCTGTCAAGATTAAAGTCTCCAGGAGAGGAGATAAAGGTAAAGGTAAAGGTTCCCCTCACACATATGTGCTAGTTGTTCCCGACTCTAGGGGGCGGTGCTCATCTCCGTTTCAAAGCCGAAGAGCCAGCGCTGTCCGAAGACGTCTCCGTGGTCATGTGGCCAGCATGACTCAACGCCAAAGGCGCACGGAACGCTGTTCCCTTCCCACCAAAGGTGGTCCCTATTTTTCTACTTGCATTTTTTAACGTGTTTTCGAACGGCTAGCTTGACAGAAGCTGGGATAAGTAACGGGAGCTCACCCCATTACACGGCACTAGGGATTCGAACCGCTGAACTGCTGACCTTTCGATCGACAAGCTCAGCGTCTTAGCCACTGAGCCACCGTGTCCCAATTAGAAGAGGAGCTAGACAAGAATAAACAAAGTGGTTTCTAGACCTCACTAGCAGCTAATGTGAAAAATTCCTAAAACTGATAAGTCCACAGTAGGTATTTATGGGTCGTCTGAGCTCATATCCCCCACATGATTCTTAAATCCTCATCAATAACTACAATCCGTGAGACCAGACAGAAGGTTCTGGCTGTCTTTCAACCTTCAGCTGGCCAAAAACTGATCCTTCTATCCTAAGTTGTGTTCAAAGACTCCACCCAATGTAAGTGATCAACAGAATGGAATGGTGCGTGAATTTTTTTCCAGCCCCTAGCTGAGAAAATGCCATTTGTTATTTCTAAGTCAACAACTTTCCCATAACTTGTTCAAATCAAGGTACCTCCCTCCCAGTTGTGTATCTTAAACAGGCAGTTCAAAGGGTGAGATGACCAATGCATCAAAAATTAACTTACTAGACATTTAAGTTCCCCTGAGTGTCAACAGGGGTTCATCTTTTTCCAAGGGACACCTTCAGAATGGTGAAGGATTGTCACCATGTGAGGAACGAAACGTTGAGCTTGTCACAAGGAAGCAAATTAAATAGCAATAGCACTTAGATTTACATACCGCTTTACAGTGCTTTGACAGCCCTCTCTAAGCGGTTAACAGAGTCAGCCTCTTGCCCCCAACAATCTGGGTCCTCCTTTTACCCACCTCGGAAGGATGGAAGGCTGAGTCAACTTTTGAGCTAGTCAGGATCAAACTCCTGACAGTGGGCAGAGCTAGCTTGCAATATGGCATTCTTACCATTGCTCCAACAAGGAAGGAAGGAAGGAAGGAAGGAAGGAAGGAAGGAAGGAAGGAAG
>WNWU01000061.1:2152280-2165620 GCA_012654045.1 Ptyas mucosa | reverse complement strand
TCATTTGGTTTTGGAGGCACTGGTCTACTCATTTGGTTTTGGAGGCACCGGTCTACTCATTCATTTTTGGAGGCACTGGTCTACTACCACACTGCCTTTTAACACTGATCAGCTGTAGGGCGGCCCTTTGAAGCCCCGCGGCAAGAGTTTAAACAGGTTTTTTCCTTCTAGCCGATCAGCTGGGGCTCAGGAGGCAGCAAATAGATTGGGGGCGGGGCCAAATAAAAGGTAAGAATAATGGGGGGGACGGGGGGGGCAGCTCCCGAACAAAGAGAACCGGTTCGGTGACGTCATATCGTCACCGCTACCGGCTTGGCCGAACCGGGCCAAACCGGGAGGAACCCACCACTGCATCCAACGCACAAAAATGCCACAGACCGAAAATATGCATAAAATTACTTTATTTTCAGTATACATGTAATTTTGAAAAATAGAAATGCTAAAATATCTCATCTTCTTCATTTCTTGATTCCATAAAAGTCACAATAGAAAGCCTCATAAAAGTGTAAAATCATATGTTATATATAATATGGAATTTCACGGTTTTAGTTCTTATATTATTATTATTATTATTATTATTATTGACAGAAGCCATAGCGTCCTCTGAAGGTTTCCTTCCCGCAGTTTCCATCGTCTCAATCTTCATTTTTAAATAAATTGGCTGTGTTTTTCGTTCTTTTCTTTTTTTTCCCCTCCCTCATCAGTCACTCCTCCGAAGCAAATACAGACTTTTCCATCGTTTTTAAAGTCAACAAACAAATAACAAATAACAACAACTACCCCAACAACAAGACAAAGTTGTCTGAAAGTGCATTTTGATTTGCGGAAACAACATCTATGCAGTTGTGTAAAGGAGGGCAAAAGAAAAACAAAAAAGAGAGGGGGCGGGGACAGAGATACGTGATGAGGAGCTTCACATTGTGACAAAAAAATTATCTCTGGCTCTTTAAAAGTTCACTCCATGTTAGCCCTGAGCAGAAATATACTTGGTAGAGTTTGGCTGTGAAGTTGTGTTAAGCTGGATGCCTTCTTAAGGCTCTAACCCAGCGGTGAAATCCACTTACCTTCGCTACCGGTTCAAGAACGGGAGTGCGCGGGAGCGTGCATGCGTCTCTTGTGTGCACGTGTCTCTTCTGCGCATGAACAGAAGGTAAAAAACGGGACGTAATGACGTCCCAGTGGGTGGGCGGAGCCTCCTGACACCGGCGCTACTGGTTCGGATGAACCGGTTAGAACTGGCCGGATTTCACCGCTGTTCTAACCTCAGCAAGTCCAAGTCTCGTCTTCCTTCCCTGCCTCCTGGTTCACGGAGGTTGTTACAGAACCCGAAAAATGGTAGCGACACACTCACATATTTTACCATAGAGAGGGCAGGAACGGAGTGGCATCGCTGTACCTCTATTGAGTGCTTGGCACATTCTACAGATGCAAAACGAGGCCCCTCAATTCCTGCCCTCTCTATGGTGAAAGGCATTGTGCGTGTTCGCCTGGATCATTTGAATTAGGACCTCATTCTACGACAGGCAGTTCTCAACTTACAAACAGTTCATTTAGTGCCCGTTTGAAGTTACAACGGCATTAAAAAAAAAAACAACCCCGGACTTACGACCTGTTTTTCACTCTTACAAACCGTTCCGGCATCCCCATGGTCACGTAATCAAAATTCAAGCTCGACAACTGACTCATATTTACGACGTTCTGGGAGTCGTGTGATCACTTTTGTGACTTTCTGACAAGCGAAGGCAACGGGGGAGCCAGATTCACTTCAGAACCGTGTTACTGCAGTGGTTCACTTCACAACCGTGGCGAGAAAGGCTTTGAAAGGGGGCAAAATTCACTTAACGACTGTCTCGCCTAACAACAGAAATGTTGGGCTCAATTGTGGCCGTAAGTCGAGGGCTACTTGTAAATCCTAAAAAAAAGTACATGAGGCTTTATATCCCCTTTGGAGATTGGCAATACCCTGGTTTCCGTGTTTTCCTTATTTGTTGGGAAATTTAGCTTGGCTGGAAGGAGGAGTCAAGCAAGGACCTAGCTTGGAGTCCTTTTGCGGCCGCAAATGGCATAAGCTTGACTTACCCCCCCAAGATCCATAAAGCCTTATCTGGTCGTTCCCAGGAGAAGGCAAGCAGCCTGGGGAGATTCTTGCAACATAGGCGGTAAACAATAAAGTTTCTGACTTTTGCAATTTACGAGTGGCTCTGGTTGATTGCACCTGATATTAAGATACCGTACCTGATATCCTTTCTTTACTGCATGGGATAAAAGACATTTCTAAGGGTTGCAGGTCAATTTAGTAATACTGCAGGGAAGTATGGGCAAAACATTTCACCCTTAATATAGTCCACAATCTTTCAAGAGTTATAGGTTGACTAAACCAGCGTTTCTCAATCTTAGCGACTTGGCTGGCTGGGGAATTCTGGGAGTTGAAGTCCACACATCTTAAGCGTTGCCAAGGTTGAGAAACACTGATCCGAACACTGTGATTGGTTTGGGATTTGTTCGCTAGGATTTGAGCCCACCTGGAGGCTTATCTGTGTCCTACCAGCTGTCTGCAAGGAGTATAAATCCTTCCATTCCCCACCATCCAGTCAGATCTGAAGAAGCTTCTTGGAGGAGAAGCGAAAGGTCTTCAAAAGAAAAACCAAGAAAGTCCAGTTGCCTCTTGGAAAAAAAAAGCACCTTGGGGAACCACCATGACCTTGGATGACTGAGAGTCTCCACAGACAAGAATACAGGTAGTCCTCGACTTACAACAGTTCGTTTAGCAACCATTCCTAAGGACAATGGCTCTGAGCAAAGTGATCTATGACCGTTTCTCACACTTACGACCACTGCAGCATCCCTATGGCCACGTGACCAACATTCAGACGCTTGCCAACCGGTTCGCATTTATGACGGTTGCAGTGATCACGCTTTTGCGATGCCGAGGGGTGGGGGAAAGCCAGAGTCACTTAAACACAATCGTGTCACTAACTTTAACAACGGCAGTGGTTCGCTGAACAACTGTGGCAAGGTAGGTGATAAAATGGGAGCAAACGTACTGAAGAGCCGTCTTGCTTAGCAACAGAAATTTTGGGCTCAATTGGGGTTGTAGGTTGAGGACTAACTGTACTTCCTTCGTGGCAGGACGTTGTGCCGGCCTTAAAAAAAAAGACCGTTTTAAGTACAAGGTCAATGCGCCCTTAAGGACCAGCCATTTAAACACAAAATAAAATAAATAAATTGTGCAGCTAAGTGTTCCTAGTAACCTGGAATTCATAAAACGAAAAATCCTTTCCCCAAATTTAAACAGTAAGAAGAACCCAACGAGGGATTTTTTAAAAAAAAAATTCTTCTCGCTGTAACAATTCCAGGTTTAGTGCAAAAACAACAACGACAAAACTTTTGTTCAGTGAGCATTAGATACCGAAGGGAATTCAAGTACATTTCGTATCATTCAGCAGACGAAGACTGAAGACTTAGGTGTCGGAATCAACAGTTAATTTGGCATATTCGGGGATGTTTGCAAATGCAGGTAAGTTTTTCTATTACGGCTGCAAAATATCACCGCTCGTTTCCAAATTCTAAACTTCCTTTTGTGCTTCTTCAACGTTTATTTTGGCAGCTGGAGGGAGATGCTGAGGTATAGCCAGGTAAGGAAAGTACAGAAGTCCTTGACTTATGAACGTTTTGTTTAGTGACTGTTCGAAGTTACAATAGTTTGTGACTGGCCTTTTGGGCTTTTGCCAGGCAGTGTCCCCCACAGTCACGTGATCAGGAGGTGGGCATTTGGTAACCACAGGATCACTCTCATTTATGACATTCGCAGTGTCCCGTGTTCGCACGGCTACCAATTGCGACTTTCCTAGCTATCTTCCGATGGTTAAAGTCCACGGAGAAGCCAGCAGGGAAGGTTGCAAAGGCAGGATCACGCAATGCCTCGCTTAATGACCTTAGCACACAAGGCAGTAAAGTCAGGTCGGGGGAAGGGGTCACGTGATGATGCCTCATTTAACGGCCATGCCACGGAAGGATGGATTTTCCACAGTTCAATTGGTGGTCCTAAGCCAAGGACTATCCGTATTTCCTCTCCCACCCATTAGAAATTTAATCCAGCAGTTTAGTCATTCATTATTGCATACCAATTCGCCGGCAGTGACAATCAACTGAATGGATAAAATCCTAAATTCTGCTGAATCGGTAAAGAGAAGAATTTTTTTCCCCCTAATATTGTTAATGCCGATTTGTTTTTTTAATATTGCCATTTTTTTTCCTATGCCGATGCCATTTTTTTTTCCTAATATTGTTCCTGTGCCAAAAGATCCTACTTCAACACTCCAATTCGTGTTATTACCACATTCATACTAAGCCACTATTCATTTAACTGTGATTGGACGAAACCACAAGCTGTAAGCGGCTTACTATTTACATCCATGGATTCAGCACTAAGTTGTAGACTAGGGGTCTCCAACCTTGGCAACTTTTAAGACTTGTGGACTTCAACTCCCAGAGTTCCTCAGCCAGTTGGCTGAGGAACTCTGGGAGTTGAAGTCCACAAGTCTTAAAAGTTATCAAGGTTGGAGACCCCTGCCGTAGACCACTTTACAACTTACAATAGCTGGCTTCTCACAATTTGCGGAGCCCAAATCAAAGCCTCTCCCCACCCTCCCAAGCCATGGTTTGTGACCTCAGCTGACGTACCAAACGTTTTCCCGCTATCTGAAAACTCACCTAAGATGCCTCCACAGAAGTTAACCCTGCCGAAAGGATTTGTTTGGATTCTAGTCTTGATATCTTTAATTTCCTGAAGGCCATTTAACCAGTTTCTGATTATTTTACTTCTTCCATTTTAATTCCGTCATAGGGGAGTTTTTCAATCTTGGAAACTTGGAGAAATCTGGACTTCAACTCCCAGAATTCCTCAGCCAGCCATTTTAATTCTGTCATAAGACTAGAGGGGAGTTTTTCAATCTTAGGAACTTGGAGAAATCTGGACTTCAACTCCCAGAATTCCCCAGACAGCCATTTTAATTCTGTTATAAGACTAGAGGGCAGTTTTTCAATCTTGGGAACTAAGTGTGGACTTCAACTCCCAGAATTCTCCCAGAATTAAGGAAGTTGCAGAGAAGACAGGAAAATGTACAGCTTGAAATCACAACAGTCCAGAAAACTAAGCTAGATGCAATTTTAATTTTAGGTCAAGATGAAAATCAAGAATTTAGGAGAAAGAGCATCAATCCAGCCAAAATAAAGGTGGTCCTTGACTTACAACAGTTCGTTGAATGGCTGTACAAAGTGACAATGCCACTGAAATGACCGTTTTTTCACACTTACGACCGTTCGGCATCCCCGTGGTTACATGATCCAAATTCAGAAAAACTTGGCAACTGCCTCATATTTATGACGGCTGCTGTGTCCCGCGGTTAAGTGATTCCCCCCCCCCTTTTTGCGACCTTCTGACCAGCGAAGTCAGTGGGGGAAGCGGGATTCAACGAACGACCGTGTTGCTAACTTAACGACCGAAGCGATTCACTTTAACGGCCGGGGCAAGGAAAGTCGTAAAACGGCGCAACCTTCACTTAGCAGCTGCCTTGCTTAGCAACAGAAAACTGGGGCTCAGTCAAGGACTGCCTCACTTTTTCGACTGAGGTGGATAAAGTAAGACCAGGGAGGGTCGGCAATTAAGGCTTAAAACCCACTTTCGTATCCAATCCGTTTTCTGCCCAACGTGCACGCAATCGCACGCGACAGCGATTTTGCAAAAACGAAAACGAACCACAAAGACGAATTCCAACAGAGGCCTACCTAAGGCAAAAAGTCTGGGCCTGCCCCCCCCCTTTTGCATTAGCCTATCCCGTCTGAAGGCAATGTGTTAGTGATACCGCCGCACAACCCACTCTGGTGTCCTAAGTTGTTCGCACGGGGAGGGGGTGTAAAAATCTCTGTGCGATCCAGACAGGCACGGCAGAAAAGAGGAAAGGGGCTCGGCGGATTGTTCCACTCGCTTTTAAACAGGTATCAGTTGGGGGGGGGGGGAAATTTGCGTATTTTGAACAAGTATCCTTGATTTAGATCAGGAGTGTCAAACTCAAGGCTCGGGGGCCAGATTCGGCTTGCGGGATGCTTAGATCTGACCTGCGGCGCCTCTGCCAGGAAAAATGGAGCTCGAGAGCCCATTTTCGCTGGCAGAGTTCTTGCGTCCGCGATACTAGTGACGTCGAGCTGGCCACGCCCACTCCCGAGGTCAAACACAACCCTGATGCGGCCCTCAATGAAATCAAGTTGGACAGCCCTGATTTAGATTGTTAAAAGGAAAGAAGAAATGGAAAGAAAAGAAACAGGATTTTTAAAAAAAAGTATTGATACAGCTGATTTTTAAGTCCGATGCTATTATATAGCCATCTTTTGCAAACTTGGGCCACTTTTCGATGCGGGGACTTCAAGTCCCAGAATTCCCCAGCCTGCATGGAGTTCTGGGAATCGAAATCCATGCCTCTCGAAAGTTGCCAAATTTGTAAAACAAAACAAAACACAGGTATAATAAATATACCCTTGAGCTTGTATTTTTGGTGTGGTTTTTTTTGTTCTTTTTGTAAAAATCACATTATATAATATATTATACAATTATTATTATTATTATTACTACTACTATTATTAAAACATTTTCTTTATTTTTATTTTTTAAAGAAAAAAGCCCAAATCTAGAAACGAGAGGTAGAACTACTCAAAACTATATTTCCTGCTGCAGGAAAAAAGAAAGTCATTTTTTTTTACACTATGTTTTAAAAAAATGTTTAAAAATCGACCATTCTCACCCCACCCCACCCCACCCCACCAAAAAATGTTACAGATTAGGCCCCCATAATTTAAAACAGATAACACTTTGTCAACACAGCCGACAGCTTAAGAATCCATTTCAGTGTTACAGAATGAAAGTTGCATAGGAGCGGGTTATACAAACGTCACATATTAATGGTGAAAAGAAGAGAATGCATCTGTGTGGGTTTGCACCTTTTCGACTGCTTTGCACCAAAATACAAAAGCAGAGGTGACATTAAGAGCATGTTAAGATAGCAGCATTTTTGCAGGAATCGAGAGTTTACCGGGCATTTGCCTGAAAGTCAGTGTTGTTCTGCTTAGAGAGAAAGAAAAGAGAGAGATTTAAAAAAATAAAATCAAATCAAAATCAAAACCTTAATATCGACAAATGCCCCAAAGGAGCAGATAGGATGGGAAACACTAATTCACATCTAAAAAATAAAAATAACAGTCCTTTTTGCTGACAACAAACCACGTTGCAATAATATATCCTTAATACTTGCACCCTCTTCTGAAACGCGAACAGAGGAGGCGCGCATATTGAAAAGGCAGAAAAAAAAATTGGTCAGAAATGAAAGGGAAGAGAAATGGCTTGCGATGAAAAATACACAAATGGGTTGAAGCGAGGAAGAGAGGAAATAGAATAAAATCTAAAGGAAGAGGGATACATCTGGGTTCTGTTTTTTTGTTTTTTTTTAACCTAGATGGATAACAGCCACTGAACATTCGACTAGAGAAGACGACAAAGAAAATCCAGTTCCATAAAAGCAGGGCTGGTCTCCCTCAAAAACCTGACTGCTTTCAAGACTCGTGGACTTCAACTCCCAGAATTCCCCCAGCTGGAATTCTGGGAGTTGAAGTCCATAAAGTCTTCAAGTGGCCAGGTTTTTTGGGGGGGGGAGACTCCCGCAATAAAAGATGAAGACGCAGTAGTTGTGAAAGTGTGTTCTGTTCCCTTGCTATTCCGAAAGTAGGCGTGGTCTCCAGGGATGAGCGCTATTCTAATCTGAGGCACAACTTCCGTCAGGATTTTGCGGAGGCCTAGAAAGATGAAACCACAGAGTTATCATTCAGAGATTGTACACCTCCAGGAATGGCAGCACAATAGGACAGAGGTGGGTGGTACATGAATTAAAAACCGGTTCGCCCAGCACAGAAAATGTGAGCGCGCGCATAGGACGGCATAGTGCCGGCGTTGCAACTATCGATTCGCCCAAACCGGCTGCAGCCCACCCACTGGCTCCGGAGCCGTTGATGATGAACCTAGGACACACGTGTCAAAGAAGACGTGGCCGTGATGTTTTGGGTGACCTACCAACGTTGGCCAACACCTGACAACTCTTCTTGAAAGCCCACCTTGTTCTTATATATTTGTGGAGATCATGTGAGAAAGAGATGAGGTCTTGCATAGTCTTTTGGACCAGGGGTTACCAACCTTTCGGACCTCAGGGACCACTAAATCCCGCGGACCACTAATATGATCTGCTGGGTGGGCGTAGCTAGGTGGTCACGTGACTTGGGTGGGCATGGCCAAATCGATGTCATTCAAGTCGAGGGGCGCTTCGCCAGCCTCTACTAACTCCACTCCTCCCAGCCACTCCCCGCCTGGGCTCCTTAGAGCCCCAACAAGAAGCAGTTGTTGGAGCTAAGCAGCCACCACGAGAAAGAGTTGGCAAAACAGCTCCGTTCAAATTGGATCTGACCGAGGAGGCGGCTCAGCAGAAGCACCTCACTGAGGACTAGGAGCATAGGCTTTCCAAGCAGAGGGAAGACCTGTGGGAGTGCAAGGCCAGGTAGAGGCGCCTGGAGGCTCAGTGGGCTGAGATGGTCAGCCAGTTCCAGGCCATGATGCAGTCCCACTGGAACGAGGCCCTCCGGCTCTTCGCCACCAGTGGCGCTTCCCTCCAGCCTTCGCTCAAAGCCCCACACCAGGAGGCTGAAGCAGGCCCCAAGTTGGAATTTCTGCCCCCCTCCCACCCACACAAAAAGACCCCGAAGGGGGAGATTCTCTGCAGCAACACAAATGTTCATTGCACATATCCAGCCCAGGGATTGTAATTTGAGGATCCCTGATTTAGTGCAATATAAAAAATGCAAATAATTTTTCTGCGGACCACCAAAATTTTCTCGTGGACCACCAGTGATCCACGGACCACCAGTTGGTGACCGCTGTTTTGGACGCTCTGGAAGTCACATAAGAGAGCCGTCCGTCCCAAAGGTGCTTTTTCAGGAGGCAACTGGACTTTCTTGCTTTTTTTTGTTTTGAAGACGTTTCGCTTCTCATCCAAGATGATTCAAGATGAGAAGCGAAACGTCCTCAAAACAAAACAAAAAAAACCCCCAAGAAAGTCCAGTTGCCTCCTGAAAAACACCTTTGGGACAACTGGATGACTGAGAATCTCTGCAGACTAATAGGCGAGCCGTGTTCTTGCGTGTTCTCTGGAGGCTCTGAAAATCTGTTCTGCCCCAGCTACGGACGCCAAAGAATACAGCACACACAAAGTCTGTACAAAACTTAAATTGACTAAAAAACTCAGTCTTTTCCAAACAAAGGCTATTAATAAGCTTTCTTAACAGCCTACAAGAAACCAAAGATAAAGTAATCGCAATCTTACTAAGGTTGGCCGAACGCCCAGAAGCAATTTGCAGAGAATCCAGACGCGAAGGAGAATGAACTAAAGTTGTTCCCTGCAAATTGCTTCAGTCGGCGTTCCTCCTTAAATAGGCTAAGGGAGTGGCCAATTAGCCCCAAGCCTTACTCTCGAGGAGACCTCCTCCTGAGGAGCCACTCCTGCCTTTTGGCAGCTCTGCGCACCTGTGCATTGAGAAGAGGCTCCTCCTCTTCGTCCTCTTCACTTAAGGGAGCTTCTGGAGGTTCTGAAGGCCCTGGCTGAATCCCCGCCTCTGGCACCACATCTTCTCCAGCCTCCTCACTGTCTGACTCAAGCGCCAGCTGCACAGGCTGCTGGCACAACACCACACCAGCCTCCTTGTGTGTGTGTCTGTGTGTGTGTGTATAAAATTTGGAAACACACAAAGCGGCTTACCTTGGCATGTAGGAATGGAAGTGAGGAATTTGATCAGCATGATGTATGGCGTTCAAGGAATGTTGGTTTTTCTTCTGTGTTATTGAAAAAACAAACATTTTACTTAGAAAGTCCAATCCTTCTTTTCTATATGAAGACACTCACATGACTGAAATAAAACCTTGTGTTGCTTTTCTGAGCTGGTTATTAATTCCTAATATACTTTAAACAGAAGCTAATAAGGTAAAGGTTCCTCTCGCACATATGTGCAAGTCATTCCTGACTCTAGGGGGTGGTTTCAGAGCCGAAGAGCCAGTGCTGTCTGAAGACGTCTCCATAGTCATGTGGCCGGCATGACTCAACGCCAAAGGCGCACGGAACGCTGTTCCCTTCCCACCAAAGGTGGTCTCTATTTTTCTACTTGTGTTTTTTACGTGCTTTCGAACTGCTAGGTTGGCAGAAGCTGGGACAAGTAACGGGAGCTCACCCCGTTATGCGGCACTAGGGATTCGAACCGCTGAACTGCCGACCTTTCGATTGACAAGCTCAGCATCTTAGCCACTGAGCCACTACTAATAACACTCTCAAAATAACACTCTCCAAATAACAACAATCAAAATAAACCATATATGACATGGTAGTAAAACAGCTCCTTATATACAGACTATAGTACCTCACTGCCTTCCCTTACATACTTCCTGACCTACTGGACTTTTTAAAATTTTGAAATATGATTTTAATCAGAAGGAAGGAGGGAGAGAGAGAGAAGAGGTCAAACGTCACAATATGTCTAAGTGCTTCAAAGCAAATACATTCTTTGAAAGTCAACAAAAATTCCACAGATTGGGTGCAGGGAGGGGGGGAAAAAGCAAAGAAACAGGAGGAAAACAACCTCTACTGAACAAGATTTTAAAAAATAAATATCCATGAACGTTTTAATGCAGACCTATAAGGATGTCTATCCATCTACGTCTGCTCAGTTTTGGAAATTGCAATTAGAGAAGCGTGCAAAAAAAAAAATCAGTGCTACTCACTCTCGGTAGGCTTCCCGTCATTCAGGAAAGGTTGCTGCTCCATGATGTCCATCGGGATTTTAATACTGGGCACGTTTTCCGTGAATGGACAGTCAGACTGTAAAGGAAACGGGCACAGCATTTAAAACAAAAAATGTTCATGTCCTTATTTCGCATCATTTATTTTCATTTGCTTGCTTCAGACCAGAGTTAAGGACCAGGTGGTATTCAGCCGGTTCGGGAAAACCGGTAATGGTGACCCCGGCGCTATGCCGTCCGATTCAGCCACATTTTCTAAGCTTTGCGCATGTCACGGTTTTCAGTGCCATTGTAACTCTGAATGGTCACTAAATGAATGGTTGTAAGTTGAGAACTACCTATAGCAGGGGTCCACAACCTGTGGTCCGTGGACTGGCACTAGGCCATGGCATGCCACAAACCGGGCCCTACGCAAGGAAGCAAAGCCCCATCTGCCCGATGAAGGCAACACATGAAACCATGCCTGTTCTGGTCCACGGAAAAACGTCTCTCCACAGAACCAGCCCATGGTTCCTATTTGCACTACCGATAAACCTTCAAGTGGCCTCAACGACTCTGTAAAACAGGGGTGTCAAACTCTGCCTACGGGGTGCTTAAATCTGGCCTACTGAGCCTCTGGCAGACCAAACAGAGCACAGGAGGGGTCACACGAGCCGCCCCCCCCCTCACCCAGCACCTCGTTTTGGGCGACAGGGTGCTATAGGAGACTGTTCAGGCCAAAAACGGGGTGCGGGGGAGCCGCATAAGGCCCCCGGTGCTCCATTTTAGTCGTGCTGCAGGAGGTATCCCTCCCATCTTCCCCACCCTGGCCGATCAGCAGAGGAGAACTACAATGTTGATCCGGCCCTCGAAGAAATCCAGTTTGACACCCTTGCTCTAAAAGGATGCAAATGTCCAGCTGTCTGCAAGGAGTATAAATCCTTCCCTTCCTCACCATCCAGTCAGAGCTGAAGAAGCTTCTTGGGTGAGAAGCGAAATGTCTTCAAAAGAAAAAGCAAGAAAGTCCGGTTGCCTCCTGAAAAAAGCACCTTTGGGACAACCATGACTTTGGATGACTGAGAATCTCTACAGACTTTTGGCTATACAATTTGGGATGAAGAACCTTGGAATGGCGTGGGAGTAGGAATGGATTTCCAGAAGAAAAAAATTGCAGACCACAGGAACCATTTGTACTACTCAGGTGACCCTGAGGACACAGATAAACCTGTAAGTGCTTCAATGACCTTCTAAAAGGATGCAAATGACCAGCCGTCTGCAAGGAATATCAATCCTTCCATTCCCCGCCATCCAGTCAGAGCCGAAGAAGCTTCTTGGATGAGAAGTGAAACCTCTTCAAAAGAAAGAAACCAAGAAACTCCAGTTGCCTCCTGAAAAAACACACCTTTGGGACAACCATGACTTGGAGGATGGAGAACCTGCACAGGCTCCCACAATCCGGGTCCTTCTCGGCTCTTATAAATTAGTCAAGATAAAGATGTCATCTTTTATTTTAAAAAGAGCAAACATGCTTACGTCATCGTTGTCACTGTCTAGGCTGCCCTTCTTTTTCTTCTTCTTCTTTTCATCTTCTTTCTTCTTCTTGTCTTTTTCTGGAATGACGTCGTCAAGGAAACTGAGGTCATGTTGGGAGAAGAGATAATCCATCCCCTTCCTGACCGCGACGAGGGCGAGGATCTGTCAAGACAGAATTCAACATTCCCTTATTGACACGTAGGCATTTTCCACCTCAATCCTCTAAGCTTCTACAGGTGGTCCTCGACTTACGACAATTCGTTTAGCGACCGTTCAAAGTTACAACGGGGCTGAAAAAACGACTTATGACCATTTTTCACACTTACGACCATTGCGCATCCCCGTGGCCGTGTGATCAAAATTCAGACACTTGGCAACTGACTCATACTTATGACGGTTGCAGTGTCCTGGGGTCATGGGATCCCCTTTTGCGACCTTCTGACGAGCAAAGTCAATGGGGAAGCCAGATTCACTTAACGACCAGGTTACTAACTTAACAATTGCAGTGATTCACTTCGCTGGCAAGAAAGGTCATAAAAATGGGGGGAAACTCATTTAACAAAACTCTCACTTAACAACATTCATTTTGGGCTCAGTTACGGGTCGTACGTCGAGGGCTACTGATACCTAAAAGCAAAATAATCAGTTGTGATCCTAGAAGATTTAGAACAAAGTCAAATTTTGCTATGAAAAGTTAGAATATGGAGGCCATTAAGCAGTGGTGAAATCCAATTTTTTTTACTACCGGTTCTGTGGGTGTGGTGTGGCTTGGTGGGCATGGCAGGGGAAGGATACTGCAAAATCTCCATTCCCACCCAGGGGAAGGATACTGCAAAATCCCCATTCCCTCCCCACTCCTGGGGGAAGGATATTGCAAAATCTCCATTCCCTCCCCAGGGGAAGGATACTGCAAAATCCCCATTCCCTCCCCACTCCTGGGGGAAGGATA
>WNWU01000061.1:2134089-2152270 GCA_012654045.1 Ptyas mucosa | reverse complement strand
ATTCCCTCCCCACTCCTGGGGGAAGGATACTGCAAAATCCCCATTCCCTCCCCACTCCTGGGGGAAGGATACTGCAAAATCCCCATTCCCTCCCCACTCCTGGGGCCAGCCAGAGATGATATTTGCCAGTTCTCCGAGCTGCTCAAAATTTCCGCTACCGGTTCTCCAGAACTTGTCAGAACCTGCTGAAACCCACCTCTGCCATTAAGGCTCAAGAGAAGTAAAATTGACATTAGGAACCCAGTAAGTAAATTAGTAAGTTAGTAAATTAGTAAGCAAAACCTTGGAGACTTGTTTTAGGCCTCAGACAAGCTTAGATTGTATTTTGACTCTAAAGTTTAAAGAAAATTGCCAGTTCCTGTCAATATATTGGGTAGTATAATGGTGAGACACAACATTAGATAGCTCCAAAAGACGCAAGGGAATACCGGCGTGAAAATGTCCACCTACCATGACTGGGAATATGATAGCAGCTACCGTAGACTTCAAGATCCAAAGGAGAGCCAAGCACAAGGCTTGGAGGAAGGTGAAGAGGTGGACTCGGCGGAGAGGGACATGTCGCAGGTAGATGAAGTCAGGCTGGTGCTTGAGAGGCATCAGGAGCAGCTTCAGGCGATCCATGAACTGAGGTGGGGAAAGGAACGTTCAAAGGGGCCATCGCGGTGCAGAAAGAGCAAGTGATAACGTTTGAGCTCTAGAAGTCAAGGGGTCACCTTCCATCTTCCATCTATTGTCACAGTCTCTCCCTCGAGTTATCAAGGAGAGGAGGGGATAGGGAGGAGGGGAATGGAGGGGACGGGGAGGGGAGGGGAGAGGGAGAGGAGAGAGGGGGAAGGAGAGGAGAGGGAGAAAGAGAGGAGAGAGGGAGAGGGACAGGAGGAGAGGAGAGAGGGAGGGGGAGAGAAGGAGGGGAGAGGGAGAGGAGAGGGAGAGGGAGGAGGAGAGGATAAGAGAGGGAGAAGGAGAGGAGGAGAGAGGGGGAGGGGGGGGAGAAGGGGAGGAAGAGAGGAAAGGAGAGGGATATTACACAGCTTAACTTTTAGTTAATATTGATATCTGTGTGAACACTGGAAGTGGAGAGGGAGAGGATAGGAGGAGAGGATAAGAGAGGGAGAAGGAGAGGAGGAAAGAGAGGAGGAGAGGGAAAGGCAGAGGAGAGGGGGAAGGAGAGGAGAGAGGGAAAGGGGAGGGAGAAGGAGAGGAGAGAGGGAGAGGGACAGGAGGAGAGAGGGAGGAGAGGAGAGGAGGGAGGGGGAGAGGAGGAGGGGAGAGGGAGAGAAGAGGAGAGGGAGAGGAGAGATGAGGAGAGGGAGAGGGAGGAGGATAAGGATAAGAGGGAGAAGGAGAGGAGGAGAGGGAGGAGGACAGGGAGAGGCAGAGGAGAGGGAGAAGGAGAGGGACAGGAGGAGAGGGAGAGGAGAGGAGAGGGAGGAGAGGAGAGGGAGAGGGTGATGGAGAGGAGGAGAGGAGAGGAGGAGAGGAAGAAGGCGAGGAAGAGAGGAAAGGAGAGGGATATTACACAGCTTAACTTTTAGTTAATATTGATATCTGTGTAAACACTGGAGTTGTGTGATTCTACCACGTGGGTTCTTTAGGAAAACAAGAACCGGTGCAAAAACAACAGCTAGGAAGTTTTTGAACACGCTCCTAATTCCATACTTGAAAAACTCAAGGAGTCCATGGCCAGACTGTGTAAAGTCTCGAATGTTCTTGAGTAATATATCTATGGATTATGTTCTCTTCTTTCTTCCAAGAAGACCCTGCTTTAGGTAAAACCTTACAAGGCAGTTGAATCTGCTCCTGGTGCAGCAGAATATTCCGGATACCGGACTTGTGGTGTACGTTTTCCAGAAGATCCACCTGGCTGCTCCTTTTGTTAGAATTTACCAGTTACAACGTTCTCGTTCTGTTTTATGGCTTCCTAGACACTCTTGCCATTTCCTGGCTATTCAAAGACTGCATTAATTAAGGCCGGTATCACGTTATGATATACAGTTGTGTCTGTTAATGCTTGTCTAGCTGATCTTGATCTTGGAACACTAAACCGGGTTTGATCTGCTGAAACGCAGAAAGTGGAAAATTGTAGAAATTGTAGTGTGGCCAGCCAACTCCTACAGGACAGCTGCTGACAAGAAAACCACATGGCTACAGCCACGAACTCACCAGGAAATGAACTTGATCTGAGAAAGTCCACACTAAATAGTTTATTATATACTTTCTCATGCGTTTGCTTCACAAGGAACTTTGTGGGTATTTGCTAAAAGGCCAGGGTGTGTTTCTCGCAAACTTTATCTAAAGCTACGGGTAAGATTTATCATCTCAGGAGGGCAACCTTTGCATTCAATAAATCTGTTCCAAGGATGAAATCTGAGCATTTCTGCAGAGGGCAGGACTGTCTTGTTTCTTAATACGTTTTTTTTAAAAAACTACTCTTCATGAAAACAAATATGTAACAATGGTGTAGGCAAGGGGGGAAAAAACGGACCTGTGTAAACACCATGCTCCTTTCATGCGTTCTCCAGAAACTTGATATTCAATAATAAATGATCAAAAAATCAATAAGGCCTCAAATAATCACAGGAGATTTAGCAAGGTCTAATTATTTCTAGATCTAGGTTTCTATATGGTGACTGACATACAGATAGTAACCACTTAATGCCCACAATTGGGAGAGGGGAGGAGAGGGGAGGGGAGGAGGAGGAAAGAGGAGGAGAAGAAATAAATGGATGAGGAAGGGGAGGGGAGGGGAGAGGAGGGATGAGGAGACGAAAGGGGAGGGCAGGAGGGGGAGGGGAGGGGAGGAGAAGAGGGGAGAGGATGGGGAGAGGAGAGGAAAGGGGTGGGCAGGAGAGGGGAACGGGAAAGGAGGAGGGGAGAGGGGGAGAAGAGGGGAGGGGAGAGGGGAGGGGAGGAGAAGAGAAGAGAAGAGAAGAGAAGAGAAGAGAAGAGAAGAGAAGAGACTCCCGGGATTGTTGCCACTAAGCAAGGGGGACATAAGAAGTCACACTTTAGGACCGGGGGTGGGGGATGTGAGTTGCAATTTAGCAACTAGTTGAATGTGCTTTTTGTCGACAATGAATGGCCATTTCTAGGTTGTAGATCAGGGGTGTCAAACTCGATTTCATTGAGAGCCGCATCAGGGTTGTGTTTGAGCTTGGAGGGGCGGGGGCAAGGTGGGCATGGCCAGCTTGACATCACTCATGTCGGGGGCCGCTTGTGCTGGCCCGAGCGGTCTCCCAGTGAAAACGGGCTCCCGGGCTCCATTTTCAGCTGTGATGGCTTCCTGCAACCCTGTGCCATGAAAACGGAGCTCCGGAGGGCCGAGGCACCACAGGCTGGTCCTTCACAGTTTCCAGGGCAACCGCGCGGGCCAATTCTAAGTACCGCGTGGGTTGGATCCAGCCCGCAGGGCTTGAGTTTGACACCGCTGTTGTAGAAGAAAGGCAGTATGGATTAATGTTTACCCCTTTTCCAGCCTGGGTCTCTGGAATATCTACTGCACCTGGGAAAAAGAGCCGGGTTGTGAAGGCCGACACTTACCTGCACTCCGTTGAGGGATGCAACACCCATGTAGAGGAACACACCATAGAGGACAGGCATGGGAATAAACTAAGCAGAGAGATAAAAGGGGGGAAAAATTGAGTTTAAAAAAAGACTGTAAAGCTTTAATAACAGAGGAATACATAATCTCCACATGCTTGCTGAGTGTCTGATTGTTTTTTAAAGTAAAAATATTTTATTGAAAAATAATTTTGAAACAATGGCTACAGATCCCAAATGAACAGAGAGACGGTTAGCTCAACAGAGACACGACCACAACTGAGCCCAAACCTTTTTGCTGCGAGGCGGTTATAAAGTGAAGCATGCTCCATTTTACAACCTTTTTTGCCACGGCTATTAAGAAGATCACTACAGTATACGGTCATTAAGCAAAACTGGCTTCTCCTATTGACTTGGCTTGTCGGAAGCAGCACGCAGAACTGAATGGAGCTGAGTGTTTACTGGCCGGATGCCCTTCCTGTCCCCGATGAGGAGTTTTGTTCAGCAGATTTATTCTCATTGTGCCCAGAGAGAGAAATATCTGCCTCAACCTAGGACTGAACTCACAGCCTCCTGATTGTGAGGCAAGAGAGGCATCACTCTTTGAATTGTCGTTTAATGAATGTATAGAATCCTAAATTGCCAATGGGGAAAAATAAACACGTAACATTGCCATTCAAGATTATGAGGTAGGCAATCAACACAATTTTATCATCTTAGATGACAGTGATGGTGAACCTGTTCGCCATGACTGTCATTTAAGAGTTCCGAAAAAAGAGCGCACATGTGCGCATGCTCGTCATGGCCACAACCTGGAAAAGGAGCTGCCCAGGACACATGCGTGTGCCCAAAAATGAACTTCTGGTTTCCGGCACACACATGCGTACCGGCCAGCTAGTCTTCCTGGTTTCTGGTGTGCATGTGTGCACGATGATCAGCTGGACGGCGTGCATGCTCATGCAGGAAAACGGAAGACCACTTCTTCCGGTTTTTAGCACACATAAAGGCCAGCTGATAGACACACGCACATGCATGCCAGAAACCAGGGAGAGGAACGGGCAACGCCGTGAGTGCCAGGTGACATGGCTCCGCGTGCAACTTCAGGCACGCATGCCTTAGGTTCGCCATCACGGTTAGGCGACATGCAAAGCTTGTCTAATATTTTCACAAATTTGTTCCATGGCAGTGTTTTAAAAAGAATGGCTGTCAACTTTCCAACAATAACAGAACCTTTCATTTCTGAGCTCTTTCCCATCTTTCATAGAACATGACATCTGCACATCAACATTCCTTGCCAAAAATGTTGCGCCATTCTAATCTTTAGAGCACAAACTGTATTTGCCATGAAATACACGTTTTATGGGATCAGTATGTTTCTGATTACTTTGTGCTAGACATTAGACTTAAAAGTTTGACAAGTCACATACGCACACAAAATTAAATTTAAATAAGGTATCTTCCCGTAGTGGCGTTTCCCCCCCCCCCCCCCCCTTAGCACAGGACTACTAAATATATTTAAATTTGTGTCATGTAATAAAAACTCAGACAAGTAGTTTGGATATTCTGGTTTCTGTTATTCACAAGTAACAAATGTTATTTACAAAGTTTGTAATATTTTTAGATGCTGGATGATGGGGAGCTGAATTCAAAGACAGAATCTACTAAAAAACACACTGCTCAGAAACACAGATTTAGGAACAGAACATTTATTTTATTTATTAAATTAAATCTGTTCGCCAGCCATCTCGTTGCCATTTTTCCATCCGTGAAGGTAACACTGTGTTTGATATCCCTGCTAAGAATATACTGACGATCTTTACATTCAAAAAATCTATTCGTATTTGATAACTATAGATCTGATTATCTGCAATGAACGAGGAATGAAAGGAGGAAGGTGCGCTGAATATGTTCACTGCCTGGAGTTATTTGTAAAAATAATAAAAGCAGGATATAGATAAATACAATAAAATCCTTCAAAGCACTATTAATAGAATGGTCCTAAGTTGAGAACTTATACATTGAGTCTTTGAGCTATGAATATGTGCATATAGAATAGAATAACAGAGTTGGAAGGGACCTTGGAGGTCTTCTAGTCCAACCCCCTGCCCAGGCAGGAAACCCTACACCACTTCAGACAAATGGTTATCCAACCTCTTCTTAAAAACGTCCCGTGTTGGAGCATTCACAACTTCTGGAGGCAAGTAGTTCCACTGATTAATTGTTCTGTCAGGAAATTTCTCCTTAGTTCTAAGTTGCTTCTCTCCTTGATTAGTTTCCACCCATTGCTTCTTGTCCTGCCTTCAGGGGCTTTGGAGAATAGCTTGACTCCCTCTTCTTTGGGGCAGCCCCTGAGATATTGGAAGACTGCTATCATGTCTCCCCTAGATCAAGTTCTCTTCAGAAAGTGATAACTACAATTCCCTCAGTCAAGAATGCCAGTTATTTTTCTCAAATTATCTAGGAATCAACAAACATCTTTATTAAACAAGATCTCTCTCATGCAGTATTTTCAACATTCTTCTACAGATAGCCCTCGTCTTACAAGAGTTTGTTTTGTTTCAAAATTACAATGCCACTGAAAAAAAGTGACTTACGACCATTGTTCACACTTATGACCGTTGTAGTCACGTGATCAAAATCCGGGCACTTGGCAACCGGTTGCAGTGTCTCCGGGATCATGTGTGATCCCCTTTTGCGACCTTCTGATGAGCAAAGTCAACGGGGAAGCCAGATTCACTTAACAACCATGTTACTCACTTAACAATTGAAGTGTTTCACTTAACAACTGTGGCAAGAAAGGTCATAAAATGGGGGGGGGGGGAATTCACTTAATAACTGTTTTGCTGAGCAACAGAAGCGTTGGGCTCAATTGTGGTCGTAGGTCGAGGACTAGCTGTACGTACTGCTGATTTCCAGATGAGCCGCAACTACGACTCCCAGAATTCCCTTTGGCTAAGAGCCATTCGCAGTGTCTGATGAGGACTAGGCTCATGCAAGAGAGAGATTTAAAAGCAAAAGGTGATGTGGAGCACAGGTGGGGGCACATCTAATTGGCTGCAATTATCAAATGTTGCAATTATCATGGGGAAAATGACATTTAGGATGTTTCCAACATAGGCCACACGAATGCGCTTGCGATCAATAAATCAACGTTGCTATTTCTGACGCATCTCTGCCCAGCCCTATTCTGGAAGGTTGGACTGGCACAAATCTTTTCTAGTCCTATCCGGAAAAAGTAATGATTGAACCGATGACCTTTGCATACAAAGCAAGTTACTATATTCTGCTTTAAATGTTTGGCAGGAGCAAAGGTTCGAATGGGGCAAGCAATAAAAAAAAGAGAAAACTAGATAACCAGGAAAAATTCAGAAAGAGAAATGAAGTTTTTTTTTTAATAACACGAGAGCCAAAATCAGCAGGAACATAAAGATCAGGAAACAAAGGCTTTTTCTACCTTCTGAATAACAGCTGAAAGTTACAAGGAAAACAAGGTGATTTTTTTTTCCAGTTAATTGACAGAGAATGACCTTGTCACCATTTTGCACTTGGTTCGTTCTTTAAGGAAAGAGGAGATAAGGCCATGATGGCGAACCTATGGCACATGTGCCAGAGGTGCCACGCACAGCCCTCTCTGTTGGCATGCGCGCCATTGCCAGCTGCTCTTCGCAGGTGCTGGAGTGCCGGAAAACGGCCTGAAAATCAGTCAAAAAACAGGCCGTTTCTGGGCCGTTTCCCAGGCCGTTTCCAGATGTTTTTTGGGCTGTTTTAAGGCCAAAAGTGGCCTGGAAACGTCCTGGAAAATGACCAAAGAACAAGCCATTTTCCAGGCCTTTTCAGGGGCGTTTCCAGGCCATTTTTCAGACTGTTTTGGGGGCCGTTTTTAGGCCAAAAGTGGCCTGGAAATGGCCTGGAAAATGACCAAAACCAAGCCATTTTCCAGGCCTTTTCCAGACCATTTCCAGACCATCATTTGGCCATTTTCACGCTGTTTTTTGGGTTGTTTTTGGGCCAGAAGCAGCCCTGAAAATGGCCTGAAAAACAGCCTGAAAATGGCCCCCAAACAACCCAAAAAACAGCCTGAAAACGGCCCGAAAAACGGCCAAAAGATGGCCTGAAAACACCATTGGAACAGGCATGTGCGTGCCGGCCACCTGTTCTTCAGGTTTCCGGTGTCCGATGCACGCACATGCACGCGTGTTGCAGTTTGGGCACTTGGTGCCGAAAAGGTTCTCCATCACTGAGATAAGGGATGAACCCACCATCCCTTCTTGAGCCTGGCGCTTGAAAAATATTTTTTTGCTATGCAGAAAAGATCTGCCTCCTGGCCTAGATGTTGAGACTTTAGAAAGAGTGCCGAGAAGAGCAACCAAAATGATTAGGGGACGAGAGGCTAAAATATATAGAGAACGGTTGCTGGAATTGGGTATGTCTAGTTTAATGACAAGAAGGATTAGGGGTGACATGATAGCAGCCTTCCAATACTGTCCACAGGTCTTAGTGGCCAAGGTTGAGCAGTCCTACCTTAGAAGAAAGGATCAGAAATTACTCAACTGAAGAGCTGCTTATATGCTTGCTTAGCCTGAAATTCTGTTGGTCATAATGTTGCCTGATGCACTTAATTTCCTTGCTGAGATATTTTTCATTTTGAGGATTAGAATTCTTGGTTTGGACTGCTGAGGTTCAAGGATTCTCTTCTCGTTTTTTAATCCCTGTTCTTGAATGCTGAAAGACCAGGGAACAGTACATTTCAACAACAGCTGGCTTTCTCTACATCTTGCAACGTCCAGCGTTTCCTCACTGGGTCAGCTCTCCATCTCTGTTTGCAAAGCTCTCTGCAAGCTATGCAGAGCCATCTCTTCATTTGATGCTGGAATTGTGGAAACCTTTTTGGGAAAAGTATATTTTCTAAAACTAGCTAATAACACCACTTTTTTTTTTTTTTGGAGCAGTATCATAAAATTATATATCAATGGAAAGATAATTTAATCAAGAATGTAAGGCAATAACTTTTATGAAGGATTTGCTGTTAGAAAAGCAGTTAGAGTATAAAGAAGAAAAGCGAAGCCCATAGAAAAAAACGAGATATACAAAAATTATCACCAGAAAAAAAAATGAGATATACAAAAATTATGTCAGTTAATACTTAGTTGGGTAACCTTTAGCATGAATGACAGCCTTACAACGTCTTCCCGTGGAGTGAACCAAGTCTTTTAGTTCTGCAGCTGTTCTAATGTGAAACCAAGATTGAATGATGGCTTCTATTAACTGGGTTTTATTGCTGGGTCACTTCTGACTAACAAGTTTCTTTAGTTGACTTCATAGATTTCCAATTGGGTGAAGGTCTGGGCTATTCCCAGGCCATTCCAGCAGTGGAATAGGATTATCTTGAAACTCCAAAAAAAAAAAGTGGTGTTATTAGCCATCAAACCTCAAAAATACACTTTTCCCAAAAGGTTTCCACAATTTTGGCCACTACTGTAGAAGAATATCATGAGCTGGACTGTGTGTTTTCAGCTATCAAAGCAGCAATAAAGTTTTTTTTCCAAATTAAGCTTGAAATTAGTCCTAATGGAGTTAAAAACACAAGAAGCCTAAATTGGTGGCGATACAAAAAAAAAAACAGGTATATATTTTTATTACATAACTTTTGGCACACTTCATTTGAAACGAAGCCAGCCAACAGATAAAAATCATAGCTTTATCATATAATATCCCTTTCCTGAAGATAACACACAGTTTAATACTCCAAAGGCAGGCAGTGTTTACCCAAGTGGTTTCTTGCAAAAACTCTTGTTGTGCTGTAAATCATGGTTGTGCCAGCCTCAGATTGGGCTGACCAAGTTATCAGTCATTTGACATAGTATGGTTAGATAGGAATCTTTACTGCCAATTACAATGAAGACATGCTGAATAGTTGATTGTCAGCATGTTCTTTCTATTACACGTGGCGGTTTAAACCCATAGCTCCTATTTGTCATGTTGTCAAGTAGCATTTGTCCTCACGAACTTGCAACCAGGTGATTGTTAACCTGATACCTGTCTTGATTATAGGCACAAGCCAAACAATTCTGGGTTTCGTTGTCCTGAGGATAGGTAGGGTTTTTCTCTTAAAAACCCTTCCCACGCCTTATGTAAAGCAGGACAGAACTTCCACCATACGGTGGTGAATCAGAAAGATGAGGAATTTAATGAATCCTTAGTATGAATCTGCAGTTCACTGAGTTCACCCCCCTCTCTCTGATTCATGAATTATGTGCATCGATCTACTCATTTAGACAAATAAAGGTCGACAACTCATACAAACCCCATTTGTCATCTACATTCTTTACCTGTCAGGTGCAAAAGATCAGGTCCACATGGGAAGGTTAAACAGATTTACATGCATGGTTATGCACAAGAATATTCTCAGCTAATGGTTAGCAGCTGCTTGGACTCAGATAAGGCTCAACAGAATTTAAGGGGTTGGATTTGCAGCTACATACGGATTTCTAGGCTAAGCATTCTTTTGTCTCCACCCCCAGCTTCTGCCGTTTCGTCTCCTACTTCACGGGGTTAGGGTCTCCTCCGTGGGCTGGCTGGGGGGGTGGGGGAGACAGGGCCTCCTGCAGCACATTGCTGACCAAAACAGGGCACAGGGAACCGCACTGCCAGAGGCACCGTGGGCCAGTCCTTTGCTAATTCATAAATCAAGCGTAGGGCGCAGGATGTTTAAATCCAGCCTGGAAATAGCAAAGGACCGGGCCACGGTGCCTCTGGCAGCCAAAGTGGAGTGCGGGGGAGGGGACATGTGAGGGGGGACCAGCAGAGTGCTGCAGGAGGCTGTCCAGGCTGAAAACGGGGTACTACTGCAACGCTCTCTACATGGGGCTCCCCTTGAGGAGCACCTGGAGGCTCCAACTGGTCCAGAATGCGGCCGCGCGGGTGATTATGGGAGCGACGGGGCACTCCCATGTAACGCCTCTCCTGCGTGAGCTGCATTGGCTCCCGTTGGTCTTCCGGGTGCGCTTTAAGGTATTGGTTCTCACCTTTAAAGCGCTCCATGGCTTAGGGCCAGGGTACCTATGAGACCGCCTGCTGCTACCGATAACCTCCCACCGGCCAATACGCTCTCACAGAGAGGGCCTCCTCAGGGTGCCGTCAGTCAAGCAATGTTGGCTGGCGGCCCCCAGGGGGAGAGCCTTCTCTGTGGGGGCACCCGCCCTATGGAATGAGCTACCTCCTGGAATACGGCTGATCCCGGATCTCCGGACCTTCCGTAAGGCCCTGAAGACTTACTTATTCCATCAAGCCGGCCTAGCCTAAATGATTTTAATTGGGTTTTTGAATTTTAAATTGGGAGGCCGAATTGATTTAATTTTTTTTAATTATCTTAACTTTTGTACTGTATGTATTTTAATTTTGGCTGTTCACCGCCCTGAGTCCCTTCTGGGAGAAGGACGGTATACAAATTAAATTATTATTATTATTATTATTATTATTATTATTATTATTATTACATGGGAGTCACATGTTTTGGCTGCCAGAGACACCGCGTGGCGGGCCTTTGCCAGTATGGCTGGCTGAGGAATTCTGGGAGTTGAAATCCACAGGCCTTAAACTTGCCGAGGTTCGACACCCCTGCTCCACAATCTAAGGCAGGGGTGTCAAACTCGATTTCATTGAGGGCCGCATCAGAGTTGTGTTTGATCTTGGGGGGGGCAGGGGGTGTGGCCGGGGGGGCATGGCCAGGCTCGACGTTACTCGTGTCGGGGGTTCCTGTGGTGGGCCGACTGCTCTGCCAGTAAAAATGGGCTCCTGAGCTCCGTTTTCGGCTGCGACGGCTTCCTGCACCCCTCTGCCAGTGAAAACAGAGTTCGGAAGGGCTGCCCACAGCGCTCCCGAGCTCCGTTTTTACTGGCAGAGGCACTGTGAGCTAGTCCTTCACTGTTTCCAGGTCGACCCCACGGGCCAGATCTAAGCACCCCTGCAGGCCGGATCCAGTCCCCGGCCCTTGAGTTTGACACCCCTGATCTAAGGAAATCACTTCAATGCAGAATTGTTCCCGGCTATTTTTGTATTTAATGCAGACACTTCTGCACAACAGTAATTATGCAATCCTAACCAGTCTGTTAATAAACAACGAAGGAGCTGTTGAAGCACCAGAGGGGGAAAGAGATTTTAAAGTAACAACAAAATGAGCAGAATCCTAATTGTACTTTCTCTGGCTTTTCATGCCCAGCAGGGAGGGGGAAAAAACACACATTAAGATGATGGATCTCTTTGTTTACAGCTGCAACATATCCCTTGGCGTGTGCAATGATCCACTGCAGTTCTGAAGACAGCTCCATACATTCACTCCAAGATTCAAAAGATGCTATTCTTCCTTTACAAATCATGCAAACCAGAACTACCATGGCTACTGTACAAATTAATCCACGGACAGTCCTGCTAAGCAATTATTTTCAACCACGGGGTACAGCTGCAAACCCAGAACCGCTGTCATACAACCGAAACTGAACACTTTACAATGTGGAAAGTCTGGAAGCGCATGCGCAAATCCTGTATCGGGACTGGGAAGTTGGCAGCAGTTGTCCAGACTTTTGGGAAAGCTGTACAAGAGGAGGCAAAGACTAGGGGTGGAGTCAAGAGAGGAATCACCCTGGAATTGTTCCAGTGGTGGGATTCAGCCGGTTCAGCCGAACCGGTTGTTAAATTGCTGGCTGCCCCTCCCCCACTTCCAGGAGTCCCCACGCGCCCCATTTTTGCTCCCAGCGGGGTGTTGTTGTGTTCCACCAGTAGCCCACGGAGATAGCAGCAGAGTCGGACAGTGGGGAGGCTGGGGGGGATAATGGGCCAGTCAGTTCACTTACTAACCATTCAAAGGTACAATGGCACTGAAAAAAGTGTCAATTTTCATACTTATGACCGCTGCAGCATCCCCATGGTCACATGATTTATGTTCGGATGCTTGACAGCTGACTCACATTTATGACGGTTGCAGCATCCCAGGCAGCGGTGGGTTTCAAAAATTTTTACTACCGGTTCTGTGGGCGTGGCTTGGTGGGCGTGGCATGGCTTGGTGGGCGTAGCAGGGGAAGGATACTGTAAAATCTCCATTCCCGCCCCACTCCAGGGGAAGGATACTGCAAAATCCCCATTTCCTTCTGATCAGGTAGGACTCGGGAGGCAGAGAATAGATGGGGGCGGGGTCAGTGAGAATTTTTACTACCGGTTCTCTGAACTAGTCAAAATTTCCGCTACCGGTTCTCCAGAACTGGTCAGAACCTGCTGAAACCCACTTCTGATCCCAGGGTCACGTGATCCGCCTTTGCAACCTCAAAGTCAATGAGGAAACCAGATTCACTTTAACAGCCGTGTTACTAACTTAACAACTGCAGTGATTCACTTAACCAATGTGGCAGGAAAAGCCGTCAAATGGGCCAAAACTCATTTAACAAATTTCTCACCCAGCAACATAAATTTTGGGCTCAATTGTGGTCGTAAGTTGAGGACTAGCTGTGTTCTGCTTTTATTGGATACTGTCCAGAGTCACATGCAAGAGATGGATGGCTATATAAAGGATTAGACAGACAGACAGACAGACATTATAGAATTCTGGGTCAGTTCAATTTTCATTCATCTTGATTTGGAAACCTGGTTTTCTTTTGTAAATGACAATAGTATTATTTTTTTTGTGTGGTTCTGTTTTTCCCAGCTACAACTCATCCAAAATCAGGGGATTTTTAACTTAGCAAAAATCAGCAAGGACAGAAAACAGCCCAGGATTTCCCCCTAAATTCGGTGATCAATCTATGTTGTTGCAAAAACGTTTTCTGCACAAATGCCAAGGCAAAATTTCTATGCATTCCTCTCCTGTAGGGTATATTCCTCTGTTCTTAAAATCATAGCAATGATGTTTTGATATTCTTCTTTAATGGTTTCATTTTAGTTCTTTTAATATATTAAAAATATGCCTCTTTTTTTGAAATTCCTAGCTAAGGGCTTATTATTTCAGAATTCTATGAAGGATGAGGAAGAGATAAGCAAACTAAAAATTAATTTACCTTCAAGATGGGTGCCATGAACACCGAAATGCCTGTCAGAAGGAAGACGATACATCCAGTCACTCTCTGCTCCCTGAAATCAAACCCAGGAATAGCATAACCAATTCTTATTTGAAGGACATTTTATTAAAACAAATTGTTGTAAGCCGAGGACTACCTGTATTCCTCACATGAGCTTACAATATCGCCAAGGTTTCAGGAAGAAAAGAACTTTTTCTTGCCACCTGCTACCTGTTTGTTTTAAAGAAAGACTTTGTCAAGTACAAGCAGCCAGAACCGCTTGTGAATAGTCTCAAGCAGAAGCTTTATTGCTGGTCACCGGTTTTACAAGAATCTCACCAGATTGATTGCATTCTCTTAGGAATGGTTCGTGGATTCTGTGGGAGGTCAGGCCTGTGTCATTTTCTCCAGTGCAAAGACTCTAAGCTTGGTCCCTTCTTAACGCCTCCTTCCAGACGAGCTGGAGATTCTGCAGTTTATGGCATGCTAAATCAATAATCTACTCTATCAAAGAACCACCAAGAACACTCCCACCGATACTGACAGGGCAAGCCGCTAGTATATGAAGATCAAAGCAAACCCCATTTCCTTCTAGCAGTGATGATGTTACCTAGTTTGGTAATGAAATGTCTTGCAAGGAAAAAACCCAGCTCAGAGAGCATCAAGGACCCCAGAGTCCTCCTCCTCCTCCTCCTCTCCACAAACACCACTCCCTTCTAACACTGATGATGTTACCTAGTTTGGTAATGAACGTCTCACAAGAAAAAAAAACCCAGGTCAGAGAGCATCAAGGACCCCATAGTCCTCTTCCTCCTTCTCTTCCTCTCCACAAACACCACTATCTTCTAACACTGATGATATTACCTAGTTTGGTAATGGAACATCTTGCAAGAAAACCGCCCAGTTCAGAGAGCACCACAGTCCTTCTCCTCATTCTCATTCTCCTCCTCTCCACAAACATTACTTCCTTCTAACACTGATGATATAACCTAGTTATATGGTAGTAAAACGTCTCGCAAGAAAAAAAAACCCAGCTCAGAGAGCACCAAGGACCCCACAGTCCTTCTCCTCATCCTCCTTCTCCTCTTCCTCTCCATAAACATTACTTCCTTCTAACACTGATGATGTTACCTAGTTTGGTAATAAAATGTCTCGCAAGAAAAAAACCCAGCTCAGAGAGTACAAAAGGACCCCCCCCCCACCAATGTACTCTATGTTATCTATGTCTAAGACTCATAGCTCTAAGCTATGTTTGATCCCACAGTTCAGAGAAAAATGCAGCTTGTAGTTTCTGGCCTGTGAAGAATTCCATGCTAGGCAGCTTCCTAGAATACTTAGTATTCAATCTCTTTTATTTATTTATTTTTATTTTATTATTCATATTTCTATGCCTCCCACTCTCCGAGGACTCTGGGCAGCTTACACCAAGGACAGTATACTAAATAGCATCTTGCCCCCAACAATCTGAGTCCTCATTTTACCCACCTCGGAAGGATGGAAGGCTGAGTCAACCTCGAGCCGGTGAGATTTGATCCGCTGATCTGCTGAACTAGCAGTCAGCTGAAGTAGCTTTAGTACTGCATCCTAACCACTGCGCCACCTCAGCTCATATATCCCATCAGATCAGCCGTACCTAACTCCCAAAAACTTGGGTTGCTCGCCAGGTGCTGAGGTCTCCGTCTCCATCTTCAAACTGTCAATGTGAGCGATGGAGATCACGGTAGCAGCAACGTACCAGGGCAGACCCATGAAGGAACAGATGATCATCAACACAGCCACCCAGAATAGATCCAGGTGATATCCAGCACCTTTCTGCAAAGGTAAGAAGGGAAAAAAAGGAAGGAAGAGGAAGGTTAATTTTAAGTGGGAAGTTTTTGCGGTGAGGATGGCAACCCTGGAGCTGAGATGCTGGCTTTGAACAATATTCTAAACTAGGATAAAATATGATTAGGTACTTTTGACGTTCAGCATGTCGCGAGATCCCAGATCAGAGGTGGTATTCAGCAGGTTCTGACCAGTTCTGGAGAACCGATAGCGGAAATTTTGAGTAGTTTGGAGAACCGGCAAATACCACCTCTGACTGGCCCCGCCCTCCTGCCCCCGCCGTTCCCTGTTTTATAGTCCCTTATTTTTTTACCTCAGCCGATTCACATGGCAAAGCGGACTGCTGCGCCTCAGCTGAGCTCAGCGCTCGGCGCTAAACAACAGCTCAGCTCACCAGCGCTGACACTGAGGGCGGTCTTTAAGTGCTCCGCATGCGAACCGCAATCTCATAGAATCGGTAGGAAAAGATTTGGAGTCCCACCACTGTCCCAGATGTTACCTGAACTTGTTGTGTGC
Organism: Ptyas mucosa; assembly: GCA_012654045.1. Lineage (NCBI taxonomy): Eukaryota > Metazoa > Chordata > Lepidosauria > Squamata > Colubridae > Ptyas > Ptyas mucosa. The sequence continues at coordinate 2,136,347 of WNWU01000061.1, read as the reverse complement.
CATGTAAAAGGTAAAGGTTCCCCTCACACATATGTGCTAGTCGTTCCCGACTCTAGGGGGCGGTGCTCATCTCCGTTTCAAAGCCGAAGAGCCAGCGCTGTCCGAAGACGTCTCCGTGGTCATGTGGCCAGCATGACTCAACGCCAAAGGCGCATGGAACGCTGTTACCTTCCCACCAAAGGTGGTCCCTATTTTTCTACTTGCATTTTTTACGTGCTTTTTTTTTAATTGAAAAAGTTTTAAAAGTTTTACATACATTTTCTCCCCCCTCCCCAACCACCCCCCGACTTCCCAGAGCAAATACAAGATAAAATACAGCTCAAATTCTCTAAACTAAACTCCATTTCACACTTATCATAATCATAATCATTCAACAAATAGATAAAAGGAAAGCAAGTCTTCTTTCTCCTTATTCCATCTAATTCAACAAAATTAATATCCATCTATAATTACAGCAATTAATAAAACAATTAAGTATTACCTAATCAAACCTATCATTACTCAATTTAGCTAATTGATACTTAACAAATTATTAGGTCTATACAATTTAACAAAATATTTTATAACTTCTTTCATTTAAAACAAAAAAAAACAACAACAACAACAACAAAAGGAAACCCTCATTCAAAAACCCCAGATTTAAAATAAAATACTATATAAACTCTTCCGTCCTCCACTTTTAAACCATCAAGGTCCAATTATAATTAAAACACTTAATAAAAAATAATAATAATAATAATAATTTTTTAAATTAATAATCAAACCTCTTATTAATTTATCAATACATATTAACAAATCAACTAAGAATTTTTTTACGTGCTTTTGAACTGCTAGGTTGGCAGAAGCTGGGACAAGTAACGGGAGCTCACCCCGTTACACGGCACTAGGGATTCGAACCGCTGAACTGCCGACCTTTCGATCGACAAGCTCAGCATCTTAGCCACTGAGCCACCATGTCCCCTATCAGTCATGTAAACCACCACAATATACTACAGCTTGGTTTTTCTGTGGACACAGCCTGTGATGTGAACACAACAGACGGTGTTAAAAACTGTAGGCTTTAGATTTTAAAGAGACCTTTAAAGAAGGCCTCTTTAAAGAAAATTAAGAGTTTTCCTCCTTGGGGAACAAAACCTATCCTTTAAGCTTTTCAGAGACTTTGAAATCAAATGGGAAAATATCTGGAGAGACCGTCCACTGGTTAGCATCTTCAGGTGGTCCTCGACTCAGGAGCCAATAGGGACCAGCATTTCTGTTGCTAAGCAAAGCAGTCTTTAAGCGAGTCGTGCCAGATTTTGCAACTTTTTTTGCCACGGTTGCTAAGCGAATCACTGCAGTTGTTAAATGAACCACGATGTCGCTTCCACCGCTGACTTTGCTTCTCAGGAGTTTTCCATGCACCCAAATTTTGATCAAGTGACCATGGGGATGGTGCCATGGTTATAATTAGAAGGATTACTTGTTTTTTTTTTCAGTGCCATTATAACTGTGAACTTTCACTAATCAATTGGTTGCAAGTCAGGACGACACCAAAAAAAATCTCTCTCTCTCTCACACACACACACACACACACACCAAGAACAGTTCTATCTAAATGCTTTTACAGAAGCTTTTTAAAAATTCAGTTAAGAGAAGAACATATTAACAGAGTAACACGATAGAATAACAAAAGTTGAATCCAGCTTGCCCCGTTGGACTTTGCTTGTTGGAAGCCTACTGGAAAGCTCACCAAAGGTGATCGCATGGTCCCAAAAGGTCTATGGAGTGAGAACATAGAAAAACAGAGTTGGAAGGGGCCTTGGAGGTCTTCTAGTCCAACCCCCTGCTTAGGCAAGAAACGCTACACCACTTCAGACAAATGGTTATCCAACCTCTTCGTAAAAACCTCCAGTGTTGGAGCTTTCACAACTTCTGGAAGCAAGTCGTTCCATTGTTTAATTGTTCTGACTGTCAGGAAATTTCTCCTTAATTCTATGTTTGTTCTCTCCTTGACTAGTTGCCACATTAATGAACATAAACTTAGATACAAAGTGGCTTCTAGCTGTAATGTAAGACAATGGATGGAAGTCATGGCTTTATTTATTTATTTATTTTATTTTGAGTATGGCATCAACAGAGGTCATGCAAACACTGATATACACATTTAAATAAAGCGTCAGCAAATCAGCGTTTCTGTTGACTGATGGAATAGAGTAGAGTAGAGTAGAATTAGAACGGAAGGAAAGGAAAGGAAAGGAAAGGAAAGGAAAGGAAAGGAA
>WNWU01000061.1:2121606-2133989 GCA_012654045.1 Ptyas mucosa | reverse complement strand
ATGGAATGGAATGGAATGGAATGGAATGGAATGGAATGGAATGGAATGGAATGGAATAGAATAGAATAGAATAGAATAGAATAGAATAGAATAGAATAGAATAGAATAGAATAGAATAGAATAGAATAGAATAGAATAGAATAGAATAGAATAGAATAACAGAGTTGGAAGGGACCTTGGAGGTCTTCTAGTCCAACCCTCTGCTCAGGAAGAAAACCCTATACCCGTGATGGCGAACCTATGGCACGGGTGCCACAGGTGGCACGCGGAGCCATATCGGTGGGCACGCGAGCTCAGCTCTGGCACACATGCATATACCAGCCAGCTGATTTTCAGGCCTTCTGGGCCCACCAGAAGTCAGAAAACACACTGTTACCGGCCTCCGGAGGGCCTCTGGTGGGGTGGGGAAGACCGTTTTTGCCCTCCCCAGGCTCCTAGAAAGGCTCTGGAGCCTGAGGAGAGCAAAAAACGGGCCCACCATGCCATCGTGTGCCAAAAGCGGGGGGGGCAGGGCACATAGAATTATGGATGTGGGCACGCGTGCGTGTGACCCCACCACGCTCCCCCCGCTTTTGGCACGCGATGGCAAAAAGGTTAGCCATCACTGCCCTATACCATTTCAGAAAAATGATTATCCAATCTCTTCTTAAAAACTTCCAGTGTGGGAACATTCACAACTTCTGGAGGCAAGTTGTTCCACTGATGAATTGTTCTAACTGTCAGAAAATTTCTTCTTAGTTCTAGGTTGCTTCTCTCCTCGATTAGTTTCCACCCGTTGCTTCTTGTCCATTTACTGCCAGCTTATCAAGTACCTTACTTAGGGAGTGAGGGCTTGGCAGCACAAGGAAACAACAGCCAACAACTTAATAGCTGGTCATCAATACCCCAATCGACAACTAGAAAGCCACACACAATCAGGCACCATATAAATACCCCACATAGAATAGGCCATAGCACAAACACTGCTAGAGAAAACTTCCCTGAGGATGGGCTCTGGCACGAGTCCAAAAACTCGGAAGACTAAACTTCTGGTCCCAATCAGTGGTGAGTTGCCCCCGATTCAGACCGGTTTGCAAGAACTGGTAGTAAAACCGGTGGGAGGCTCCTGTTGTGGCCCATCAGCGGCCTGTGCAGCTAGTAGCTGATTCCGACAGCGAGGAGGCTGGTGTGATGCTGCGCCAGCAGCTTATGCAGCTGGCACTCGAGTCAGACAATGAGGAGGCTGGAGAAGATGTGGTGCTAGAGGCGGGGATTCAGCCTTCAGAACCTCCGGAAGCTCCTAAAGTGAAGAAGAAGAGGAGGAGGAGCCTCTTCTCGATGCACAGGCGCGCAGAGCTGCCAAAAGGCAGGAGTGGCTCCTCAGGAAGAGGTCTCCTCAAGAGTAAGGCTTGGGGCTAATTGGCCACTCCCTTAGCCTATTTAAGGAAGGGCGACGACTGAGGCAATTTGCAGGGAACAACTTCGTTCACTCTCCTTCGTGCTTTGATCTTAGTTCTCTTATCAGTTTCCTGCAAATTGCTTCTGGGCTTTCTGCCAACCGTAGTAAGATTACGATTATTTATTCTTTGGATTCTTGTAGGCTGTTAAGAAAGTTAATTAACAGCCTTTGTTTGGAAAAGACTGATTTAATTTAGTAAACTAAAGTTTGTACAGACTTTGTGCGTGCTGCGTTCTTTGGGGTCTGTAGCTGGGGCAGAACAGCTCTGTCCACTGACCCAGAGGTCATCATAAGTGATCTGCGCATGCGGGCACGATGCGAACCGGTAGTAAAGGTAAGCAGAACCCCCCCCTGGTTCCAATGAACCACCCAGACTGTATCCTGCAGTATAAAGAGAGCGACACAGATGGTTCTAATCTCAACTTTGCTCCCACAGCAAATATGCTGAGAGATACTAAGGGAGAAAACTTTACGGCAAGAACAACCAAATAAACACCTTTTTAAAAAAAAAAAAAATCCAAAGTGCCCTTCTGCATCTGAAGTGTGAAAATAAGATACTGTGAGTCAGGACATTTAAAGTGTTAAGTTTCTCTTCAGCCAATCAGGATGTCGAGGCAAATTAAATGAAATTCACAATTCACTTGCAAATGACGGGAGTTATCCTCCAAAATTAAATATAGCTTTTGGAAGTCGTGTAGCCTAGAGCAGGCACTCTGCAAACCTTGAAAAGAAGTTAATTAACACCAAGATTTGCATCTTGTCTTTGTCCCCTCACCCCCCCCCCGCCACCTTGTAAGTAAATTAAATGTCATTTTGTTCTCACATTCTGTGCCATATCTCTGCCTTGCATGCAGCTTAAAAGAAAAATAACACCTTTCTTGCCAGGACTTCATGTAAGGGACGAAGAATAAAAATTCAACCTAGTGAAGATCACAGTACAAAAAAGAATGGATCGAAACACGCAGAACTTGGAGAAGTATAGAAAAGGAAGAAATGGATTGTTAGGGGAAATGCTATTGAACTTCATGCATCTTGTGTTTTGAGTGCATTAACAGCTGCGCGGAGACCATTAAGATGATGGAAAGCAGATTCAAGGGAGAACATTGCTTTCCACTGAAAATATATACTCATTTTACCCATCTGTCGTCTTTATACAAAAATCTTAAAACATAATAAAATTATTTTGAAAATTAGCGCAACTTTTTCTGAGTCCTGATATGATTTTGGGTGGTGTGATTGGCTGGCTGTAGTTGCTGAGTCATTAGCAGATTATCAGAGTTGGAAGGGATCTGGTAGGTCATCTAATCCAACCCCCGGCCCAAGCAGGAGACCCTACACCATTTCTGACAGAGGGTAGTCCAGTATCTTCTTGAAAGCCTCCAGTGATGAAGCTCCCACCACTTCTGTTCCATGGGTTGATTGTTCTCACTGTCAGAAAATTTCTCCTTATTTCTAGGTTGAATCTCTCCTTGATCCGTTTCCATCCATTGTTCCTTGTCTGGTTTACGAGGTGCTATCTTCAACTTCACAGTCCTTGGGTTTTAAGTACTGTCTGTGTGATGTAAATTAATGCTTGGTGTTGTCGTTACGATGTCTTCCGATGATGCCACGGCCTGATTTCGGGTTGATTTGATCGGCTGTGTGTGTGATGTGGCCCGATTTCTTGTGATCATCTTTGCAGTGTGGCTGTTTGTTGGTCTTTTAAATGCTGTCCTTGGGATCGCGGTTGATGTTCTTTTGTTCTAAGTGGTTGGTAGATTGGGTTGGTGTCACTGTGTCTGTTTATTGATGTATTGGTGGAAAATCAGACTTTCAGGAATTCACTTCCTCTCCTTGATTTCGCCTGGGTTACAGCTGTGGAGTTTCAAGAGAATCCTATTCCACTGCTGGAATGGCCTGGGAATAGCCCAGACCTTCACCCAATTGAAAATCTATGGAGCTGAGTAAAGAAACTTGTTAGTCAGAAGTGACCCAGCAATAAAACCCAGTTAATAGAAGCAATCCTTCAATCTTGGTTTCATATTAGAACAGCTGCAGAACTAAAAGACTTGGTTCACTCCATGGGAAGACGTTGTAAGGCCGTAACTCATGCTAAAGGTTACCCAGCTAAGGATTAACTGACATGGGGATCATTTTTGTATATCTCGTTTTTTTCTACGTGTTTCACTTTTCTTCTTTATGCTGTAACTGCTATTCTAACAGCAAATCCTTCATAAAAGTGATTGCATTACATTCTTGATTGAATTATCTTTCCATTGATATATAATTTTATGGTACTACTCCAAATATTAAAAAAAATGGCGTTATTAGCTAGTTTTAGAAGATACACTTTTCGCAAAAGGTTTCCACAATTTTGGCCACTACTGTAAATTGCTACTAACACTTCAAGTGATCTTGATTCTATTGCTCTGTGTAAAGCAGCCTAGGATTGCGTTGGCTTTTTGGGCAGCTGCAGAAGAAGTATTTCAACCGCTGCTCCATTTATTATTTTTGGAATATCTATCCAATTATGAGACCAAGCGCCTGGAGATGGAAATACACAGTCCCAGATACCTCCTGAGAGAGAACTGGGTCTTGATGTACCAAGTAATCAGAATTTTTTTTTTTTTTGTTGCTGTTGTTGATCAGGTCCTGGGGTTTTCCTATTTTTGCAGTTGAGTGATACTCATATAATATGGGGACTCTTTGACTTGCAACAATTGAGCCCAAAATTTCCACTACTAAGCAAGACAGTTGTTAACTGAGTTTCGTCCCATGTTATGACCATTTTTTTTTTGCCACGGTGGTTAAATGAGCCTGAGTGGCGCAGCAGACTAATGCTACTGTTAAAGATAGCATTTAACTTCCAGCTGCCTGCAATTACTGCAGGTTCGAATCTCACCAAGGCTCAAGGTTGACTCAGCCTTCCATCCTTTCTAAGGTAGGTAAAATGAGGACCCAGTTTGTGGGGGCAATAAGCTGACTTTGTATAAATATACAAAAGTATGAAGGCTATTGCTTAACGCATTGTAAGCTGCCCTGAGTCTCTGTAGAAGGGCGGCATGTAAATAATTTTTTTTAAAAAAAATAAATAACACAGTTGTTAGAGTGAATCTGGTTCCCCCATTGACTTTGGTTGTCAGGAGGTTACAAAAGGTGATCACATGACTCCGGGACAGTACAACAGTCATAAGTACATGCCAGTTGCCAAGTGTCCAAATCTTGATCACGTGCCCATAAAGATGCTGCAATGGTTGTAAATGTGAAAACCGATCATAAGTCACTTTGTTCAGTGCAATTCCAACTTCGAATGGTCACTAAATGAACTGTTGTAAAGTTGAAAACTACCCATAGTTGCTTTTTAAAAGGGCTGGTTCCTGAATCTTGCATTCCACAGAACAGTGGAACAAACCAAATTTAGTTTCCTAAGTGTGAATTGTAAAGGATTGCTTGGCAAACGTCTGTGGAGATTCTCAATCATTCAGGTCATGGTTGCCCCAAAAGTGCTTTTCAGGAAACAACCAACTGGACTTTCTTGTTTTTTCTCTGAAGATGTTTTGCTTCTCCATCCAAGAAGCTTCTTCAGCTCTGACTGGATGGTGGGGAATGGAAGGATCTACCATCCAGTCAGAAGCTTCTTGGATGAGAAGCGAAACATCTTCAAGGAAAAACAAGAAAGTCCAGTTGCCCCTTGAAAAAACACCTTTGGGACGATTGCTTGGCAATTAAGATACGGATGTATGTAAAATACGGTAATTCTGGAAGACGAACGGATGTGATTGAATGTTACCGGTTTTGGCAAACTCATATATTTGGTATATCACCCTAGGTCTCATATGGACTTTAAGCTTCAAATCGAATCGAATCAAAGTTTTTTCCAGTCAAAGACCAGAGACCAGGACAACTAAAAACGCTCAAGGAATAACCAGTTAAAAACTCTAGAACAGTGTTTCTCAACCTTGGAAGCTTGAAGATGGGTGGACTTTAACTCCCAGAATCCCCCAGCCAGCGCGGCTGATCGGAAGCGCATGGCACTGCGCGAACAAAAATGCATTCCGATGGGGACATTAAGCTTTATCTTGCTGCCATCGTGTATCAAGGACTGGTAAATCCTATTTTGCCAGATGTTCTCTGTCAGTTAAAAGAACAGCTGATAAGGAAGGAGTCGGCTGGAAAAGTGTGAGATGGGAGAGCCATATGGTGTGAAAATTGCACCTCGACGATCCAATACCGCTCAAGTTAATAAAATCTTGCATAACCATCTCTTGGGAAATTCCTGTTAATGCAAGCAGACTGCACAAGTGTCTTAAACGATGTTCGAAAAGGTTTGCGCTGAAACTCTATTAACAGATTAAGAGAGTTGGAAGGGATTTTGTAGGTCATCTAATCCAGCAGGAGACCCAACGCCATTTCTGACAGATGGCAGTCCAGCCTCTTCTTGAAAGTTTCCAGTGATGAAGCTCCCACGACTTCTGTTCCATTGGCTGATTGTTTTTTGGTTTTTTTAAAAATTTGATTTATATGCCGCCCTTCTCCGGAGACTCAGGGCGGCTTACAATGCGTTAAGCAATAGCCTTCATACTTTTGTATATATTCATACAAAGTCAGCTTATTGCCCCCACAATCTGGGTCCTCATTTTACCTACCTTAGAAAGGATGGAAGGCTGAGTCAACCTTGAGCCTGGTGAGATTTGAACTTGCAGTAATTGCAGGCAGCTGGCAACTTACGTGCTACTTTTAACAGCACTTAGTCCACTGCGCCACCAGGCTCCATGATTGTTCTCACTGTCAGAAAATTTCTCCTTATTTCTAAGTTGAATCTCTCCTTGATCCGTTTCCATCCATTGTTCCTTGTCTGGCTTACGGGGTGCTATCTTCTCTTCAACTTCAGATGGGTAAACCAGCTGGGTAAAAATGGAAGGCAAACTTAGCTACCCTGATTCTGGGCTGCAGTAATTCAGATCCAGCATGATCTTTGGTGCTTCTGAATGTGCCTTCCGCCATCTGACCTTCTCTGGGTTTTTTTCCCCATGGGGATTCTGATCACACCTCCAGCCACCTGCAAAGATTCTGAATTCCCAGCCTACAAAAACCGATCTGATTTATCCAAGCACTGTGGTTGGTAAAGTTCCACATTTGGAGGAAAAAAATGCTAAATCAGACACCGAGGTGAAGTAAACGAGGGATCAATTGATAAATGTTGATTTCGCAATGATAAAACAGCTGGTGGAATTCAAAGCTATTTCCCTCTAGGGTGAACAGTTGGTCCAACTGTGTTTCCTGATTCAAAGCCAAGACAAAGCCCATTAATATTTCTTCAGAAAGCATTTCTCAGTCTTTTACTTAGGGGCAAATACTAGGTGACTGTGGAGGAGCCATGTTGATTTAATCCCATGTCTGTTCCAGCCACACAAAACGCAAGGAAGGAGGCAGCGGGTATCGGGCCTTGAAATGAAGATCAAAAAAGATGCCTCTGGAGAAGGGGAGATGCCTTCTCCAAATTATTTGGGAGAATTATATTCTCCAAAGCACCCGAAGGCAGGATAAGAAGTAAGGGATGGAAACTAATTTCCATCTAGATGTCTTGAAGTCTTCTAGAATTGGGGATTAAAACCTCATCATCTTAATCTTTCATAATTGTTAAGGCCTTCTGGGAATCATTTTCTAAACAGAGGTCTCCTCCAACCTTGGCAACTTTAAAACTTGTGGACGTCAACTCCCAGAGTTCCTCAGCCAGCAAAGCCAAAGTGGCTGAGGAACTCTGGGAGCTGAAGTCCACAAGTCTTAAAGTTGCCAAGGTTGGAGACCCCTGATCTAAAATGTCTAAATGCACCATAGGTTCAAGCTGGAAGGGACCTTGGAGATCATCTAGTCCAACCCCATGCTCAAGCAGGAATAGCTATACCATTTCAGACAAATGATTGTCCAGTCTCTGTCCAGTGATGAAACCCCTACAACTTCTAGAGGCAAGCTGTTCCACTGGCTAATTGTCCTCACTGTTAGGAAGTTTCTTCTTAATTCGAGGTTGCTTCTCTCCTTAATTAGTATCCATCCATTGTTTCTTGTCTTGCCTTCTGGTGTTTTGGAAAATAAATTGACCTCCTCTTCTTTGTGGCATCCCCTCAAATATTGCAATACTGCTATCATGTCACCCCTAGTCCTTTTTTTTTTCTCTAGACTGGCCATACCCAATTCCTGCAACCGTTCTTCATATGTCTGTCTGTCTGCCAGGCCCTTAATCATCTTAGTTGCTCTTCTTTGCACTTTTTCCAAAGTCTCAACATCTTTTCTGTAATGTGGTGACCAAAACTGGATGCAGTATTCTAGGTATGGCCTTATCAAGGCTTTATATAAAGTGGTACCAATACTTCACGTGAGTTTGATTCTATGCCTCTATTTATACAACCAAGAATTGTATTAGCTTTTTTGGCTGCCGCCGCACACTGCTGGCTCCTGTTTAATAATGCATCCCTCGATGCATTATTTTAAGCAATAAACTGCTTCCAAGGAGGCCTCATTAGGTCTCAGAACAGTTATTCTCCACCAATCTCCAGGAGAGATCTACCACAATGTACTTTTAAAACAATTTGGCCCATCCCTGTTCCAATCTTGCAAAACAAGGCACCAACCTTCAGCTTGTGCTCTTTACGGTTGACAATAACAGCTGTGATTTGCTGGTCCATGAAGATGAGGATGGTGACCAGGAGAGCAGGAATAGCTGCCGCCAGGTATACCCACCACGGGTTTCCTCCGAATGGTGTGATAAACCAGCTTCTATCTGGATTTGTTGGCTTTACAGGGAAAAAGACAGAAAAGGGCAATCAAAAAGACACTTAAAAACATTTCAAATCAAAGGAAGAGTTTCTGAAGTAAACCCAAGTTTACACACACACACAAACCGCAAACATTGCAAGGATGGGTCGAAGAATACTTCCTTTGCATTTTCAGATCCTCATATCCCACTGCATTTTTTTTTTCCTTTTTCCATTTGCACTTCCCATTATTCATAGGCATTGTCAGAGACAAAAGCAGAGAAAAAAGCATGCACAAACTACTCAGAACTCCACAAGGAAAACAACATAGCTAGTTTTGCAAGAACTGGATCTGGGATGGAAGCGTCCAACTGTCCACCAGATGGCAGCAAAGAGAGGGGGACTTCTGGGTCTTTTTGCTGCCCTCTAGTGGTCACAATGTTTATTTTTTCAGACCAGAGCTGGTAGTCCTATACTCTATTGCTGCAGTATGGAATCTAGATTTCCTGTAAGAGGTAGCTGGATTGCACAGAAGATTGCCCAAATTGAAGTTATATATGACTTTTACCCTCAATCTTAAAGGTGTCCCTTAAAAAGCCCTGGTGGTGCAGCAGACTAAAGCACTGTTATTAACATCAGCTGCCTGCAATTACTGCAGGTTCAAATCTCACCAGGCTCAAGGTTGACTCAGCCTTCCATCCTTTCTAAGATAGGTAAAATGAGGACCCGGATTGTGGGGGCAATAAACTGACTTTGTATAATATATACAAAAGTATGAAGGCTATTGCTTAATGCATTGTAAGCCGCCTGAATCTCCGGAGAAGGGCGGCCTATAAATCAAATAAAAAAAAAAAGATCGGCAAAAGTGACTGGTTAAATTCATAGAAGAAATTTAGAGAGACATTGCCAAATATATAGAAGCTATCATATTAACCAAATTTAATTTCTAAAATAAAACTTTAAAAAAAAACAAACAACCCTATAAATTAACGTTATCTTGCTCTGGGTCTGGTCCCACTCACTTGTTGATGCTTATCCCATCACCTCTGCTCAAAAGTACAGGTAGTCCTCGACTTACGACCACAAGTCAGCCCAAAATTTCTGTTGTTAAGTGGAACATTTGTTAAGTGCGTTTTGCCCCGTTTTATGACTTTTCTTGCTATGGTTGTTAAGTGAATCATTGAAATTGTTAAGTTAGTAACATGGTTGTTAAGCGAATGTGGCTTCCCCATCGACTCTGCTTGTCAGAAGTTCACAAAGGGGGATCACGTGATCCCAGGACATTGCAACCGTCATAAATACGAGTCAGTTGCCAAGTGTCTGAATTTTGATCACATGACCGTGGAGATGCTGCAACCGTTGTAAGTGTGAAAAGGTCATGAATCACTTTTTTTCATTTCCTTTGTAACTTCAAACGGTCACTAAATGACCATTCGACATAAGTCAAGGACCATCTGTACTGAAAAACTTCCTCTCATGGGTCAAAGGGTCACTAAGGGTAAGTTCCCCATTGGTGTAGTTGTCCCAGTGGTCTATAGCGGTAAATAATAGAGACACGTATCATGATCCAGATGTACAATGAAGTTGTACTTTGATATGATTATGCAATTGATTATAGGCTGCAAACATCTCAAAAACCACAGTGTGGTAGCAAAGAGCTGGTTTTATTGTGTATATCTTTGCTGCCATCTACTGGTCACCTTGATTTTGCAGCCTAGCTTTGATCCTCCTCCTCCTCCATGTATTATAATCCTTTAAAACAATGGGAGGAGAGACGGCTTAATATACCTTGAATTCACTTGGCACGAGAAGTTTTGGTGTATCGACACCGACCAGCGCATCAATTCCACAGAAAATCAGAATGGAAATGATGATGGCAAAATCACTGATCAATTTCCTTGCCTGAAACAGAAAGAGAACTACATCAATGGCAGTTTAAACTTGCCTGTTTTAAGGACCTGACAAATATGCACAAAAAGGAAAAACCCAACACTGAAATTAACAAGTAGAGAATCAGCAACTAGAAACCCCAGAAGCTCCGTCTGTCCAGCTGAAGAACATTCCAGAAGATGCTGGAGATGCTGCCCATATACGGGCAGACAAAAGAGACCAGGCTACAACATTCCCACCTCAAAGGGCCCTTCCCATCAAACTTAATTCATAATCCTGGTTTTCAGGATCTCTTCGGTTGACTGCATCCAACTTGTGAAAAGCTGTGCAAAGGTGAATGAGAATTTGGAAGAAGGGAGCGTATGCACAAGAAAACATGCCCGGTGAATGGAACAATAGCCCTTGCTTTAAAAAAAAAATAATATTACTGAGTGCAATTCAGGGCACAAACAAACATTAGAATACAATAACAGAGTTGGAAGGGACCTTGGAGGTCTTCTAGTCCAACCCCCTACTTAGGTAGGAAACCCTACACCATTTCAGGCAAATGGTTATCCAATCTCTTCTTAAAAACTTCCAGTGTTGGAGCATTTACAACTTCTGGAGGCAAGTTGTTCCACTGATTAATTATTCTAACTGTCAGGAAATTTCTTCTTAGTTCTAAGTTGCTTCTCTCCTTGATTAGTTTCCATCCATTGCTTTTTATCCTCAGGTGCTTTGGAGAATAGCTTGACTCCCTCTTCTTTGGGGCAGCCCCTGAGATATTGGAACACTGCTATTATGTCTCCCCTAGTCCTTCTTTTCATTAAACTAGACATTCCTGCAAGCGTTCTTCATATGTTTTAGCCTCCAGCCCCCTAATAATCTTTGTTGCTCTTCTCTGCACTCTTTCTAGAGTCTCCACATCTTTTTTACACCGTGGCGACCAAAAATGGATGCAGTATTCCAAGTGTGGCCTTATAAAATGATATTAACACATGATCTTGATTCTGTTTACGCAGCCTAGGACTGTATTGGCTTTTTTGGCAGCTGCAACACACTGCTGGCTCAAATTCAAATGTTTGTCTACTAGGACTCCAAGACCCCATTAATGTTACCATGCAAAAAAAAAAAGGCATTTTATTAAGAGAGAAGCTCAGTTTTTACAAAATGTCATTATCCCTCCCAAAAAAGGATAATAATAATTTTTAAAGATACTCTTTCCGTACCTTTCTATCCATCAGATATCACTCTAAACGTGGCAAGCTATTGCCAAAATTCTAATCATTCCTCATTGGTTAATTTGGCTCTGGTCCCAGAAATTTTATCTCAGTGCTTAGGACTCAGTACTTCATAAATCAAAGGAGGAAGTAATAAAACATTTTTCTGCAACATACTATCTTTTATCTAAGTCCAATCTTAAGGCTTACAACAGTATCAATTGAACCAAGCTGAGTTAAAATAAACTTAAAATACTCAGGTAGTAACACTGCTATTTGAGCAAAGTTCATATATAAACATAGTGGTTTATATATAAGGCACAAGGAAGGCTGGAATTACAGGGATAAGTAAGTGTACCAATAGAAGAGAATATTTGTAGCTTAGTGTTGAACTGTGAGTTTTTTGGCGCTCTCTTGCAGATGTTTCATTACCCAATTAGGTAATATCAGTACACTGATGATGTTAGCTAGTTGGGTAATGAAATGGCTGCAAGGAAACAACCAAGTTCAGAGATCACCCAGGGACCTACAGGACTGAGAGTCTTCTCCAAATTCTCCCGTAACTAAGTACTCATGCTGTGTGATTCACAATAGAGAGGTGTGCTGCCACGTTGCAAGTGGACAGACTACCACACTGGCACTCATGCCTGTAGGTGCACCAGCCATCCTCCCACTTACTGGCTACAATGAGGAATAGCTGAAATGAGGACAGTCACTTGTCTGAAATGGTACAGGGTCTCCTGCTTGAGCAGGAGGCTGGAGTAGAAGACCTCCAAGGTCCCTTCCAGCTCTATTCTATTCTACTCCAGATGTTGTGGGTGCTCCATCACTGGAGGCTTTTGAGAAGAGATTGGACTTGTCTGGAATAGTATAGGGTCTCCTTCTTGAGCGGGGGGTTGGACTGGAGGACCTCCGAGGTCCCTTTCAGCCATTTCTATTTCTATTTCTATTATTTCTATTTCTATTTCTATTATTTCTATTTCTATTTCTATTTCTATTATTTCTATTATTTCTATTTCTATTATTTCTATTTCTATTTCTATTATTTCTATTTCTATTTCTATTTCTATTTCTATTTCTATTTCTATTTCTATTTCTATTTCTATTTCTATTTCTATTTCTATT
>WNWU01000061.1:2099684-2120956 GCA_012654045.1 Ptyas mucosa | reverse complement strand
TTCTATTCTATTCTATTCTATTCTATTCTATTCTATTCTATTCTATTCACGAAGTTAAATTCTTGACCTTGATCAAACGGTGCTGGATGTATTGGAGAAATAGCTGGGAAAACTATTATAAAATCATAGGACTTACAGTGGTTGGGAAATAACGACTGGTCTTGAATTTCTTCAAAGCCATGGAGCATGTGTAGGTTCCCAAAAAGAGAATGCAAGACATGAGTGTGATGTCAGGGACATATTTGCAATTATTCCCCAGGAGCTGTCCTCCAGAGTGCAAGCAATCCTTCTTGGTCAGGGTTGACCATTTAATTGTATCGTTGTGCTGTAAACACAAAAGAGAGAGGGAAAGAAAATGGCATATTTAAAGAAACATTCTTGTTTTCTCCCTCGATGCTAGTTTCTGTGCACTTTGGATCACATGACCTTGGGACACTGCACCAGTAATAAATATGAATCAGCTGTCCAAGTTCATCTAAGTCCAAGATGAATTTTGATCGTGGGATCAGCGGGATGTTGCAACTATCATAAGCAGTGTTTCAACCTTGGTAGCTTGAAGATGGGAGGACATCAATTCCCAGAATCCCCCAGCCAGCAACGCTGGCTGGGGGATTCTGGGAGTTGAAGTCCACCCATCTTCAAGCTTCCAAGGTTGAGAAACACTGGTCAAAAGTGTGAAAAGTGGTCCTAAGTCATTTTTTTTTCAGTGCCGTTGTAACTTGGAATGGTCATTGAGTGAATGGTTGAGTGAATGGTTGTAAGTCGAGGACTGCCTGTAACAATATAACCTTTACCCTTCAGGCGTTATGGAACCGCAGTCCCAACATGCTTGAAAGGTCCCAGGCCTTTGTATAACGCATGGGAACCCCAGCATTTTATGAGTGATTTAATTAATGACCTTGGGACACAGCAACGGTCACAAATAGGAACAGCTGCCAAATATCTGGATTTCGATCACGTGACCGCCGAGATGCTGCAAAGGTCGTAACTGTGAAACACAGTCATAAGCCACATTTTACAGTGCCACTGTAACTTTGAACGGTCAGTAAGCGAACTGTAAGCGGGGGGGGGGGGGGGGGCTTCAAAAATTTTAGCAAGGGGTTCTCTGCCCGGTTGCGGGGTGAGTGTGGCCATGGTGGGCGTGGCCTAGTCAGCCTCCTGCATCACGGGGGAGGGGGGGCGGGTGTGTGGCATTTTTGCCCTCCCCAGGCTCCTGAGGCTTTTCTTGACCCTCCAGGAGGGCGAAAACGGCCTCCCCAGGCTCCGGAGGCCCTCTGGAGGCCAGAAACTAGCCCATTTCCGGCCTTCCCAAACTTCCAGTAGGCCCATTTTTCGCCCTTCCCGAGCCTCCGGCATGCCCTTCACTTACTTGCATCCGAAACAGGCCACGTGGGGAGTCCGGGGAGGGGGGGAAGGGGGCCCAGCCAGGAGTGGAATTTGGGGGTTCTCCAAACTGCACAGAATCTTAGCTAGAGGTTCTCCCGAACCCCTGCGAACCCCCAGCAGCCCATCCCTGGTTGTAAGTCGAGGACTAACTACCTGTACATAACTCAACCTTCTGAATGCATAGAATATTCCTCCCCTGAGCTACCGCCTATTCAACTGGGAAGAATTGTTATTAGCCTAAAAGTGATAAAAGCATTCGCAAGCTCTTTGCATCGGCTCGCAATTTTCACAGGTTGCCTTTTCGACAACGTAACTGAGGGATCAAAAGGACTTGCAGCCTTCCCTTGACAAAGCTCTCGTTTTTTTTCCACTCAGAAGCGATAAAAGCACCCGTGTGCTGTCGCTCTTCTGATTTTATAAAAAAACCCGCATGGGTATATATTTTATATATCGGCCTTTCATTAAATTTCTGAGCCATTTGATTTAGCTACAGCTAGCCAGGTCGCAAATATGAGTCGGTCGTCATGCATCTGAATGTCAATCACGCAACCATGGAGATGCTGCAACGGTCATAAGTGTGAAAAAACGGTCGTAAGTCACTTTTTCAGGGCCGTTGTAACTCCAAACTTAGGTCATTAAGGGAACTGTTGTTAAGTCGAGGACTACCTGAACTGTGATTTGGTTTAAATCCTGTGAAACAGGTGTTAATGCAACGAGAGCCTTGGTAGTACAGTGGTCTAAAGCACCCTGTTATTAACACCAGCTGCCTGCAATTACTGCAGGTTCGAATCTCACCAGGCTCAAGGTTGACTCAGCCTTCCATCCTTTCTAAGGTAGGTAAAATGAGGACCCAGATTGTGGGGGCAATAAGCTGACTTTGTATAAATATACAAAAGTAGGAAGGCTATTGCTTAGCGCATTGTAAGCCGCCCTGAGTCTCCGGAGAAGGGCGGCATATAAATCAAATTTTTTTAAAAAAACAAACAAAACTCCAAGAGATTAAAGCAAAATAAGAGAAGGAAGGAGAACGCATTAAAAGTCAGCAGTGTAATTGCACTGGGCATAATTATTTCAAATATTATAACCCGATTTCTGCTTACCAATTCATCGAGCCAAGGCAGAGATGACGCAACCGTCTCATTGATCAGCGAACTATTCACTGTTAAGAAGAAAGAAATGCAGCACGTTTGAATATACCACTGTAAAAAATAATGAGGGGAAGCTGCAATTAAAATGAATCTCGCAACGCCCTCCCACCTCCCGAAAATTAAAATGCAGCTAAGCCTTATAATCCTCTTATGCTAATCAGTAATCAGTAGCATCCATAATGATCCTGCATTATATACAGTAAAAAAGAAGTTATTATCCCATCACTTGTGCTTCTTGCCGTTCACCGTGGGAAAAATAAAGAAAAAAATACAAGACTAATCGCCTCAAATTATGTTGATGCCTGGATGACAATGGAGGATACAATACTTCCCAGTGTAAATTCGTCATTAGAATTCTTACATCATTCAAGAGATGAAAGTGCTTTTTTCTATCTACACTGAAAAGCTGAACTATTAAATGTTATGCCATGTTATCCTTTTTTCCTTATACATGAATAATAGTGTCTCGGAACAAACGTCTCGGCTTCCAATTAAGAAAATGGGGTGGCTTTTCTTTTGTCTGGGTTCAAAAGGAGAGGCTCTCTGCCCCACAAAGAGTTTCAGAAAAGAGCAAACCATAACTGCAGGGTGCATGATAGAGAGAAAACAAAAAAAAAAATACTTATTCAAATTTTTTCCACTATTTATCCCAATTGTTGGAAAACCTATTGTTGTTTAAAAACCCCTCCATTTTAGGTGAGATGATGCTAAGAAGTAAGGGGGAAAATAGGATGGGATGGGGCGGGGCAGGAGGGAGGGAAAAAGGAGGAAGGGGGAAGGAGAGGAGAAAGGAAGGAAGGAAGGAAGGAAGGAAGGAAGGAAGGAAGGAAGGAAGGAAGAAGGAAGGGAAGGAAGGGAGAAAGGGAGGGAAGGAAGGAGGAAGGGAAGGGAGGGAGGGAGGAAGAGGGAGGGAGTTAGGAAGAAAGGAAGGAAGGAGGGAGGGAGGGAGGGAAGGAAGGAAGGAAGGAAGGAAGGAAGGAAGGAAGGAAGGCAGGCAGGCAGGCAGGCAGGCAGGCAGGCAGGCAGGCAGACAGATATGAATATTTCAGCTTAGGGCCTTTGTGGAAAGCAGGGAGAAGATATTTAAAGAACTGGGGGATTTTTATTTCCACCCTGTCTTGCTCACTTTCGCACCATGCAACGCTTTCAGGTTTTTGCTTCTAAAACAGAGGGAAAAGTGGAACACTTGGGCAGCCCAAATATACCCACACTTTACTAGAGAAAGGAGCTAAATTAGCCTGTTGATCCTTCCCAGTTTCCACATGTAGGAAAAGAAGAAAGAAGGAACGAAAGAAACAATCTCTTCCTTGCACCAGCCAAAAGGTAAAAGTATCCCTGTCCAATCATGTCCGACTTTAGGGCGTGAGGCTCATCTCCATTTCTTGGCCGAGGGAATCGGCATTGTCTAAAGATGTTTCGTGTGGTCATGTGGCCAACATGACTATATACCAAAGGCGGACGGAATGCTGTTACCTTCCCACCGAAGTGATACCTGTTTATCTACTCACACTGGCTCACTTTCAAACTGGTAGGCAGGGCAGGAGCTAGAGCAAGGAACGGGAGCTCACCCTGTCGTGTGGACCTCACGTCTCAAACCGGCGCTATCAGCTTTGCCCAGCATCTTTAACCACTGAGCTGCCGTCTCCCTCCCCCTACTCCTTTTTGCACCAGGGCCATGTGCTAAAACCTTCCACCAGTTCCCCAACTTAACCGAATCATGAAACCATGAAATTCAAGTCAAATCCACGATAAACATCATGGTTTTAATGGCAGTGCAGTGGAGAGGAAGCCAAACTTTCCTTAACGCTGTGAACAGAAACAAACATTGTTTGTTTGTTTCTATACCGTCTTTTAACCGGGAACTTTTAAAAGTGGTGCCCATCCCTAGGGCATTTATCGTCAACGATAAATTCACAGGGAAGAAACCGAAGGAGGAGGCTGTAAATCTTTGCTTTAGAGGCAGCTAGACTGCTTCCCTCTTTCCAGCCACCCGCCCACCCTCACGACGTTAATCAGTACGGACTGATGAACAGCAGGAGGCACGGTAATCCAATCACAACATCTGGCAACTTTCACGGTGTTTCTTTCCAGGGGAAGAATTTCAGGCTCGGTTGGCAACAGCTGTCAAAAGAGCAGTGAGGCTACTCCCTGGGATACAGGTGCCAGCCACATGTCCATGTTTTGAATTTGAGCAGAGTCCACAGGATTGTCTGGGACGTTATCCATCCTGTCCACGACCTGTTTTCCTTGCTACCTTCTGGGAGGGGACTTTGGGGTCCCCGAAGCAGAGCATCTACATTCAGTCACAGTTTTGTTCCATATAGCATCAACCTTGGGAGCCCTCAAGTTTCCTCTTTCCACTACGTATTCAAAACGGACAGCGATTTTGTTTGTGTTTGTGTGTGTACACATATGTGTGTGTATGTGTGTGTGTGTGTGTGTATTATATATATAATACCTTGGATAGGTATTATTAGGAGCCTTGGATAGTACAGTGGTCTAAAGCCCTGTTATTAACATCAGCTGCCTGCAATTATTGCAGGTTCGAATCTCACCAAGGTTCAAGGTTGACTCAGCCTTCCATCCTTTCTAAGGTAGGTGAAATGAGGACCCAGTTTGTGGGGGCAATAAGCTGACTTTGTATAAATATACAAAAGTATGAAGGCTATTGCTTAGCGCATTGTAAGCCACCCTGAGTCTTCGGAGAAGGGCGGCATATAAATCAAAATAAAATAAAATAAATAAATAAAAATAAAATAAATATATGTATTTTTCTTCAACCGGGTATTTTCCTACGTAAACCAAGTTTCTCAAATTTGTCTCCCAATAGGCAGAAAAATGTATATATATATATATATCTCAAAGCAACCTGGTCTACCTGGTTGGGAAGCATACTGCTCCTTCCTATATTTGGGTAGACCAGGTTGCTTCAATAGAAAACCCATTTAATCTCCCCTAGTAACAAGCAGACAAAGCGAGGAGAACCTGTGGCTTAGAGGTTAATACATCTGCCTAATATGCAAGCAAGTCCAGGTTCGAATCCCAGAAAGGGTACAGCTAGCTGATGAGAGCTAAATAGCTTGAAATAGATCTATACTAGTCTCCCTTAATTTCTTTGTCAGTAAATATAAATTTAACGCAAAATAGTTTGTCGTGAAAGCGACTGCCTGATGAGGGCTCCTGGATTGGGGCTGAAAGGTAAAAGGAAGCAGTATGCTCCTTCCCATATTTGGGTAGATCAGGTTGCTTCAATAGAAAACACACACACACACACACACACACACATATTTTCTATATGTATTTTATTTTTATTATTTTATTTTATTTTATTAGATTTATATACCGCCTTACTCCTGAAGGACTCAGGGTGGTGAACAGCCATAAAACACACAGATTATAAAATTTAAAACAGTCTAAAAACGTATTAAACAATTTGGCCCGAGACGAATTAAAACCATCCCCATATTTAAAAGCAGATTTAAAATTACTCATATACCGTTTAAAAGGGAAAGTTATATGTATGTATGTATATATATATATATACATACTTGTGTGTATGTGTGTGTACACATATGTGTGTATTATATACATGTGTGTGTGTGTGTGTATTTCACTATAACTCACTATTGAGTATATCACCAAAATGATATACTCAATAGTGAGCACTGGTGAGAAGTCCTTCTACGACTTCCATTTCAAGACTGAACGTGCCACTTTCGTATTTAATCATAATTGAAAAGCATCTAGCAAAGGTCAACTCAGGCAAACAGGTAGGGTTCAGAACAGGACATCAGCTCATCTTCCTTTTTGGCAGGAGACCAGATACTCAAGGTTTCTTTCTTTTTTTTCTTTTTTTTTTGCCTCTGCCAAAGTCTGACTCACCTCAACTTAACAGCAATTATCAGATCACCTGTGCAACGTTATTTAAATTTTGTTTGTTGTCGTCCTATTTTTTTTTTAACCACGAGATTCATTTTAATGCTGAGAAGATGCCTTCTATGCCAACTTCACTTATGGATTTTTTAAAAATTATCAATATTTTACGGTGTGCTGGTTGCAACTGACGCGCTCCGGATTTCTATGACCTCAACTCTCATAATTCCCCCGCCTTCTCTCTTTTCTTTCTCAGCAGAGACCTATATTCCTTCAATCACTACCTCTGAATTACAATATATATATCTCCATTTTAAATCTCTATTGTGAGACAATAAAAAGCAATTTTCTTACAAAAGGTCCATAGCTTGTTTTAGAGAGTTTATCCCAGGCCACAGGTATTTGCCTCATGAAGCTCAAACATAGCAGTGAGTGTGAGATGGCTCTCAGAGTCTTACTTGACAACCAGCTGAATCTGAGCTAGCAGTGTGCAGCGGCAGCCAAAAATGCCAATGCAATCTTAAATTGGGATACAATCAAGATCAAGGGAGGTACTAATACCACTCTATAAAGCCTTAGTAGGACCACACTTAGAACACTGCATCCAGTTTTGGTCACCCCACTACAAAAAAAGATGTTGAGACTCTAGAAAGAGTGCAGAGAAGAGCAACAAAGATGATTAGGGGACTGGAGGAAGAAAGATACGAAGATCGGTTGCAGGAACTGGGCATAGCTAATCTAGTGAAGAGAAGGACCAGGGGAGACATGATAGCTGTCTTCCAATATTTGAGGGTCTGCCACAGAGAGGAGAGGGATCAAGCTATTTTCCAAAGCACCCGAAGGCCAGACAAGGAATAATGGATGGAAACTGAACAAGGAGAGATTCAACCTAGAAATGAGGAGGAACTTTCTGACGGTGAGAACAATCAACTCATGAAACAGAAGTTGCCTTTGGAAGTTGTGGGAGCTTCATCACTTGAGACTTTCAAGAAAAGACTGGATTGCCATTTATCATAAATGGTGTAGGGTCTCCTGCTTGGGCAGTGGGTTGGACTAGATGACCTACAAGGTCCCTTCCAACTCTGTTAATCTAATCTAGTTGGTGCCAAAATGTACAGCCCATTTCTGGGAGATAACAAGATTTCAAAGAGCAACATTTTGCCCATTTAAATATTCCAGATGGGAATAACAATCAACAGAAAACGGTGGTTAAAGGGTGAATGATTATCTTAAGCTGTTACATTCTCCCCCAAAAGTAAAAGAACATTGAAAATACTGGTCCTCCAGTGGAAGAGAATATCTATAACTCAGGCTGAACTGTGGAGTTCTTGGTGGTCTCTAAGATTGGTTGTTTGCTTGCAAGCGTTTTGTGACCCAACTAGGTAACATCATCAGTGTGAGTGTGGCGTTGATTCTACCTACTTCAGGAATAATCTAGAACAGTGTTTTTCAAACTTGGGAACTTATCCCATGCCAGCTGGGGAATTCCGATAGTTGAAACCCACACATCTTACAAGTTGCCAAGGTTGAGACAGATTGTTCTAATAACCTTTCATATTCTATGATCCTAGGACCGTGATGGCGAACCTATGGCACGGGTGCCACCGGTGGCACGTGGAGCCATATTGGTGGGCACACGAGCTCAGCTCCAGCACCCGTGTACCAGCCAGCTGATTTTCGGGCCTTCTGGGCCCACCAGAAGTCAGGAAACACACTGTTTCCGGCCTCCGAAGGGCCTCTGTGGGGGTAGGGAAAGCCGTTTTCACCCTCCCCAGGCTCCTAGAAAGGCTCTGGAGCCTGGATCAAGCGAAAAACGGGCCTAGAATTATGGATGTGGGCACGCGTGCGTGTGACCCCACCAGGCTCCCCAACTTTTGGCACACGATGGCAAAAAGGTTAGCCATCACTGTCCTAGGACATCAAAATCAAATTTTCAATTAGTGCACAGATTCCCGGAGTGGCTGGAGGATACTAGAAACTGAAAATCTTGCCAAGTTTAAAAGACATTGCCGTAGAAGCTAACATAAGAGGATTGGAGAGACCCGAACAGCACACAACTGTTTCCATTGAAGCAAAGACCACGCTTGTTAAAAAAAAAAATAATGGAACGTCCCAACTGGTGTAAGGATGCACTCAAGCTCAAGGCCACAATTAGTGATTGGGGTAAAATTCACCCTCCTGGTCCTACAAATAGAATCTAATGGAACAAGGATGAAAGTTTGGCATCTGAAGCTTTCGTCTGGAAGGATGACAGCCTAGGCCAAGGGTCTCCAAACTTGGGACCTTAAAGAGCCTTGGTGGCGCAGCAGATTAAAGTGCTGTTAAGTAGCACCAGCTGCCTGCAATTACTGCAAATTCGAATCTCACCAGGCTCAAGTTTGACTCAGCCTTCCATCCTTTCTAAGGTAGGTAAAATGAGGACCGAGATTGTGGGGGCAATAAGATGACTTTGTATAAATATACAAAAGTATGAAGGCTATTGCTTAACGCATTGTAAGCCGCCCTGAGTCTCCAGAGAAGAGCGGCATATAAATTGAACAAATAAACAATCGAACCGAGTGGTGGGATTCAGCCAGTTCGCACCACTTCGGGAGAACTGGTTCTTAACTTTCTGAGCAGTTTGGTGAACTGGTTGTTGGAAGAAATCATTAGGGCAGAGGACTGGTTGTTAAATGATTTGAATCCCACCACTGATTGAACCAATAAACTTGTGGACTTCAACTCCCAGAATTCCCCAGCAGTCTTAAAGGTTCCAAGTTTGGAGACCCTTGGCCTAGGACCGGGATGGCAAATCTATGGCACGGGTGCCACAGGTGGCACGTGGAGCCATATCAGTGGGCACGCGAGCTCAGCTCCGGCACGCGTGCATGCACCGGCCAGCTGATTTTCAGGCCTTCCGGGCCCACCAGAAGTCAGGAAACACAGTTTCCGGCCTCCGGAGGGCCTCTGGGGGGGTGGGGAAGGCTGTTTTTGCCCTCCCCAGGCTCCTAGAAAGGCTCTGGAGCCTGGGGAGAGCAAAAAACAGTCCTACAGGGCCCACCGTGCCATCACGTGCCAAAAGCGGGGGGAGCATGGGGGGGCAGGGCGCATAGAATTATGGATGTGGGCACGCGTGCGTGTGACCCCACCGTGCTCCCCCCACTTTTGGCATGCGATGGCAAAAAGGTTAGCTATCACTGGCCTAGAGCTTCAAACCAGGGAAGCAAGAATCCAAGTTTTTGTTAGAATTTAATCAAATAATTTTGATTAAGAATTCATCCTTCAAAATTAAGTTTTCCATCCTTACCTGGATCTGGTGGTGCGCAGGTACAGGAATAAAGCGTAATTTCGTTCACTTTAAAATGGGAATTGATGGGATAATAATCGGCGAGTTTGATCATCTTCTTGAAGGCATCATAGATGAAGATGAAGCTGATCAGAGACGAGAAGCCTTCTTCCGTGAACCGGGTGAAGTACTGAACTAAGAAGCTAGCATCGGTGGCCACCAAGATCAAACAGAGGAAGGCCGACCACAAGCCAATCCAGAGACGGAACTCCAGATAATCAAAGCCATTGTCTCTGCAAAGGAAGAAGCCAAGTGGGATTGAAAATGAAGAAAGTAAAAAGAGAGGGAAATAGCAAACACCTATTTAAATGGTATGCAGGTAGTTCTTGATTTACAACTTTTCATTTAGTGACCATTCAAATTTGACTTATCAGTCTTTTTCACACCACCGTTGCAGCATGTTCATGTCATCTACCCCGAATCAGCTGTCCCCAGAGGTGAATTTTAGCAACAGATTTGTTGGTTGTGAACTCTGTGCCTTGCTTTTTTTCCTGCCTCTGAAACTTCTGAAACTCTGTTTCAGAAAAAACTTTTTTTCCTGCCTCTGAAAGCCTCTTAAACAGCTTCAGAAAAAAAAAGCCTCTGAAGCTCTGTTTGGGGGCTTCTTTTCTGAAGCTTCGTTCCTGATGTTTTTTTCAGCCTCTGAAACCTCCGTTTGAGAAGCCGGGTGTGGCTACATTCGGAGTATAAGACGCACCCAGATTTTCACTCTCTTTTTTGGGGGGGAAAAGGCGCGTCTTATACTCCGAAAAATACAGTACTTTCATTCACAGTCAGCAAGGTTTGTCCAAACAGTTTTTCAAAGGAATATGTATCAACAGACCTTATCTCGCTTGGCAAGCTGCCACGTAACTTGTTTCCAAAAGCAGTGTAAGGCAAAACTTGGCACAGAGTCTATTAGAGTCACGAACAGAATTTTCCACTCTTGCAATGATTGAACAAACAAATTGTTTCCAGCAAAAAACCCCTCCCCATTCGCTCCTCTTTCGTTTCCTATGGGAGGGGCCAATCATCTCCAAGGTGTGGCTTTACTCCCAAGTTGACCCTGCTTTCTGAATTGTTCTTGTCTTCTGGCAGCTCTGCGCATGTGCACATTGGGAACGGGCTCCAGCTGTTCCTCTGCCTCGTTGCTGTCTATCTTCCTCTCTGCCTCCGATGAGCTTTCCCCAGCCCCCAGGACTGACCCATGTTCCTCCCCAACCTCTTCACTGTCTGACTGCTGCCAGTTCTATTTCAAAGAAAAAATGAAAAAGCTTCAAAGAAAAAAATGAAGGAAGTCCAGTTGCCTTTTTGCAAAAAAGCACCTTTGGGACAATCATGACCTGGGTGACTGAGAACCTCCGTAGATATTTGACTCATATTTATGACGGTTGCAGTGTCCCGGGGTCCCGTGATCACTTTTTGCGATCTTCTGAAAAGAAAAGTCAATGGGGAAGCCAGATTCCCTTTACAACCAGATAACAACAGCAATCATTCCCTTAACAATTGGGGCAAGAAAGGTCGTAAAAGGGGTCAAAACTCACTTTAACAACTGTCTTGCTTAGCAACGGAAATGTGGGGCTCAATGCGGTTGTAAGTCAAGGACTACCTGAATTATTTATTTTCGGGAATGACTAGTCCTTCCAGAATTGAGGTCCTTCCGAAGGGTAGACTTGGAATTATGGGCCAACTTTTCTAGAGGACGCTTCTAGAATAGGTTGCTGTACATTTTTCTATCAGAAGCCCCCATGATATCACCAGCCCCTCTTCCTTTCAGACTTACTTGCTAAAGTTAAATAAAAGTCGTTCGAAGACCAAAACAGGCCCGGTGCTGCTCAGAATAGTAAGTGGCTGGCCGGCAAATAGACAAAAAACGGCTCCTGTAACGGCTGTGCCCAAAAAGCTTTCCAACACACCCTAGATGCAAAAAAACACAAGTAAATGCATCCACAATCATTAAATTCATTCCCACTCCAGTGTTTTAAATACCAAGCATATCCCACCCAGAGAAGAATGGACAAATCTGGAAGCAAACTTCTTTTTTTCTATTCCTGGAAAGCAAAATCTGTAAGGTTATTATGAGGTCCCCTATTGCAGGGGTGAAATGCTCCCGGTTCGGACCGGATCACCGGATCCGGTAGCGAGGGAGGTGGGTGGTTCGGAGAACCGGTAGCAAAAATCCCTGCCGCCCCCCCAAGCCCAGCTGAGCCGCACAATCATCAGAGGCTTTTTTTAAAAACTTTTAAAAGCATATTTTCTACAACCTCTTCCGCTGAAAAAAATGCTTTTAAAAGTAAAAAAAAAAAGCCTCTGATGATCACGCGGCTCAGCTGGGATCATCAGAGGCTTTTAAAAGAAAAAAACCTTTTTTTTCTTTTAAATGCCTCTGATGATCCAAGCTGAGTTGCCTGATCGTCAGAAGCATTTAAAAGGAAAAAAATCTCTGCTGATCAGGCAACTCAGCTGGGATCGTCAGAGCCTTTTGAAAGCATTTTTCTACAACCTCTTCGGCGAAGAGGTTGTAAAAAATGGTTTTAAAAGTTAAAAAAAAATGGCCATGCCCACCCAGTCACATTAACCCCCACCACCAAGCCACATCCACAGAACCGGTAGTGACAAATTTTAGATTTCACCACAGCCCTATTGTGACACTGCAGTTTAGAGCAGCGGTGTCAAACTCAAGGCCCGGAGGCCAGATCCAGCCTGCAGGATGCTTAGATTTGGCCCACCCTGGAAACAGTGAAGAACCGGCCTGCAGTGCCTCTGCCAGAGAAAAAGGAGCTCGGGAAGCTGCAACGGCCTCCTGCAACCCTCCGCGAGCTCCGTTTTTGCTGGCGGAGGATTTCAGGAGCCCATTGCAGCCTCCCGAGCTCTGTTTTCACTGGCAGGGTGCTTGGGCCACCATTGCAGAGGTGGGTTTCAGCAGGTTCTGACCGCTTCTAGAGAACCAGTAATAGAAATTTTGAGTAGTTCAGAGAACCGGTAAATGCCACCTCTGACTGGCCCCGCCCCCATCTATTCTCTGCCTCCCGAGTCCCAGCTGATCGGGAGGAAATGGGGATTTTGCAGGAACCTTCCCCTGGAGTGGGGAGGGAATGGAGATTTTACAGTATCTTTCCCGCTACGCCCACTAGGCCGCGCCATACCCACCAAGCCACGCCCACAGAACCGATCGTAAAAAAATTTGAATCCCACCACTCTACCCTCAACACAAATGACATCGAGCTGGCCATGCCCAACCAGCCCCCAAGGGTCAAACACAACCCTGATGCGGCCCTCAATGAAATCGAGTTTGACACCCCTGGTTTAGAGAATGAACAATAAATTAGTTTAAACAACAGGTTCGGTCCGGGCCTTAGTTCCTTTTTATTATTATTTCTATTCCATGGGGATAAAACACAGAGCTTCAGCAGTCCCTACTAGAAAACTTTTATCGTTCTAAAACGGTGGTGTGGAACTTGTATATTACCTTTGGATAATTGGGTATGCCTAATTTAGTAGGGAAGCAGGAGATGTTGAGGCTCTAGAAAGGGTGCAGAGAAGAGCAACGAAAATGATTAGGGGGCTGGAGGATAAAACATAGGAAGAATGGCTGCAGGAATGGGGTACGTCCAGTCTAGTGAAAAAAAGGACCGGGGGTGACATGATAGCAGTGTTCCAATATTTGAAGGGCTGCAAGAAGAGGGGGTCAAGCTATTCTCCAAAGCACCTGAAGGCAGGACAAGAAGCCATGGATGGAAACTAATCGAGGGGAGAAGCAACCTAGAATTAAGGAGAAATTTCCTGACAGTGAGAACAATTAATCAGTGGAGCAACTTGCCTCCAGAAGTTGTGAATGCTCCAACGCTGGAGGCCTTTAAGAAGAGATTGGACAACCATTTGTCTGAAATGGTAGAGGGTTTCCTTCTTTGAGCAGGGGGTTGGACTAGAAGATCTCCCAGGTCCCTTCCAACTCTGTTATTCCGTTACCAGTGAGAAGCTCCAAAGGTCTCTCTCCTCCTGAAGAAATCCAGGGATTTATGACCCCAAATACACCACCCACCCCCTTCCAGATATGAACCCTTTCATACACAGAACCAGAATTTCCATCACTAAGCAAGGCGGTCGTTGAGTGAATTGTGCCTGCGACAAAGGTGCTTTTTCAAGAGGCAACTGGACTTTCTTGTTTGAAGACAGCAAAGTCCACATTTTTGGACAAAAAGGACTGCTGGTTTGAAAGAGGGGTCAAAGAGGCCATCCGTGTCAAAACTGAACAGCCCTCTCTCAACAGAGGGGGAGGGATACCGCATCATCTATCTCCTGTTTACAACACAGTCCTTTCATCAGTTCCATGAAGGCTCCACATCCATTTGCACAACTCAGGTAACCCTGAGGGCACAGACGAACCTCCAAGTGACCTCAATGACTCTCGAAAAGAGCCTGCGGCGAGAAAGTTCAAAAATGGGGCAAAGTTCACTTAACAATCGTCTTGCATGGCAACAGGAATTTTGCAGTCCATTGTGGTCGTAAGTGGAAGACTACCTGCATTCTTCATAGTGACGTCCAAAATTTTGGCTAATAGGTTTGGCCCAGTGAAATTTCATTTATTTGTAGGAAACCAGTCAAAAAACAACGACACTCAACAATCTCCTTTAAAGATTGAATGGTACTTTCATTTCCTTTCTGAAAGCTGCTCTTTTTATCTCCTCACCCCCCCTCCCGTATTTTTATCCTTGTAATTATTTTCGACTTTTATGATTCATATTTATTGTGTTTATTCAGTAGCCTCTGGGGCGTTTACACAGGACACAGGACTCTGTCTATAAATAAACAGATAAATCTAGCATTCGGTTCAAACCATTTAACATATTTGTATGTCAAATAACAGAAAGAAGAGTTTTCGTGGAAGCACTAAACTTTGATTCAAGCAACCTCCGCAAGCCAAAAGTTCTTGCATCACAACCAAACATCCTCTCCATCCACATGAGCCAAAACACTGGACAAGCAATAAGAGTTTCTGTACCCCAGTGGCTAAGACGCTGAGCTTGTCGATCGAAAGGTCGGCAGTTCAGCGGTTCGAATCCCTAGTGTCGCGTAATGGGGTGAGCTCCCGTTACTTGTCTCAGCTTCTGCCAACCTAGCAGTTCGAAAGCACGTTAAAAAAATGCAAGTAGAAAAATAGGGACCACCTTTGGTGGGAAGATAACAGCGTTCCGTTCGCCTTTGGCATTGAGTCATGCCAGCCACATGACCACGGAGACGTCTTCGGACAGCGCTGGCTCTTCGGCTTTGAAACGGAGATGAGCACCGCCCCCTAGAGTCGGGAACGACTAGCGCATGTGTGCGAGGGGAACCTTTTCCTTTATATAAAGTTTATGAACAAGCTAGCTACAGAGGGGGAAATCTATCATGCAGTATTTCAAATTATATTTGAAAAGATACTATTCCAGGCTGCCACAAAGAAGAGGGGATCAAGCTATTCTCCAAAGCACCTGAGGGCAGGACAAGAAGCAACTAATCTTCTCGGAAGATGGAAACTAATCAAGGAGAGAAGCAACTTAGAACTGAGGAGACATTTTCTGACGGAACAGTTAATCAGTGGAAAAACCTGCCTCCAGAAGTTGCAGGAGCTGGGTCAGGAGACTGCATTTGCATGTTTTCGAACTGCTTGGTTGGCAGGAGCTGGGACCAATTGATGGAAGCTCTTTCTGTCATGGGGCTCAGACTCTCGGGTTTCGAACTGCCGAGCAGTCAACCATTCAATGGTCTTGTGACTCAGCGTCCTAGCCACATTTATTTATTTATTTTTATCATACTTATATGCCGCCCTTCTCCCAAAGGACTCGGGGCGGCTCACAACAAGACAGTGAAATGAATACTAAAATAATCCAGTTAAAATCCCCCGACAGTTAAAACTAAAACTGCCAGCAGATCAGGAGATTGGTTGAAAAAGCCACGTCTTCAGGTCACCACGGAAAGAGAGGAGGTTGGGGGCCGTCCGGAGCCCAGTGGGTAACTTGTTCCAGAGGGCCGGTGCGGCCACAGAGAACACCCTCATCCTAGGCGCCAACAGGCGACATTGTCTGGCCGATGGCCCCGGGAGGAGGGCAGTCGTATGTGAGAGCACTGGGCGGTGGGAGGCTGGTAGGAAGTGGTCCTGCAAGTATGAGCCACCGCAGCCCCTTGTGGTGTGGGATGAGACTTCCGGCAAAGGTGTGTTACCCAATTCCATCCCGTTGCGATCGGCTTCTTCAAAACGGTAACCTACCTGCATGTTTTCTGTCGCATCTCCCAGCAGGCCTCCGAAAGTGATGGCGTTGGTTACCGTCGCCAGGTAAATGAAGAGAATAGCCGAGAGGGCTTGGATGTTGAAGGCATCGTAGAAGTCACTGGCAAAGAAAGGGGCCTTCCTCTTGATGTCTTTGATTAAACCCCCAAAAAATCTAAGAAGAAGAAAAAGAGGTTTCACAACGACATTAGTCCACGTGGCAAAGGAGAGCTTGAAAACAGCACCCCAAAACAGAATTTGAGGGCTGTTGTAATGGCTTCCCCAAAGAAGGATGCGAGTTAAAACTATCTGAAGGAGAACTTTAATTAAAAAAAACCCCAGATCATATACAGGTAGTCCTTGATTTATGACTGCAGCTGAGCCTAGAATTACAATGGTAAGGTATTATGGTTGTCAATCAAGGCATCATGTCATCAGACTTGGGAGTGTTTTGTAGCATTTTGGCAACATTTGTTAAGCAAAGGCAGCAGCTGTCAAGTAAACACCATGCTCAATTAAATGAATCTGTTTTCCTCAATGGGAGGTTGATTTTTTTTATTGTTTTTTTTTTTGCTGGAAACTGGATGTAAACGCTGGGAACCAGCATAAGATGTCACAAAAATCAGGGTCACGAGATCACACTGCAAATGGATGTGAAAGTGAGTCAGTTGCCAAACGCCCAAAATGCAATTGTCAGGGTTCTGACGGATGCCCTAATTAAATCATGAGCCTCGAAACAAGCTTCAAAAGAAATCCAGTTATTTATTAGGAGCTTCATGGTTCCCAAATGAAGTCAACTCTGACCCCACGTAATTTATGGTCCCAATCAGGACCCTGTTTCCCCCCTCCCCCCAGGGTGTGTCATCAATCACATTCGCCAACAATGGAGCAATTTCGCGGGTTATAAAGATCACTCCCCTGCGGCCGCTGTGAGTAACCCTGGGAGACAGCCTTGAGAAAGGTATGCCTGGAATGTGCTCCTGTCTTTGGCTGCCGTGCTGCTTCGTCTGTTTCCCATCCCCCTTATCTATGACAACTCAAGAGCAGGCCAGGGATGCTTTGCAAGTTGACAGCAATCACATGACAGGGGATGTATGTGTGCAGTTGTTGTAACTCCCAAAACAGATTGTAAATAGTTCTAGGGAGGTCTGTTGTAACTTCAAATGGTGGTTAAGCAATTGGTTATAAGTCGAGGACTACCTGTATAACACACTAGCAAAGATATGAACTTTTGTCCCTTACTTGCCAGTTCGCTGCAATTCCTCACAGTCCCCGTGACCCCCTCCTCCGTTTCCTCCCTCGTGAGGGGTATCTCCATTCATCTGGACATTCTCGCCACCTGCGTACAGGTTTTTCCTGGACGGACAGAATGAGAACAGAACTGAATGTGCACATTCGATGCAAACGTCGCACAAACACAAATAACCAGGCATGTGTACTTAAGCCTTCTGTAATCTTCAGAAATTACGTTTGGTCTTAAATAGGTAATATGAACTAACCTGTCCTGTGTGCAGAAACACCAGGCTCCAACACTGATGCATTTTAGTCATATTATTTTAAAAAATGATCTATTTAGGGCTTTTAATTTTCCTAACGTTTCCCTTTTAATGGACATCACCATTGGTCAAGGAATGGTTTGTGAAATACTAAAAATTATATATATATATTTTTTAAAAAAAGACTTATCGTTTTTCTTTTTGCGCTGATGATGTTACCTAGCTAGGTCACGAAATGTCTGCAAGAAAACCACCAAGCTCAGAAAGCACCCTGAAAGTTGCCTTTTCCTTAATGTTTTGTTCACAGATTTTATTTTGAATAACGAACTGGGACTTTGTAAATTGCTTGTTGCATTACATGGTGCAGAAATACTTTTAATAAAAGAGCAGAAAATCCACCTCCGGAAAATAATGATTTTCTTTTTACTTAACTTAATTTTACTTAACTTGATAATCTTTTAACTTAACTTAAACAATAATTGGAATGCGTGTGTTTTTATATCCAAACTTTTATCAAATATAAAAGCCATGGTGGCGCAGTGGTTAGAGTGCAGTACTGCAGGCTACTTCTGCTGATCACCGGCTGCCAGCAGTTTGGCAGTTCAAATCTCACCAGGCTCAAGGTTGACTCAGCCTTCCCTCCTTCCAAGGTCAGTAAAATGAGGACCCAGATTGTTGGGGACAAAAGGTTAGCTCTGTAAACCGTTCAGAGAGGGCTGTAAAACTCTGTAAAGCAGTATATGAAATCAAAGTGCTATTGCTATTGCTATAAGCAAAATCCATGCCACAAAAGCTGTGATGATAACAGCACTGCCATAAAGCAATTTTTTTTTCATTTTGCGGATGACTGGAAGGTAAAATAATCCATAGATTTTGTATGTGATGGAAGTTGTTTTGTGACTCTAGGTGGTGGGGGTTGTGATATAAAAAAAACCACCCAACAACTCTAAAATCCACACCTTCCATATGGCATTGCAGAATCCTATGGAGAAGTAACTTTGTGAAAGTTCAGGAATAAACTGTTCTGCTCTTAAGGATGTTGTCATTATTTTTGAATCAGTCACTTGCTTTTCCTCAATGCTTTATCTACTGTTTTTTTTCCCCCTTCACTTTTCCCAAGAAGGAAAGATCTGGGCATAGGACCTGGTTTTTTTTAGAGCCGTTGCATTTATCACCTTTTAAAGATCAATGCCACCTTCCATCCTCAATATCAATAATTGTTAAGGAATCTGAAACAGATACCCTGGAGAACACAATATCATCCTCCCCTTCATCCAACCAGTTCACGTAACACATATTAAGTCTACTATTTATCCAACCAGCAGATTATTAATGAACAAGATCTATCTATCTATCTATCTATCTATCTATCTATCCATCCATCCTCCCTCCCTCCAGCTATCCATCCATCCAGCTATCCATCCATCCATCCATTCCTCCATCCCTTCAGCTATCCATCCAGCTATCCATCCTCCCTCCCTCCAGCTATCCATCCATCCATCCAGCAATTCATCCAGCTATCCATCCATCCAGCTATCCATTAATCCATCCATCCTCAAATTCATCCATCCAGCAATTCATCCATCCCTCCATCCATCCAGCTATCCATCCATTCATCCAGCTATCCATCCCTCCCTCCCTCCATCCATTCATCATCCATCCAGCTATCCTTCCATCCATCCATCCATCCCTCTAGCAATCCATCCAGCTATCCATTCATCCAGCCAGCCAGCCAGCCATCTATCCAGCTATCCATCCATCCCTCCATCCATCCAGCTATCCATCCATTCATCCAGCTATCCATCCCTCCCTCCATCCATCCATTCATCATCCATCCAGCTGTCCTTCCATCCATCCATCCATCCATCCATCCATCCATCCATCCATCAATCCAGCCAGCCAGCCAGCTATCTATCCAGCTATCCATCCCTCCCTCCCTCCATCCATCCATCATCCATCCAGCTATCCATCCCTCCATCTCTCCAGCAATCCATCCAGCTATCCATCCATCCAGCTATCCATTCATCCATCCATCCATCAATCCATCCGTCCATCAATCCATCCATCCAGCCAGCCAGCCAGCTATCTATCCAGCTATCCATCCCTCCATCCATCCATCCATCCATCATCCATCCAGCTATCCATCCATCCATCTCTCCAGCAATCCATCCAGCTATCCATCCATCCAGCTATCCATTCATCCATCCATCCATCAATCCATCCGTCCATCAATCCAGCCAGCTATCTATCCAGCTATCCATCCATCCATCCATCCCTCCATCCATCCATCCATCCATCCATCATCCATCCAGCTATCCATCCATCCACCCATCAATTCATCCATCCATCCATCCTTCATCCCTCCCTCCCTCCCTTCCTCCCTCCCTCCCTCCAGCTATCCATCCAGCCATCCATCCTCCCTCCCTCCCGCCAGCCTATCACACAGGATAGAACTGCGTTACCTTTTGTCAGAAGACGGCAGAGACTTGGGGGGCTCTATCCTTATGGCAGGATCCCACTCCCCAGGAGGAAGCACAATGACTTCGTCCAGGAATTCATCAATCCCAGCGATCAGGTCCTGCCTGTCTTTGGCTTTGTAGGCTATGTCGTGAAATACCTAGAAAGGGATGAATGAAGAAGAGGTCAGAGGCAGAAGGAAAGGGCCATCTCGATATTTTTGCATATGCAACTATATGCATCATATTATGTAACACCCATCTATTTGTCCAGATAAAGCCTTCACTAACGATCAAAGAATTATTTGTAACTCAAGGTTAAAACGAGGTTAAAACTCAAGGTTAAAACGAGTTCAAGGTTGGGACTGTCTGAGCTTGGTTGTTTTCTTGCGGATGTTTCATTGCCCAACTAGGTAACATCATCAGTGTTAGTAAGGAATGGGGTTTGTTTTCCATTTATACTCCTGACAGGGCAAGACACTAGAATATAAATTGAGAGCAAACCCCATTCCTTACTGATGATGTTACTTAGTTTGGGTAAACGTCTGCAAGAAAACAACCAAGCTCAAAGAGCACCAAAGATTTCACAGTCCTCCTCCTCCTCCTCTTCCACTCCACAAATCCCACTCCCATCTAGCACTGATGACATCATCTAGTTTGGTAATGAAACGTCTGCAAGGAAACAACCAAGCTCAGAGAGCACAAGAACCCTTCAAACCTTCTGACCAATAGTCTTCCAAGTTTAGAGAAATGGAGATTTCCTATCATTTGCTAAGTGAGCATTTGAACTCAACATGTGCCCTCCATTGTCTAAGGCCCTATCCAATCCACCAAATCTCTTTTTTTTTGGTCCCACGGAACTCCCCACTACCAAATTTCCTATGTACAGATGAGTGTTTTGTAAGTGTGTGTGTGAAGGCAGACTTGTGGTGGCTCCAGAGAAGGTGAGCCACCCCTGAGAAGGCGTCAAGGAAAGAAATTTGCCTGCAGTTCTCCCCCCCCCCCCCCCCTTTCAAAGTGATCAAATTCAAGCTTCAAGGAAGAGATCTTTCGGGAATAAAATTCCCGTGAGCAAAAGCTGATGTTGTAACTTCACTGAGTTGGGAATGAGTCAATGGCTTGGCAGGTGTGAATATTCCACTTTTGTTTGTATGATCATCTTCCCATCCCTCCCTCATTTCCCACACTTCAAATAAAGCCAAGACTAAGCCAATACTTAAAGAACTGAGTGTGTGCGGTATGAAGACTATAAACTCTAAAGATTCATGGGAGGGAACCCTTCACACTTCCCAAAAGTGGAGTGGAGTGGAGTACAATAGGGATAGGGATAGGGATAGGGATAGGGATAGGGATAGGGATAGG
>WNWU01000061.1:2037089-2074954 GCA_012654045.1 Ptyas mucosa | reverse complement strand
GAAGAGAAGAGAAGAGAAGAGAAGAGAAGAGAAGAGAAGAGAAGAGAAGAGAAGAGAAGAGAAGAGAAGAGAAGAGAAGAGAAGACCATACACATTCCAGAAAAAGAATACACGAAACTAAGCTGGAATTTAGCAACTGTACATAAGATTTTGTTCTTTAACTTAATGACCTTATTCATATGACCTTTTTTGTCAGAAATACGGGAATTAGGTAACTGGCATGGAGCCAAGGATGCAAAGTCCCATGGCTGTTTGCATGATATTGTATCATTTTACTCTATATATTCACCTCCTCTTCTGAACTGGAGTATCTTCTCCCAAACTACAAGTGAGCTGAGGCCACGAAATCCAGGTGTGCTGCCTCCAGTAATAAAGGTCACCCTTAAAAAGTTAAAAGTCTTTTTCCTAGGCCAGGAAAACTTTTTTAAAATTTTACCACAGGGTTAATTACAGAACTGAACAGTTAGCCGATACCTAAGTTCTAGAGAGAAACAATGAGCTGTATTTTGGGGACTGGCTCTCTAAAACAAATCAGCAAAATTGTTTATTTTGACATTTCATTTCCCATAGCATTCTAGAAATAAAGAGTACGTATAAATAACAATATTCCTATAAAATGAAGTAAACGTTCCTGAAATTGGATTAAGTGTTGGGCCTATATATTCGTAAGAATCCTAAGCAAAAGGAGACCCATAAATACATCATATTCATTTCCAACCTGTTGACTTCTAGATATTTGGGACTTCCATTCTGAACTCCCAGCCTTCGTGGCTAACTAAATTCTGACCGTAACCAGGGGGCCATAAAATGCCCAGGTCTGATCTATAAATGTAAAGATTTCCCTTGTCCAATTGGGTCTGACTTTAGGGTTAGGGTTGCTCAGTTCCATTCTTTTATCCAAGGAAGCCAGTGTTGTCCGAAGACACTTCCGTGGTCATGTGGCCAGCATGTCTATACACCGAGGCGCACAGAACTTGTTACATTCCCACCGAAGTGGTACCTAGTTATCTACTCGCATTTGCATGCTTTCGAACTGCTAGGCAGACAGAAGCTGAGGCAAGGACGGGAGCTCACCCCACCTTGCAGTGTTCAGGTCTCGAACCTGGGCTGTTTAGCTTTCCAGCAGACAAGCTCAGAGTTTTGAACCACTGAGCCATTGCCTTCCCATCTGATCTATAGTATCGTATTTATAACACCCGACTACAAAACATCTGAGATTTGGATCATATTCAATCATAAGCTTAAATCCAGCCATTTTAGATGATGTAATAAATTGTTTTTTCAAAAAAAAAATAATGTTCAGGTTTTTAAAAAGTCAAGATGGTGAGGAGGAGGAGGAGGAGGATTTCATGTTTAATGAAACCAGGGTCAATATTTTTTTTTTAATTTATATTTATGCCGCCCTTCTCCAGAGACTCAGGGCGGCTTACAATGCGTTAAGCAATAGCCTTCATACTTTTGTATATTTATACAAAGTCAGCTTATTGCCCCCACAAACCAGGTCCTCATTTTACCCACCTTAGAAAGGATGGAAGGCTGAGTCAACCTTGAGCCTTGTGAGATTAGAACTCACAGTAATTGCAGGCAGCTGGATGTTAAATGCTGCCTTAATAGGAGGCATTAGCCTGCTACGCCACTCAGGCTCCTGTATATTGGGCACTGTATCTCGTCTCTGGACTAAATTTCCCCTACTTAATATGTTCCTAAATCAGGACAAGCAAAACTGAGCTCAACGATCTAAGATGTTTTTTGGTAAAAATTTCTGAGCACAACCTGTTGGTTGTATCCTGGTAAGGATACCCCAAAAAATTGAAAGCAAATGCAAAAACTTTCACACACATTATTTTATAACTCATCACGGAAGATGCTATAGACAAAAATATAAATCTGGCCCAAATTTTGCAGGTTGTTGCTGGATTTGAAGGCATGCTGAGAAATGGCTTGGGTGCAAAAAAAAAACAAAACAATTTGTACCTGAACATTTGGAAATATGTTATTCGCGTGATTCCAGCACGTTATGTTGGCGATGAATAAAAACGTGTTCCATTTTGTATGACTTAAAATAACGTGACAGTGACTCATTAGTTTGCTCCTTTTAACCTGTCAATCCTCTCCTTCTGTTCTTTTTTCTTTTCTCCTCTCGCTTTAGTTTTCAAGTTTCTGCATTATTTAACTATTTGAAATAAAGCAGAATAACGTTTCGAGAATAAAATCCCACCGACCTGCCTCCAAGTCAATCCAACTTAATGGCAATTGCAACCTTCCTGATATATTTTTAATAACCTCCAGCTTTAAATAAGTAATCATGGTAAATAAATGATGCATTCTTTGTTTTAGGATAGGATTGTTGGGTTTCTCATTTCTAACGTGGCTTGTTACTTATCTTCCATTATTTTATTATGAATAGCTGGCTTTTAGGAAACTATAATCCTATATTTAAGAAATTATTTCGTTCGCTCTTAAAGCCTGGTGTTATTTTTTCTTCTTCTTCTTCTTCTACAGCCTTATCACTTTTCAATTCTCATCTATTTTCCTCTTCACTCATATTCTGCAGTACTTAGGGTAGGAAGAAAATCTTTCGAAAAGTGCGATTCAGATTTGACAAAAGAAGCAAATTAGAGGCATGTAGCATTTCAGAGAAGGTGACATTTTCTTTTAAGTAAAGTAATGCTATCATTGTTCTCATTGCAATTTCCATCTCACAAAGGTGATAGAGTATTGCTTTCTGGATTAAGTTTGTGAGGCTTTCATCGTCTTTCCTATTGAAAGAAGCTTTTTAGACGGAAAAATGGATAGCTGTACTTAATCTCAAAATTATATCTAATCTCCAGATCCTGGGAAATTGTAACAGTTCAAGTACTTGTAATATGTTCTGCACCTTATGGGTCAAGCATCTGTTCTGTCATTTTATTTTCCTGATTTAGATTTTGAAAACCAGTTCCCCATATAATGATAATCTTGCAGGAAAAAAACAGCTTTTCAAATCATAGTTTTATCAAGCAAGCGTCCCTGCCTTAAATTTGGTATTTTAGAAGAGATAATGCTTTTTCGCATTAACACCATTGTATTTCCATTGTGGCTTTTCCACCTTGCTACATTAAAAAGAAATAAGGAAGAAAAAGCAGAATAATTGTTCAAGTGGTATCATGATAGCTGGATAGCACCATGAATCTTCCGTTAGGTTATAAGCTGCGGCTGAATAGAATGTGCATCTGCCTGGATGCAACACAAAGATCAACGTCTAAGGAGATTCTCCATCCTCCAGGTCATGGTTGTCCCAAAGGTGCTTTTTCAAGCGGCAACTGGACTTTCTGGTTTTTAGAATAGAATAACAGAGTTGGAAGGGACCTTGGAGGTCTTCTAGTCCAACCCCCTGCCCAGGCAGGAAACCCTACACCACTTCAGACAAATGGTTATCCAACCTCTTCTTAAAAATTTCCAGTGTTGAGGCATTGACAACTTCTGGAGGCAAGTTGTTCCACTGATTCTGACTGTCAGGAAATTCCTCCTTAGTTCTAAGTTGCTTCTCTCCTTGATTAGTTTCCATCCATTGCTTCTTGTCCTGCCCTCAGGTGCTTTGGAGAATAGTTTGACTCCCTCTTCTTTGTGGCAGCCCCTGAGATATTGGAACGCTGCTATCATGTCTCCCCTAATCCTTCTCTTCATAGAACTAGACATACCCAGTTCCTGCAACCATTTTTCGTGTGTTTTAGCCTCCAGTCCCCTAATCATCTTTGTTGCTCTTCTCTGCACTCTTTCTAGAGTCTCCACATTTTTTTTACATCGTGGCGACCAAAACTGGATGCAGAATTCCAAGTGTGGCCTTACCAAGGCTTTATAAAGTGGTATTAACACTTCACGTGATCCTGACTCTATCCCTCTGTTTATGCAGCCTAGAATTGTGTTGGCTTTTTTGGCAGCTGCTGCACACGGCTGGCTCATATCTAAATGGTTGTCCACTAGGACTCCAAGTTTTCTTTGAAGACGTTTTGCTTTTCATGCAAGAAGAAGCTTCTTCAGCTCTTAAAAAAAGCACCTTTGGGACAACATGTCCTGGATGATTGAGAATCTCTCCACAGAACTTTAGCTCCACATTTTAGGTATGGCCATGCAACAATACACCCACACCAGCACCACTACAATGAGGGGGACGATGACACCAAGCACTGCTTTCTTCCCTATGGATAGCACTGCATTTCGGCATGGCCCGAGGCTAATTAAAACCAAAGCATACCCACGACAATTCCCAGGCTGCGGCAGAGATGTGCTAAAGCCATGCAACACAGCACTATAAGCCTTCGGAATCCATAACTCATAAATCCATTTGCTAAGCCAGGGATCCCCAACCAGGGGTGGGATTCAGCCGGTTCAGACCGATTCAGGCGAACCAGATGCTAATTTTACATCTGGTTCACTGAACTGGTAGTTGCAAGGACAGGCTGGCCCCACCCACCTCACCCCTCCCCTCCCCGGAGTCTCCACGTGGCCCGTTTTGGATGCCAGGTAAATGCAGCGCCCACGTGGAGGTTCCGGAAGTCTGGAAATGGGGCCGTTTCCGTTCTCCGGAGGGCCTCCATGGCCACGCCCACCCAGCAACCGGGCAGAGAACCGGTTGCTAAAATTTTTGAATCCCACCCCTGTCCCCAACCACCCT
Source organism: Ptyas mucosa (assembly GCA_012654045.1). Classification (NCBI taxonomy): domain Eukaryota; kingdom Metazoa; phylum Chordata; class Lepidosauria; order Squamata; family Colubridae; genus Ptyas; species Ptyas mucosa. The sequence goes on along the minus strand of WNWU01000061.1, from coordinate 2,070,300 downwards.
GTCCATGGACTGGAACCGGACCGCGGCATGCCAGCAACTGGGCCGTGCAAACAAGCGAAGCCCCATCCGCGGGAATGCAGACAGCACGTGAAACCACGCCCCTTCCGGTCCGCGGGGAAAAAACTCTCTCCACGGAACCGGTCCCCGGTGCCCAAAAGGTTGGGGGCCGCTGTGCTAAGCTACTCATGGATTAGATGCGTCTCCATGAGCTGAGAGCAGAGTTAGCTTTTCAGAGCGTCTCTACGGGAAGGCCACGGCCCACCGGCCTCTGCATTACCATTATCAGGGTTGGTTAACATCCTACTTGCACTGGAGACGGTCTTTCCAATGTCGGCCAACGACCGGAGGTTGGATTTTTTGGTCTGGTGCCGATGTTTCCTGAGCAGCGTGTAGATGACTTTGTCCTTCATGTCTTGCTTTAGCAGGCCGGTGTCGATTTGGTTGTCCACAACCATTTCTGTTGAGGCGAAAAGAGAGACCATCAACGGATGAGGAGAGGCGAGAACAAGTGAAAAGTAGACGGAGTTGGCTTGAAATGGGAAAACTGACCACTTTGATTAAAGAAAAGAACCGTAAGTACTATTGTTTCCACATGGAAACCGCTTCTGAACTTCATGCTTGATGTGGAGAAGAATGAAAACTCTAACTTTGGGTTTTACTGATTAGACTGATAGATCTTTACAGAAATGGCTTGTTCATATTATTATGAAAAAGGAGCCTGAGTGGCGTAGGAGGCTAATGCCTCCTATTAAGGCAGCATTTAATATCCAGCTGCCTGCAATTACTGCGAGTTCTAATCTCACCAGGCTCAAGGTTGACTCAGCCTTCCATCCTTTCTAAGGTAGGTGAAATGAGGACCCGGATTGTGGGGGCAATAAGCTGACTTTGTATAAATGTACAAAAGTATGAAGGCTATTGCTTAACACACTGTAAGCCGCCCTGAGTCTCCGGAGAAGGGCGGCAGATAGATAGATAGATGGATAGATAGATAGATAGATAGATAGATAGATAGATAGAGATAAATAAAAGCAAAAAGTTGTGATTTGATGTTAATGCCTTATTTTACTGTAACAGAGAGAGTCGGAAGTCAATGTTTCTTTTTCTTCCCCCCCCCCCATCTTTCCCACTTCTCTTCCCCTCCCCCTCCCCCACTGTTTTTCTATTGACTTTCGTATTATGTATTTTACAATTTACTTTATAATAAAAAAATGTTAAACTAGAAAGAAAAGGTGAAAAGCTTGTTGGAAGTTGGTGGCTGGGTTCCTAAACTTTCAAGAGGCAAACAAATAGGGGAGATTTCCTCAGTGGGGTGATTCAGGTTGCATCCCACCCATCCAGCTACCCTTACAGGTAGTCCTCAACTTACAACAGTTCGTTTAGTGACCGTTCGAACTACCACATGCCTTGGCTTAATGGCAACGCGTGTGTTACTACCACAAAGTAACTATGTGGGCAGTTGATCAGGAAAAAATAGACCATTTCTTCACCTATCAAAATTCAGCTGCCACAACATTGGAATTATCACTACATCTACCACACTTGTAACCAGCCCAGTCACACTGTGATGCAATATTATTCCTTTATATTTTTATATTTTATATATTAAATTTATATTAAGAGACAGGACAGCCATTTGTCTGGAATTGTATAGGATCTCCTGCTTGAGCAGGGGGCTGGACTAGAAGACCTCCAAGGCAGGGGTGGGTTCTTAGTTTTTTTACTACCGGTTCTGTGGGTGTGGCTTATTTTGTGGGCGTGGCTTGATGGTCATGTGACAATTATTTAGGATTTAGCAGAGGTACTGGTCTACCAGGCCTTTAACTGCTTGCAAAGCTGTACCAGTCTACCCATTTATTTTTTGCAGGCACTGGTCTACTCATGTATTTTTGCAGGCACCGGTCTACTCCTTTGTTTTCTTTTAACACTGATCAGCTGTAGGGCGGCCCTTTGAAGCCCCAGGGCAAGAGTTTAAACAGGTTTTTTCCCTCTAGCCGATCAGTTGGGACTCAGGAGGCAGAAATAGATTGGGGGGTGGGGCCAAATAAAAGGTAAGAATAACGTGGGTGGTGGGTGGAGGGGCGCGGGGGGTGGGAGGCGGGTGGGCAGAACCAGTTTGGTGACATCATATCGTCACCGCTACCGTTTCAAAAGAACCGGGCCAAACCGGGAGGAACCTACCACTGCTCCAAGGTCCCTTCCAGCTCTGTTTTTCTTTTATATTTTTCAGCATCTCACCTCTTACAAGTGCTCTCAAGAGGCTCAATCAAATCAAACTAGGAATTTAATTTATTCTATTGGAATTTATGTATTTATAGCTTCTGTTGTAGTTATTCATTATTTCCAGGGCAATTTGCAATAGAAATAAAAAGAATTTACATAAACATACAAACCCAATTGTAATAAACTTTAGGTGATATAATTTCTCCAAACCAGTCATAAACATCAAAAAAAAAATACCAGAATATTGTTTGGACATTTTATTCTATAGTTACAGCTGGTTGATTCTTTTTCTGCTTCAATATCTATAAACTGAAATTTCTAATTTAATATTACTGTTTGTTTTTCCTCGAGGTTATTGATATTCTACTAAAATTCCTCAGGATTATTGAAATGTTTTCAGCATACAGAAACACTTGGTTTTACTTTTTTATTATTATTACATTCCAACTTTTCCCCTACTTTCCTCTTTTACCAAAACCTCTTGGTTTTAATCTGACAAGTGGCAGTAAGTACAGATTGAATAGAAACAATTTACACCTTCTGGCCTTTTAAAGAAAGGAATTGCTTGTTTTCTTTACCTGTGGAACTAACTGTAAACAATGGACGTTAAATGTATAACCCTACAAATAAGAATATGAGTTGAGGTCAAATTCTCTTTCTTTTTTTTTATAAGAAGTTTTTATTTTATTTTATAACATATAAAAATTCCAATTTCAATTGAACCATGTATTGTCTGGATACAAATCATTTTAGGAAATAATAGTCAGTGTTTACAACAGTATTCATTGCATTAGTATCAATAATAATGATAATAACAATAATATTTGTTTAACCAATTTAACATACCTTCCTTATATCACTGATCCTTCCATATATTTCTCTGTTTTTAGCTCCTGTTTTTGTCAGCTAACCATTGGTAAAATAAATATTCAAAAAATATTTCTTTCTTTTCCTTAATTACAAGTGTTAGACTATCCATTTCTGCACATTCTAGTATTTTTTAAATCACCTTTTCATCTGTTGTGATCTGTTTACTTTTCCATTGTTGTGCAAATGCTATTCTAGCTGTAGTCAGTACATGTAAAATCAAATATACATTCCCTTTATTATATGTGTCCGGTAAAATGACCAATAAAAACGTTTCTGCTTTCAAATCAATATGCTGATCTCAACAGAGACTTACCTACGACTTGAGGGAGCGTTGAGGCCTCCAGATCCAGCAGAATAGAGCCTTTCTCTATACATGTCCTCAGTTCAAACAAACTGTGAAGCGACAACGTGGCAACGTGGGGTTTACTCCATCTCTCTCCTCCTTGCTCAACTTTCTCTTCAAATTTTATCCACCTGTAACGAGCAAAAGAATGGATGAGGCTGAACTTTTATCTAAACGTGGATCTCAGCCTGCTGAAAATCTGGTAAGGGGAGACTAGGACAGTGATGGTGAACCTTTTCGGCACCGAGTGCCTAAACTGGAACATACGTGCATGTGTGTGCATATACGCGTGCCGGAGTGCCAGAAACCCGAAGACCAGATGGCCGGCACACACATGCCTGTTTTTTGGCCATTTTAATCTATTTTTTGGCCTGTTTTTCAGGCCGTTTTCCTTCTGTTTTTGGCCCGGAAAATGGCCTGTTTCTTGGCCATTTTTTCAGGCCGTTTTCTGGCGGTCTGGCACCCGCGAAGACCAGCTGGCTGGTACGCATGTGCGCACTGGGAACCAGAAGAGCAGCTGACGATGGCGCGCGTGCCCAGAGAGAGGGCTCTGCGTGCCACCTCTGGCACACTTGCCATAGGTTTGCCATCATGGGACTAGGTTGATAAAAACAAAAGCAAACCTACCAGAGCAAAACTGAAGGCCACTTTTATGCTTTCACTTTCTGTTTATTCATTTAATCATATTTGCCTAGCTGCCTGCCTCATTTAGTAAATCTGGGCGGCATACATAGTAATAATCAAAAGTACATAAAAGCCATTGAGATAAACACAAGATAAAAGCAAGCAAATAAATTTCTTTAGCATCTGCCAAAAAAGTAAGCAATAAATATATTTTTCTTAGCATTTGAAATCTGTAGAAATTCTCAGTCATCCAGGTGATGGTTGTCCCAAAGATGCTTTTTCAGGAGGCAATTTTTTTTTTCTTTGAAGACGTTTCACTTCTCATCCAAGGAGCTTCTTCAGCTCTTCCATTCTCCACTATCCTATCAGAGTTGAAGAAGCTCCTTGGATGAGAAGCAAAACGTCTTCAAAGAAAAACCAAGGAAGTTTCAGTTGCCTCCTGAAAAAAGCACCTTTGGGATTAGCAAGTCAAAGTGACCTAAGAATCTAAGACTCCTACTTAGCTGCAGACTCAGTCCAAGTGCAACTGGTTCATACTTTTATTTATTTATTTTATTATTTAGATTTATATACTGCCCTTCTCCCCAAGGGGACTCAGCCAAAAGTAAAAAACATACATACAAAATTTAAAAGCCAAATAAAACCAAATTAAATAATGGCCCCGACTATTGAAAATCCCAATTTATAAAATATTAAAACCCCAAATATTAAAATATTTAAATTTTAAAATTATTTTTAGAAAAGAAGGGAAAAAATTAGGCCAGGCCCGCCAGGTGGAACAGAAAAGTTTTTAGCTCACGGCGGAAGGCGCGAAGGTCTGGGATCCTCCGTATCTCCGGGGGGAGCTCGTTCCAGATAGTGGGTGCCCCCACAGAGAAGGCTCTCCCCCTGGGGGCCACAAGTCGACATTGTTTGGCCGACGGCACCCGGAGGAGCCCCTCTCTATGGGAGCATACCAGTTGGTGGGAGGCTATTGGTGGTAGTAGGCGGTCCCGCAAGTACCCGGGTCCTAAGCCATGGAGCACTTTAAAGGTGGTAACCAATACCTTGAAGTGCACCCGGAAGACCACCAGGAGCCGGTGCAGCTCGCGCAGGAGAGGAGTAACATGGGAGCGCCACGTCGCTCCCATCACCACCCACACAGCCGCACTCTGCGCCAGTTGGAGCCTCCAGGTGCTCCTCAAGGGGAGCCCCATGTAGAGAGCATTACAATAGTCCAGGCGAGAGGTGACGAGGGCATGAGTGACCGTGTGTAAAGAGTCCCGATCCAGAAAGGGACGCAACTGGCGAATCAGGCGAACCTGATGAAAAATCCTCCCGGTCACGGCCGTCAAATGCTCTTCTAAAGACAGCCGTGAATCCAGGAGGACGCCCAAGTTGCGCGCCCTCTCTGCGGGGGCCAATGATTCGCCCCCAATAGTCAGCGATGGCACCAGCTGACTATATCGGGACGTCGGAAACCACAGCCACTCGGTCTTGGATGGATTGAGTCTGAGCCTGTGACCGAACATGACCGTTGCTATGTCCCCAGGTCATGTGACCCCATTTTGAGACCTTCTGACAAGCAAAGTCAATGGGGAAGCCAGATTCACAACTGTGGCAAAAAAAAATGTCATAAAATAAGGCAAGACTCACTTAACAAAATGTCTCACTTAACAACTGAACTTCTGGGTTCAATTGTTGTCGTAAGTCAAGGACCACCCAGCCTTTTTTTAAAAAAAAACCAAAAACCACTACAGAATTAGAACATTTCAGACTCTTTTTTTGGCAATTACCTTCTCTTTAAGTTACAAAACAGTAGCAAAAGGTTAGTTATGGGGTTGCACAACTCCTTTCTCCAAATCAACACAACTTCATCAATCAAGCTGTGGGACCAGGAGCCAGAACAAAAGAAGTTCTGTGGCTGTCCTTGCTCTTTAAATGGTTTAATCTTCAAGTGACAAAGCTTAACAACTTTTATGGCTTTGTTGTTTGAAGCTACAGTGTCATCTAGTTACCAGCGCATCAGGGAAAGCTGCGCAAACATTCTCCGAAAAGAACAAACTCACAAATACCAGCGCGTCAGCTAAGGGCTAATCGGTTTGCTTGCTATAACAGAACGAAATAAATCGCATCTATACAGCAGTTGGAGGAATATCTGAGCTAAGAGACTCGGAACCATTGACAAATGTAACCATGGTTTGCTGAATAAGTCAAAACCGGCGGAATTCTACATATGGTGTTGCAATCAAGTCACGAAGCAGAGTTTACAAATGATAATAAGGAGGGGGAGAAAAGGGAAAGTATGTATGGAGCTGGAAAATGAAGTCAGAATAACAGAGTTGGAAGGGACCTTGGAGGTCTTTTAGTCCAACGCTCCGCTCAAGCAGGACACTATACCATTTCAGACAAGTGGCTATCCAGTCTCTTCTAAAAATTTATTTATTTATTTATTTATTTATTAGTCACATTTCTGTGCTGCCCAATTCCCTAGGGACTCTGGGCGGCTTACAGCAAAAAAACAATGCGAACAATATCCCGTAATTTTTTTTAAAAAGAAAATATTAAAAACCCGTACACTCCATTCCATGGCCGGGTCTCGCAAGATCGCTGTAGTGAGATCAACGGCCCCAGGTCTGCCAGAAGAGCCAGGACTTCACCGCTTTCCGGAAGGCCAATAGGGTGGGAGTGGTCCGGACCTCAGGAGGTAATTGGTTCCTGAGCGCCGGGGCGGCCACAGAGAAGGCCCTCCCCCGCAGGCCCGCCAACCGACATTGTTTAGCTGACAGGACCCGGAGGAGACCAGCTCTGTGGGATCTTACCGGTCGCTGGGAGCTATGCGGTAGAAGGCGGTCTCGAAGATAGCCTGGCCCTGAGCCATGTAGGGCTTTAAAGGTAATAACCAACACCTTGAATTGCGTCCGGTGCAAAAAAAAAAAAGACTCCAGTGTTGGAGCGTTCACAACCTCATTCCACTGATTAACTCTTCTTACTGTCAGGAAATTTCTCCTTAGTTCTAGGTTGCTTCTCTCCTTGTTTAGTTTCCACCCATTGCTTCTTGTCTTGCCTTTAAATGCTTTGGAGAATAGACCTCCACAGATATTGGAACACTGTTATTATATCACCCCCTACTCTTTCTTTTCATCAGATTAGACATCCCCAATTCCTGCAGCCATTCTTTTTTTTTTTTTAATTTGATTTATATCCCGCCCTTCTCCGGAGACTCAGGGCGGCTTACAGTGCGTTAAGCAATAGCCTTCATACTTTTGTATATTTATACAAAGTCAGCTTATTGCCCCCACAATCCGGGTCCTCATTTTATCTACCTTTGAAAGGATGGAAGGCTGAGTCAACCTTGAGCCTGGTGAGATTAGAACTCGCAGTAATTGCAAGCAGCTGACCTTAATAACAGTGAATTAGTCCACTGTGGCACCAGGACTCCTTATGTTTTAGGACTTTTTCATATGTTTTAGCCTCCAAGCCACCATCTCTAACTGCACTGTATTCTATTTACAGATGTATGCAATTTCAATGCATTTTGGTCCTTGGTTCTTTTAAGCAGGGGGCAAAATGCAGAAGAGTTTGGGAATTCATCCTAGAAGGATGTCATTCAGGTCACTGTGCAACAGAATGCATAAAGTTCAAATACCTCAGCTAGTCTTAGCTGTGAGCTTCTTAGCAAAGACAATGAGGCTTTTGAAAAGCGGTCAGTAAAGAAGAAAATGCTGAGAAAAGGGTGGGATGAATTAATGTAAGACAGAATAATAAGAGTTGGAAGGGACCTTGGAGGTCTTCTAGTCCAACCCCTTGCTCAAGCAGGAGACCCTATACCAGTTGATGGCTAACCTTTTTGTTGTCGTGTGCCAAAAGGGGGGGAACGTGGGGGGGGGGGTGTCGTGTGCGCATGTGCCCACACACATAATCCAATGTGTTCCGTCCTCCCGTGCATATGCACACGACCCCCATCCCCTGCCCCACATGACCCCCGCTTTTGGCATGCGATGGCACGGTAGGCCCGTTTTTCGCCCTCCCCAGGCTCCAGGAGCTTTCTTGCAGCCCGGGGAGGGTGAAAACGGCCGTCTGCACCCTGCTGAAGGCCCTCTGGAGGCAGGAAATAGTCTGTTTCCTGAGTTCCGGTGGGACCGGAAGGCCCGTTTTTTGATCTCCCCAGGGTCCAGAGGCTTTCTAGGAGCCTGGGGAGGGTGAAAATGGCCTTCCCCCCGCACCCGGAGGCTGAAAACAACCTGTTTCCCGACTTCCGGTGGCCCTCCTGGAAGGCTCAAAAATCAGCTGGCTGGCTGGCGTGCGCATGCACACTGGAGCTGAGCTAGGGCAACACTCGTGTGCCCAATAATATGGCTCCGCATGCCACCCATGGCACCCGTGCCATAGGTTCACCAATGTGGCCCTATACCCCTGATGGCGAACCTACAGGTGGCACGCGGAGCCATATCGGTGGGCACGCAAACTCAGCTCTGGCACACATGCATGCGCCAGCCAGCTGATTTTCAGGCCTTCCGGGCCCACCAGAAGTCAGGAAACACACTGTTTCCAGCCTCCAGAGGGCCTCTGGGAGGGGGAGAAAGCCGGTTTTGCCCTCCCCAGGCTCCTAGAAAGGCTCTGGAGCCTGGGGAGAGCAAAAAACGGGCCTTCCGGTCCCACCGGAACTCAGGAAACAGACTATTTCAGGCCCACCATGCCATCATGTGCCAAAAACGGGGGAGCACGGGAGGGGAGGGGCGCACAGAATTATGGTTGTGGGCACGCATGCATGTGACCCCACTGCGCTCCCCCCGCTTTTGGCACGCGATGGCAAAAAGGTTAGCCATCACTGCCCTATACCATTCCAGACAAGTGGCTGTCCAGTCTCTTTTTAAAAGCCTCCAGTGTTGGAGCATTCACAACTTCTGGAGGCAAGAAGTTCCACTGATTCATTGTTCTAACGGTCAGGAAATTTCTCCTTAGTTCTAGGTTGCTTCTCGCCTTGGTTAGTTTCCACCCATTGCTTCTTGTCCTGCCCTCAGGTGCTTTGGAGAATAGCTTGACTCCCTCTTCTTTGGGGCAGCCCCTGAGATATCGGAAGACTGCTATCATGTCTCCCCTGGTCCTTCTCTTCATTAAACTAGACATACCCAGTTCCTGCAACCGTTCTTCACGTTAAAGGATATTCTTTCAAAAAGTGAAAAAGTGAACAAAATTTAACCCTGTCTGCCATCCCCCACCCCCACCCCTGCATCCCCCATCCCCACCTTCTAACCAACACTGGCAGTTTACTAAAGTCACACTAGGGTTGTAAAGCAATCCAAAGCTCTTTCAGCATCCAGGAATGCTATCTGTTGAAATCTCAGCTCAGTAAAGCAATCCAAGTTAAAAGCCTGTAGAGATTCTCAGTCATCCAGGTTATGGTTGTCCCAAAGGGGCTTTTACAGGAGGCAGCTGGACTTCCTTACTGTTGTTTTTTTTTTCCTTTTTTGAAGATGTTTCACTTCTCTAACAGCTCTAACAGGACCTTCCATTCCCCACTATCCTGTTAGAGCTGAAGAAGCTTCTTGGATGAGAAGCGAAACGTCTTCAAAAGAAAAGGGAAAAAACCCCAAGGAAGTCCAGTTGCCTCCTGAAAAAGCACCATTGGGACAATCCAAATTAAAGCTATCTTGTTTCTTCTACCTGGACACAGAAAGGAAAGAGATCCAGGATTCCACTGTCAACTTCTTACTGTTCGGAAGAGTCTCCTAACATTGACCTACCAAGTATAGTTTTCCTATTTTCAATGCACAAAAAAAAAAACAACACATTGATTTCCCACAGCATGCCTGAATGTGCAGCAATGACTATAGATACACAAATTTCCCACAGTTACTTGCTTGAGAAAGTTGGCCAACTAGGTAAAGGTAAAGGTTCCCCTTGCACATACATGCTAATCGTTCCCGACTCTAGGGGGCGGTGGTAATCTCTGTTTCAAAGCCGAAGAGCCAGCGCTGTCCGAAGACGTCTCTGTGGTCATGTGGCCGGCATGACTCAACGCCAAAGGCGCACGGAACGCTGTTACCTTCCCACCAAAGGTGGTCCCTATTTTTCTACTTGCATTTTTTTTTACATGCTTTCGAACTGCTAGGTTGGCAGAAGCTGGGACAAGTAACGGGAGCTCACCCCATTACGTGGCACTAGGGATTCGAACCGCCGAACTGCTGACCTTTCGATCGACAAGCTCAACATCTTAGCCACTGAGCCACCACATCCCTTTTTGGCCAACTAGATATACTCTTAAATGAGTGTAGATTGGAAATATCTGTGCACCCTGAATGGTGAATGGCGCCCATACAGGTAGTCCTCGACTTACGGCCATAACCGAGCCCAAAATTTCTGAGACATTTGTTAAGCGAGTTTTGCCTCATTTTAGGACCTTTCCTGCCCCTGTTGTTAAGAGAATCACTGCAGTTGTTAAGTCGGTAACACGGTTGTTAAGTGAATCTGGCTTCCCGTCAGAAGGTCGCAAAAAGCGATCCCATGACCTTGAAGACACTGCAACCGTCATAAATACAAGTCAGCATCTGACTTTTGATCACATGACCATGGGAGATGTTGCAATTGCCGTTAAGGGTGAAACACGGTCCTAAGTCATTTTTTTTAGTGCCGTTGTATCTTCGAACAGTCACTAAATGAACTGCTTTAAGTCGAGGACTACATATATATATCAATACGCATCTTGATATTGACTGCAAAAAGAGATCGATTTATACTGCCGGTATTTGTTTAGGGAAATGATAATAATAATGTATGGAGTTGCCTTAAGGAGCAGAAATATTAGAAATATTAAAAACGCACACAGGGGGAAAGTTACCCGCCATGACTGAAATTCAATAAAAACATTCTTTAAGGCAGAAAGCTGAGTTAGATGAACTTTAAAAAAAACAAAAACCAAGAGACAATCTGAAAGGCTAATATTTAAAAGCATTGATGTCACGGATCCTGGACAATCCTGAGTCAGCGCTTTGATCAGCCCCTAAGTTACCTGACCCAGTAATTTTCCCCAAAGTGAAAAATAAAAAAGAATTCAGACTTGGCAGAAAGATAAGTTATTATAACGTCACCGTTAAAAGCCTTCTCTAAGCAAAGCAAGGTCCGTGGAATCGCTAACCTGATTACATTAACGGCATCTTCATTAACTATTGCTTCACACAGGGTCGTTAATCTGGAACATTATCTCTAGGCATCTCTTCCAAAGAAACCATAAATTAGTTGGAACTAAGAAATGTTTTCGTATTTGTCTGAATTAAAAAAAAAAACCCAGCCTCGAAGTGCTTCATTTGAATTAGAGCCCAGACTGAAGGTCTGAAGATCTACTCACTGAATATATGATCACAGGTAGTCCTCGACTTACAACGGTTCGTTTAGCGACTGGTCAAAATTACATCACTTTAAAAAAAAAAAGCGACGTACGACCGCTTGTCACACTTACGACCATTACAGCCGCCCCATGGTCACTAAATCAAAATCCAGACAGTGGGCAGCTGACTTATATTTATGACGGCTGCAGTGTCCCAGGATCGTGTGTTTGTGTGTGTGTGTGTGTGTGTGTGTGTGTGTGTGTGTACCTTTTGCGAAATTCCGACCAGCAAAGTCAACGGGAAAACCAGATCCACTTAGCAACTGCGTTACCAACTTAACAATTGCAATGATCCACTTAATGACTGCAGCCAGGGAGTTTGTAAAATGGGGCAAAATTCACTTAGCCAAAGTTTCCATTGGCAATATAAATTTTGGGCTCAGTTGTGGGTCGTAGGTGGAGGATTACCTGTGTATCACAATAAAAGGATTCCATTTAATTATTAAGAATATAAATAGTGTCCTGTTGCATAGACATCACTGCCCATCTAGTTCAATTCAAACAATCCTCAGCTTAAGACCAAAATTAAGGCCAGAATTTCTGTTGCAAAGCAAGATCATTGTTAAGTGAGTGATGTCCGGTTTTATAATCATTTTGGCATGGCTGTTAAGCAAATCATTGCGATTGTTAAGTGAAACACATGGTTGTTAAGCAAATCTGGCTTTCCCACTGACTTTGTTTGTCACAAGCTGGCTGAGACAGTCAGTCCCATAATCATAGGATGCTGCAACTATCATAGTTGGGATGCAGGATGCTCCCTCCCACATGCTGGGGTAGACCAGGTGCCTCGATAGAAAAACACTTAATCTCTCCCCTGGCTCGAGCTGATGAAGGAAGGAGAACCTGTGGCTCAGAGGATAATACCACTGCCTAACATGCAGGCAGCCCAAGTTCAAATCCAAGTAAGGGTATGGCTAGCTGATGAAAGCTAAATAGCTTGAAATAGATCTATACTAGTCTCCCTTTATTTCTTTATCAGCGAAATATAAATTATATATATGTGTGTGTATACATACATATACATACATACATATATGTATGTATGTTGGTTGCATGACTGCAGAGACACTGCAATGGTCATAAGGGTGAAGATTGGCTGTACGTCACTTTTTTCATCGTAACTTCAAACAGTCATTAAATGAATGGTCAAAAGTCGAAGACTGTTCTCATAATGGTCATCAACCACCTGCATAAGGAAACCCGTAAGTGTCCCAGCAGTTGGTCTTCAGAAACATCAAGGATGGCAACCAACAGTCCCCAAAACTTCCATAAATAAGCTATTATGTTGTAAAGTATAAAAACCCATGTTTTATAAGTGGGTGGGGGGTTTCTTTGAGTGAACAAAATATTCTACATAAGACAGATTAGTTTACGTATCATGCTATCCCGTGGTTTACCATATAAGCCCTTATTGAATTCACAAGATAGACTGGGTCTTAATATCTACGGAGATTCTCCCTCATCCAGATCATAGTTGTCCCAAAAGTGCTTTTCCAAAAGGCAACTGTTTTTCCTTGAAGACGTTTCGCTTCTCATCCAAGAAGCTTCTTCAGTTCCGACTTTCTGAAGTCCAATTGACTTTTGAAAAAGCACCTTTGGGATGGTTGAGTCAAGATTTTGCAAACCCTCAATGACTGGGATTGTGCAACATGCTCAGCTAAAACTAAATCATCAATTATGGTTTAGTGCATTCTGTAAACCAGCTTATATCTTGAGTAATCCTTAGCACAACCCAGTGAAGAAGGCTAGTTTTATTATTTCCATATTAGAGAAAGGGATTTGAGGCAGAAAGAGAACTTACGTGTAGTAAGTTACTAGCTAGTTACTAGCTGAGCAAAGATTTGAAAGTGGGACTGCTTAACTCAGCATATATAGAGTAGAGTAGAGTAGAGTAGAGTAGAGCAGAGCAGAGCAGAGCAGAGCAGAGCAGAGCAGAGCAGAGCAGAGCAGAGCAGAGCAGAGCAGAGCAGAGCGGGATGGGATGGGATGGGATGGAATGGAATGGAATAGAATAGAATAGAATAGAATAGAATAGAATAGAATAGAATAGAATAGAATAGAATAGAATAGAATAGAATAGAATAACAGAGTTGGAAGGGACCTTGAAGGTCTTCTAGTCCAACCCCCTGCTCAGGCAGGAAACCCTACACTACTTTAGACAAATGGTTATCAAACCTCTTCTTAAAAACTTCCAGTGTTGGAGCTTTCACAACTTCTGCAGGCAAGTTGTTCCACTGATTCATTGTTCTGTCAGGAAATTTCTCCTTAGTTCTAAGTTGCTTCTCTCTACATATATATGTGTAGCCCCTAATTTATCATCTCATTTATATAAAGTTGACATTTGAAAACTACTTCAATACTTTTCAACTATTTCAATGATTGAAAACACCAGAGAAAAAGTAATACAAAATATGACTTTAATATATCTGTTTCTGGAATACAACTTATTCCCAATTCAGCTTTCTAAAGAGGTATTTAAAATAAAATGCTGGAACAAATTCTTGCTGTTCAGAAGCATCTGCCTGAACATTGGACCATAATGATCTCTGTACAGTGGAACCCCTTATTTTAGGAAATATTGGGCTTCCCCCAAAATTAACATGTAGGATTGGTCCAGATTCTTTGGCATGTGGGACTTACACCTTCTTCTCAAAAGACAAAAAAGAATCGCAAGAATGTTCCCAGGAGTTTCTCCGGCATGCTGGAAGTGTGGGAATAGTTGTGGGATGTACTACCACCAATGGTGGACGTGCCCCAAAACAGCAAATATTGGTCCAAGGTTCAGAACTGGATAGTGGAAATTACAGGATATAATACAGAGCTGAAGCCAGAGATTTTTTTTATTAGGAATGAAACCAGACAAAATAACTAAGGAAAAATGGTACTTGATCCTACGATACTATACGCGCAAGAATGGAAAAACGACTCAATACCCACAGAAAATAAATTGATTTGGAAAATTACAGAATGCGCAGAGGCAGACCGGTTAACGAAATTACTTAAGAACCAAAAAGATTCTGATTATTACAAATGTTGGAATTTATGGTATCATTGGGTGAAAGAAAAGAGAGGGAAATGAAATGGATTGTATTAGTGGTATAGGCGCAGATTTGTGTACGTTAGTCGCAATAACCTTGTATGAATATATGTAAAGTATTGTATTTTTAAAAATGAAAATAAACTTTGAAAAAAAAAAAAGAAAACAAAAAAGCAACCCCAACCTCAACCCATCGAATGCTACTCACCTGGCCGTTTCCTTCCATTCCAGTTCTTGTCCATCCACGGGTAGAAGTTCATCCAGTTCTGTGAAGAGCTGTGGCGGTGCGGGGCTGTCATCGTCTTCCCCCAAGATGAAACGGATGCGCTCGGCGGCGGGAGAGACTGCAGAGGTGAAAATACTGCGGTTAACGGACTGCAGAACAACCAAGGAAGTCCGCGTTCTCTCCTTCACCTCCTCTCCGTAACCGTTGGGTTGCTTTTGTTGCTGGTCTCTTCCATCTGACATGTTAACTTGGAATGTAGGCTGTTCTCTCTCTCCTTTTTTGTCCTTAAAACTTCCCAGCTTACCTACCTATGTCTCTATTTCTCCCTTCTTACAACTTACTTCTTAAAACTTAAAAGCTTGGGGTAAAGTTCAAGAGGACAAGAAGCTTCTCTCCCCGCTCATTTAAGTTGGGTGTTCGCAGCAAACCCACACAGCTCCTCGTCAAAGGAAAACCAGAACAGAACTTCTGGGCTCCGCACCAACTTGTTCTCTGGTAGATGCCCAGAGAACTTTCATATTCTGATCAGCTGAGGTCCTTTTCAAGACTTTTTTCTTTATAGGCAGAGAACCGGTTGAAGCCGAACCATCTGGGGGGCAGAGGAAGCGGCATCCCATTGCCAATTTCCCCTCCCTTTTGTGCAAAATGGGAACTTTCATTGGCTTGCGAGGCAGCGTGTTACCCCTTCTAAGACTCATTACCAATGTCAAAGGGAATATTTAACAAAATAGACTCTTTCCTACTTTTGCACAGAAAGGCTGTGTGTTTTGGTCCATTTAGTTATCCGACGCACCAGTAAAAAAGAGAAAAGAAAGGGGGGGAAAAAGAAAGAAAGGGCACTAGGCAAACCACAGAGCATCAAATTGTGTTTATATTATGTTTGCATAAATAAAAGAAATATTAATTGGGACCTTGGGTTCTCAAATAAGTGGAAATTCATCAGCCTCCTCTTAACCTAAAAAAAAGGGAGGAAGTAAAATTTGGAGGATAAATCATAAATTGCTCAGTGTATTCTCTGTAGGGTCTCAAACAAGGATATGACAGGTAGTAACAGGGACAGAACTATATGGTCCAACATGAAGAATAGTGTAGAACCTCAACCTGAGCTTCATGGCATAGGTGTAATCAGACATGGTTTCTTCTCCCTAGATCTAAAACTCTTTAATTAATCCAAAAGATTATAAATGTCTAGAGTTTTGATAAAGAGATTTGATGTTCTTCCAGGTTTCATTGTCCATATTTGAAAGGAGGGAAATAGAATTTCGTCAGTAAACCCAGAACTCACCCAAAACTATTTTGAAGATCTGATCTAAAGTGCATTGCTTTACTTTCTACATCTCACTACACTCTGTGGATTGGTAATCTTTCGAATAAGAGGTGATCCCTCAGCATGTGAGAAATGAAAAAATAAGTAATAGGGACAGCAATACTTTTATATTATAATTAAATTTATACATGCAAATTATTAAATACTTGCATGCATGAAAACCATCAGACAATTACGATCCAATGGGGTTAGAAACTGGAGTTATTGCTAAGTTAATCATTTTCATTAGTTACTCCATGTATACATTAGTTTTACTAATATCTTATACTGCCAGTTAACGTCTTCCCTTGCTTATTAATCAGCTAACAAGTCTTATAAAACAGACTATGTTTAAAAAGAGTTTGGAAAGATCTTGTGAACTCTTCAAGGAACATTCTTAAATAACTGAAAGACTGATACAAACAATATTTCCCACACTATATACCAAGGCATGGGTGGGTGGGTAGGGAAGGAAGGAAGGGAGGGAGGGAGGAAGGAATCCACTCCAATCAAAGCTACTCAGTACAACTCTTTACAAGAGAGAAAGAAGATAGTTCATTGACTCCAATTTAATTCATTCAAATAATTAAAATTTGGCAAAAGTTCTTTGCCCTAACTAATATATTTTTGGAGAGGGTTGAACCCAATTCTTTCCTCATTTCCTAGGTCACAATCTCAGATACTTTTACCTCAAGAAGTGGCCCAGTGATTTCTTAGAAATTAATTGGTAAGGGAACCCCTTTATCCGAGGGAGCAGCTTCCATGGTAGATGCAACATTTCCAGTAACCTGCTCCAAGAAAGAAATCCTTACTTGAACATAGATTACTAACTTGGAGAAAGCCTCTTAATTCATTCACAAGTCAACGGTTCAGGAAAAAGTAACAGCTAGGACCCACATCCCTTATCCAATTATTTTGCAGGTTTTGAGATGTCCAAATTCCTATTGAGGACTGTTAAAAGAATCACTGGTTCCATGGAACGCTGACCAAGGTGCTGATTTTGACTTCCATTGAATGTTCCACCACATTGAATACCTCCTAATCTGCCAATACCTGTAGTCATCATCATCCTTGGGAAGGATTGGATGGGTGGTTAAAAAAAATACCAAATTCAGTCTAAACATTTGGCTGACTGTACAACAAACCACAATAGGTCCTTGGGAGAGACTTGACTTCTGGAGCACCACTTGAATCTCATAGATATTGACAAAATCACCATCAGTCAATTGCAAAAGGCAGCTTTACTTGGAATAGCTTATAACCTGTGATGATACCTTTAATATTATTTTTTTTAAATAACATCTGCCTATCTTAGGTCCTTGGGAAGGACTTGATAGGTAGATAAAAATATCAAATCCAGTCTAAACATCTAGCTGACTGTACCACTAACCATAATCATATCATCTTAACTAGATAAAGCAAGATGTTCTAATTTAGGCATCCAGATGTATAGATTGTAATTCTCATTATCTCTCAGCCAACATCTGGTTGGTCAATGAAGGAAAAGTAGTTGAGACTCAACTGTCCCAACAGTTTCCATACATACACGTGGTTTACTTATTTAAATACAATGGGCCACACTTGGAATACTGCATCCAGTTTTGGTTGCCATGATGTAAAAAAAGATGTGGAGACTCTAGAAAGAGTGCAGAGAAGAACAACAAAGATGATTAGGGGACTGGAGGCTAAAACATATGAAGAACGCTTGCAGGAACTGGGTATGTCTAGTTTAATGAAAAGGAGTAGGGGAGACATGATAGCAGTATTCCAATATCTCAGGGGCTGCCACAAAGAAGATGGGGTCAGGCTATTCTCCTGAAGGTAGGACAAGAAGCAATGGATAGAGACTAATCAAGGAGAGAAGCAATTTAGAACTAAGGAGAAATTTCCTGACAGTGAGAACAGTTAATCAGTGGAACAACTTGCCTCCAGAAGTTGTAAATGCTCCAACACTGGAAGTTTTTAAGAAGAGATTTGATAACCATTTGTCTGAAGTGTGTAGGGTTGCCTGCCTAAGCAGGGAGTTGGACTAGAAGACCTCCAAGGTCCCTTCCAACTCTGTTATTCTATTCTATTCTTAATGAATCCACCCATTTCTACAATTAGAGTTGTACAATTGCACAGTCTTTTCTTCTATTTTCTTTTTGACTTGGCTTTAAGTGGCTTTTTATTTGGAGTTATGACAAAGTTCCCAATACAGAATTTTTTGGATCACAAGATCTGCTGCACCTCAACCTCCACCACACGTTCATTTTAGTACCATTGGAAATTAATGGGCCGTTCATTAGTTATTTTCAAGCTCTCTTTAGTTTAGAACAACATTTTTTTTCATCTTGGCTTCCAGAGGGAACAGGTTGTGCTCAGCAAGTATTACATACAATCAAGGGTCAAGCTAATTACCTTAAAGTAATGAACTTCAAACTTTTCCCTCCTCCTCTTGGACCCACACGGGCAACGGACAAATTTATTTTGCTTATTTTATCTATCTATCTATCTATCTATCTCCAGGCTCTGTACAGCATCTCAATTCATTTGACACACTTAATAAGCTGCTGAAAAAGATACCATTAAGGACTTTTTTTTTTTTTGCAAGTTTTACTAATTTTCCCTTTCATGGTGCCTCAATGCTGGAGTCACAAACGTAGGATGTAAGTCCCAAAGATGCTTTTTCAAGAAGCAACTGGACTTTCTCTGTTTTTTCTTGAAGATGTTTCTCTTTGAAGACGTTTGAAAACGTCTTTGAAAACAAAGAAAGCCTCTTGAAAATGTGTCTTTTGCACAATTGTGGCCTGGATGGCTGAGAATCTCCATAGACACCCAGGATGTGTGCATAATGGATAACTCAATCCATGATCCGAAGAACATTGTAATTTGTGAAGTCGAAAGTTATCAAAGTTAGTTTTACAGGGTTTTTACAACGATTTTACCCCAAAATTCTGATGTGGATGATTACAAAACTGCAATACAATATATTGTGTGTAATATGTTGTAGATTTTTTTATTCAGCTGTGATAATCATACATAACCTTCCATTCCACACGTCCCAAATCAAAAGCTTTGAAGAGTCAATCAATCAGTGACTCATTCATATGAATCAGCTCAAAATGAAATTAATGGCATAGAATTTACCACCCACTCATACAATACTCTCTTCCCCTTTTGTTTCATCAACAAGACGTAGGAAATCTGCATAATAGATTTCTATATGAGTCCTTTGTAAATGAAAAGTACGCACACGTCAACAGGAAAGATCTACACAGCATCTCTATAAATCTTTAAGAGATTAACTATTTATTCTGGCAGTGTTGGAGAATTCTAGGAGCTGAACCCCCAAAACATCTGGAGTGCCCCATTAATGAAGAGATATGGCCAATGAGAAGTAGAAAGACAATGGACAAAACAGTATTAGTGACAGATTTCTAACTTCTTGGCCTAGAATTAAATTGTGTAAGAAACTCTAAGCAAGGATTAGCCAAGATAGTTCTCTGCACTATATTCTATGCTAGCATTCACCAATGTTAAGCGCCTCAATCTATTTGCCAGGTCAGAAGTATTTCCTGAAATACTTGATGCCAAGGAAAACAGTGCCACTGACCACGTACAAAGTGCTTGTCACTAATCTAATGCAGCACATTCTCTCTTAAAGAGAGGAACATTTATTCAAAATAATTGCCATGGTGGATATAAGCCAATGTGCAGGTAGTCTTCGACTTACGACAATGGAGTCAAAAATTTAGGTTGCTAAGCAAAACATTTGTTAAGGGAATTTTGCCCCATTTTACAAGCTTTTTTTCGGCACAGTTGTGTTTAGTTCTCACTGCAGTTGTTAAGTTAGCGACACGGTTGTTAAATGAATCTGGTATCGTCATTAATTTTGTTTGTCAGAAGGTCACAAAAAAGTTATCACATGGGCCAGGACATTGCAACCGTCATAAAAATGAGTCAGTTGCCAAGTGTCTGGATTTTGATCAGGTGGCCATGGGGATGCTGCAATGGCCATAGGTGTGAAAAACAGTCATGTTGTGGCCCATCAGTGGCCTATGCAGCTAGTAGCTGATTCAGACAGTGAGGAGGCTGGTGTGGTGCTGCGCCAGTAACCTGTGCAGCTGGCACCCGAGTCAGACAGTGAGGAGGCTGGAGAAGATGTGGTGCCATAGGTGGGGATTCAGCCAGGGCCTTCAGAACCTCCAGAAGCTCCCTTAAGTGAAGAGGACGAAGAGGAGGAGCCTTTTCTCGATGCACGGGCGTGCAGAGCTGCCAAAAGGCAGGAGTGGCTCCTCAGGAGGAGGTCTCCTCGAGAGTAAGGCTTGGGGCTAATTGGACACTCCCTTAGCCTATTTAAGGAGGAACGCCGACTGAAGCAATTTGTAGGGAACAACTTTAGTTCACTCTACTTCGTGTCTGGATTCTCTGCAAATTGCTTCTGGGCTTTCTGCCAACCTTAGTAAGATTGTGATTACTTTATCTTTGGTTTCTTTGTTTTGAAAAAGACTGAGTTATTTTAGTAAATTAAGTTTTGTACAAACTTTGTGTGTGCTGTATTCTTTGGGGTCTGTAGCTAGGGCAGAACAGGTCATAAATCACCTTTTTCAGAAAAGAAGCTTCTTGGATGAGAAGCTAAACATCTTCAAGGAAAAACAAAATCCAACTGTCTTTTGAAAAACCATCTTTGGGACAGCTGTAAAATAGCTTTCTCAATTTGATGCCATCCAGATGGGGTTACAGTTCTAAGACTTTCTCGCTCCAACATGGTCCTAGTTTGTTGACTAAGATACACCTGCACCCATACACAATGAGAACACGTTCATTCACCAATCAACAATTACAAAAGGTGTGTTGCCTTTCCACAAACCACTACATTGCTTAAAACTTTCTCCCACTAGGAAAAAAAAAAACCATGGCGGTAAAGGGACTAGGTGATCTTATTAACACTTTATGTTGTGTAATAAATGCAAAATGCACAGGTAGAGTATAGGCGGTACCTTGCTCAATAGTAGTAACTGTGAGAGGGATCTTGGAGTCCTAGTGGACAACCATTTAGATATGAGCCAGCCGTGTTCAGCAGCTGCCAAAAAAGCCAACACAGTTCTAGGCTGCATCAACAGAGGGATAGAATCAAGATCAGGTAAAGTGTTAATACCACTTTATAAGGCCTTGGTAAGGCCACATTTGGAATATTACATTCAGTTTTGGTCGCCACAATGTAAAAAAGATGTCGAGACTCTGGAAAGAGTGCAGAGAAGAACAACAAAAAGGATTAGAGGACTGGAGACTAAAACATATGAAGAACAGCTGCAGGAACTGGGTATGTCTAGTTTAATGAAAAGAAGGATTAGGGGAGACATGATAGCAGTCTTCCAATATCTCAGGGGCTGCCACAAAGAAGACGGAGTCAAGCTATTCCCCAAAGCACCTGAGGGCAGGACAAGAAGCAATGGGTGAAACTAATCAAAGAGAGAAGCAACTTAGAATTAAGGAGGAATTTCCTGACAGTTAGAACAATTAATCAATGGAACAACTTGCCTCCAGAAGTTGTAAATGCTACAACACTGGAAGTTTTTAAGAAGATGTTGGATAACCATTTGTCTGAAGTGGTGTAGGGTTTCCTGCTTCAGCAGGGGGTTGGACTAGAAGACCTCCAAGGTCCCTTCCAACTCTGTTATCCTGGATTTAATGTGCTTCTGAAGTCACCAGGATGAGACCATCATACATTTCGTGCTTTGAACACGGATAGCTGACACAGAAGGATTCCTGAGCTCATTAAAGAGGGCTCAGAAAGATAGATAAACGAGGAATTGACAGCAGGTGTTCTTAGAAAATGTCAACAGCAAAAAATAAGCCAGTGGAGAGAAGAAGGGGAAAAAAAACCTGAGGCCAAGATAAAAGGAGGACATGAGATGGAATGAAACAGGCCAAGAAATCCTATGCCGAGCCACAAAAAACAAAGACCCCCCCTAAAGAAGGAGAGATTTAAAGAGGCCACTTCTGCCTCGCTGTTTATGAAGCCAACCCCAAGGATTAACTGTTGATTTTGCAAAACAAAGGGGAGGTGTAAAACAGCAGGGTCCCAAACAGCAGGTGATGCTGTCAAATGTTAACACTCAAGGAAGGCAAACTAGAGAGAGAGAGGAGCTGAGATTCAGAGTAGTGGCTGGAGGATTTGGTGAAAATGGGAAAAAAAGATACAAACACCATATTAGAGAGGCAAAGAGGGAACAAACGGGGGAAAAAAACCATTCATGCAAACAGACTATATACAAACACCATCCCAGGAACACACAATAGTACTAGACAAAATTGGAAGGGACATGGAACAGTGATGGGTTGCTACCAGTTCACCCCGGTTCGGGCGAACCAGTAGCAGCAGCAGTGGGAGGCCGGATGTCATCAAATACGCACTACGCATGCACAGAAGTGGTGTGCGCGTGAGTGAAGCGCGCGTACGCGTGTGAACGAACCGGTAGCCAAGTGAAACCCACACTGCCTTGGAGGTCTTCTAGTCCAACCCGCTGCTCAACCAGGGGACCTTGTATCTTTTCAGACAAATGGTTGTCCAATCTCTAGAAGACTAGAAGACCTCCAAGGTCCCTTCCAACTCTCTTATTCTATTATGCCAATACAACACAGTACAATTTAAAACAGTAACTTTAAAGCCCAAAACTTACAGTGAACTTGACTTGTCTTGACTTATTTGGGACTTAATTCTACCTGGGAAGTGCTAATACTAGAAAAACAAAGTCATTTTTTTCAGAAGCTCCTTAGCTAATTATAGTTCAACCTAAACAAGTCTCCCCCTCCCCTCTCCTTTAAAGCTTTGGTTAATGAAACATTGGCAATTAACGTGCTTAGTAATTGAAGGGTATTTAACATTTAGAGTAGTATTTTACAACCCACTTACGTGCTAGTTTCCTTATGCTTTGGAGTTAATTGGGGGAGTTAAATACCTTGTTAGTTATTAGGCAACTAGGCAAAAAAAAATGAACAGCTGTGGGGTATTGGTTTTATGGCAATCTGGATCCAATAAGCAACAAATTGGAATGAGTAAAGTTTAAGAGTGCATCATATGATTAGATAATTAAACGCAAAGGAGGGAGAAAAATTAACTTGATAATGTTTATGGGTAAACAACAGGAGGAGAATGCAGATTACTGCTTTGAAGTTGGCTACTTGAAGCTTGCACAAGGAGTAAAAAATCAAGACTAAAAGAAAAAAAGGTTATGACAAACGAAATAGTGTAGTGCAAGGAGTCTAAATAGAACAAAGCAAGGAAAGAAAGAATAGAAACTATAAGGTAAAAGTAAACACATATGTGCTAGTAGTTCCCGACTGTAGGGGGCGGTGCTCATCTCCGTTTCAAAGCTGAAGAGCCAGTGCTGTCCGAAGACGTCTCCGTGGTCATGTGGCCGGCATGACTCAACGCCAAAGGCGCATGGAACGCTGTTCCCTTCCCACCAAAGGTGGTCCCTATTTTTCTACTTGCATTTTTTTTTTTACGTGCTTTCGAACTGCTAGGTTGGCAGAAGCTGGGACAAGTAACGGAAGCTCACCCCATTACGCAGCGCTAGGGATTCGAACCGCTGAACTGCCAACCTTCTGATCGACAAGCTCAGCATCTTAGCCACTGAGCCACAACGTCCCATTAATAGAAACTATACACAACAACTAAAAATGGGTTACCAGAATAAAGAAACTTAGGACAGGCTGTTGATCAGTTTTGTACTTCATCGTGAGCATTGGTGAGTTTTGATTTTGGCTTGAACGGATCTTCCCTATGATAGAACTTTAATATAAGGGGAAAGGTAAGAAAGTATTAAAAGTAGTCCTTGACTTACAACCATTTGTTTTAGTGATCTTTGGAAATTACAACGGCACCTCAGGCGTCTTAACAAACGATCTTGTGAGATTCCAGCATGCCTATGTGATATAACACAGTCACTGGTGAGTTAACCATCCAACAATTATAATCTTCTAAAATGACCACTAAAAGCCCACTCTTCCTTACTCCTTTCCTTCAACCGCCTGCTTCCATCTTTGGATTGAGGATAATATTAAACATCTGCATCTAACCACAGTTCACCACAAACCAGTTTTCAGATAAAGGTTTCAAAATGTCACCCAATGTGGTTAGTCAACAATAACCATCATTATCTTCAAAAGTCAAAGACAGGAGAAGATAAGGAAGGTAGGAGAAGAAAACGATGTCCACAAGGCCACAAGTTATGTCTACATTGTCAAATAACCGAAACATTTCAACCCAAGATACTAAGGATTAAACGTGAGAGAATATTTAAGCCATAGTCTCTCCTTCCTTACTTTCACTAGGACTGTACAAACAGTTTGAAATGATAGGGCCGTGATGGCGAACCTATGGCACGCGTGCCACAGGTGGCACACAGAGCCATATTGGTGGGCACGCAAGTGTTGCCCTAGCTCAGCTCCAGCATCCATGTGCACGCTGGCCAGCTGATTTTCAGGCCTTCTGGGCCCACCGGAAGTTGGCAAATGGGCTGTTTCCGGCCTCTGGAGGCCCTCCGGGGGGGTGGGGAAGGCTGTTTTCGCCCTCCCCAGGCTCCTAGAAAGCCTCTGGAGCCTGAGGAGGGTGAAAAACGGGCCTACCAGGCCCACCGAGCCATCACATGCCAAAATCAGGGGGAGCATGGGGGGATCACACGTGCTTGTGCAGGGGGGGGCAGGGTGCATAGAATTATGGGTGTGGGCACGCACACGCGCAACCACCCCGCACTCCCCCTGCTTTTGGCACGCAATGGCAAAAAGGTTAGCCATCACTGTGATAGGGGTTCAAAGACTTGACTCAAAGCATAAAGCGAAGAGAAACAGTAATTTGAACAATGATATCCATATATACTTTTCTTCATGATATAATTAATCGGGAAGGTTAACTCACTGTTTCTCGTTTCAGCAAACGTGTGAAAAACTCATGCTGGTATCTTCTGAGGCAATTCAAAACATTAAACCAAATTAGACCAAACTGGAGCTGAACATCCTACCTTGTTCTAAAGCAGAAGGTAAGCCTAAATTCCAATCCGCCTGAAAAGAAAGCCAAGAATAATCCGCAAAATTGTTTGACTGCGTCTCCCGCAGGGCCAAGCGAAGGGATGATGTGGAAGGCACAGAAGCCATTATTGGAACGCCTTCTGAAGATCCCACAGGTCGAACGCGTTCCCCTAAAAATCTCTGCCGTTTCTGACCCACTCAAATGTCTTTTAAGAACAGAAGCTGAGAACTAAGAAGATTTTAATGAGTGACCAAAGTGTGCAATAGTGAGAGTACAAACAAAAAAAAAAAGGAAAAAGATAAAGATGGGTTGATGAGGAGGCCTCTGAAGATGAAACACCAAACAACCTCTTGCTGATGTGTTAAACACGTAATTGCTTTAGGAAAGTTAGGAAGGTTGCGTCAGCGAGAGAAAGTCTTTGTTCCCCAAAACAAGGAATACAGGACGTCCTTGACCTACAACAGTTTATTTAGCGATTGTTCGAAGTTACGACAGCACTGAAAAAAGTGACTTATGACCATTTTTCACACTTATTAACCGTCGCAGCATCCCCACAACTGGTTCATATTTACGACAGGGTCACAGGATTCCCCCCCTTTTGTCACCTTCTGACAAGCAAAGTCAACGGCGGGAGGGGGAGTCAGATTCACTTAACAATCGTGTTGCTGATTTATGAACGGCAGCGATCCACTTGACGATCGTGGCAAGAAAAAGTCATAAAATGGGGCAAAACTCACTTAACAAATGTCTCGCTTAGCAACATAACTTCTGGGCTCAATTGTGCTCGTCAGTCGAGGGCTCTATTTCCTGAAATACACTCCATTTCCAAGTCATTTTTGTTTTTTAACAGACCGTTTTCAACCAAGGGAGAAGGGGAAAAGCCCACTCTGCTAATTTCTGGAGACCCAGACAGAATGAGCAAACGGTGTTAGGATAAACATGGCTAGATTCAGTGGTGGTATTAAGCTGGTTCTATCCGGTTCGGGCAAACCGGTAGCAGTGGCTGCGGGAGGCTCCACCCACTCGCCCGGACGTCATCACGTCCCATTAATGCAAGTTTTTGACCCTCTGCGCATGCACGGAAGGCCCTGTGTGTCAGCCTCCGCTTTTCTATTGCTTGCTTGCTACGGCTGCCATTGAAACGGGGGGGAGGGGAGAGCTGTCTGGATAGTTGGGAGGGGGGGAAGTGAGCTAGTGGAGTGAATTGGAGAAAGTTTTCCTCAGCGTTTCTCTGCAGCTGGGAGGCGCGCTGATAAACAGTCAAGGTCAACGGTCCTGGCATACCAGAAGGATGGAGGCATCGGAAGCTGGACCCCACATGATCCCTTGGGGGGATGTGGATTGGCTAATCCTGACTGGACCATTGGGGGGGGAGGGTTTTAAGGATGTTTTCTATATATGATTTTCGCGCCTATTGCCTCAGACCTTGCTTTTCTTTGCTTGCATTCAGTTCACACTCAGTAAAAGTACCTTTCTCTATGAAAATGGAGTCGGGGGTTTTCATTCTTGAGTATTGAAAGGAGGCATGCCTGACACTGTGCATGCGTGGAGGTGCACATGTGAGCGAAGGGAGCACGCATGTGCGCTCACATTTGCGAACCAGTAGCGAAGGTAAGTGAATACCAAAACCCGGCTAGATTGTGTGGCAGTTGAAACACAACTCAGGCTGAGGAAAGTTATGTAAATAGATAATGAAGCCGTAACTGAATTTTTTTTTTTAAACTTATTCTTATTTATATGCCGCCCTTCTCCGGAGACTCAGGGCGGCTTACAATGCGCTAAGCAATAGCCTTCATACTTTTGTATATTTTATACAAAGGCAGCTTATTGCCCCCACAATCTGGGTCCTCATTTTACCCACCTTAGAAAGGATGGAAGGCTGAGTCAACCTTGAGCCTGGTGAGATTCGAACTTACAGTAATTGCAGGCAGCTGGATGTTAAATGCTGCCTTGTAGGAGGCATTAGCCTCCTATGCCAATCATGCCCAGATGTCTCTGGTGTGGCCGAGAAAAATGAAAGAAAGCCCCAGTAGAAACAAGTCATTACAACAGCAATTAGAAATCCCGTTAAAAGGTTTGCTTGTTTCTACTAACGCTCCAAATGCTGAGCTTACATTTTCGCTGTAGTAATAATAAGGCCTTGCCCAACATTACAGTATCCTTCAAATGAGAATGCAGTTGATAACATCATAAGATAAAGTAGTCAAAACAGTTACAGCATAGCGTATTACTCATCGACTAAAGCTACCAAAACATTCTCGCTCCAAATATTTAGGGGATCCTTTCCAACACATTGCCACATCAATGACTGTCATCGTAATCCCGAATTCCTGCTGCTTAGCGTGACCTCCAAACAGATTTTTTACGTGCCACACACACCTTCCGTTCAGTTCTTCTTCAGTTCAGAACTGGATGAGAAGCGAAACGTCTTCAAGAAAAAAAAAAAACAAAGAAAGAAAGTCCAGCTGCCTCTTGAAAAAGCAACTTTGGGATAGTTGAAGAGCGTTTGATTCGATCTACTAAGAACAGCTTGCAATTGAGCAGAACTTGGTGATGATGTTGTGGTCCGCCAGCAGCCTGTGGAGCTGGCAGCGGAGTAAAAGTGAGGAGGCTGGGGAGGAACATGGGCCAGTCCTGGAGGCTGGGGAAGGACCCGGATGAGGGCTCTGCACTGGAGGCAGAGATGGGGCCAAGGCCATCTGGGAATGATGCACGGACTCCGGAGCCTCCAGAGGCTGACAGCAGAGAGGCAGAGGAACAGGAGGAGCCTGTTCCTAGTGCACGCATGCGAAGAGCTGCCAGAAGGCAAGAGCAGCTGAAGAAAAAAGGACGACTCAGGAGTAAGGCCAGGAGTTGATTGGCCACTCCCATAAGGCTTAAAAGAGCAGCAACAAGCCGTTGGGTTTTTTGTAGAAAAGCAAAATGATTCCAGTGCTTCTTGTCAGCGACTCTTGAACTTTGTGGGGAGTTTGCCAAGAAAAGCCTTTGGCAGGTTGCCAAAGACATCAAAAGTTGGTGATAAGGCTGAAGGACTGGTTATGAAGAATTTTGTTTTGGACTACCGTATATACTCGAATATAAGCCGAGTTTTTCAGCCCATTTTTCAGGGTGAAAAATGCCCCCTCGGCTTATATTCGGGTCACGAAAAAAATGACTTTTTCCCTGCAACTGGCTCCCAAGGCTTGCTAGGGGCATGAGGGGGGTGCCTAGCAAGACTCTCTGCAGCCCCCTGGAAGCAAAAATGGGCTGGGGGGGAGGCTTAAAGGGAGAAAGAAACAAAGAAATCCTCACGTTTAGGGAGATCCCATGTGCACTGACCTTGAGTTGAGAGCTGATTGTAATTGGCTGCTAGCTAGCCTTCTTGTAATTGGCTGCTAGCTAGTGGGTTCCCCCAGCTTGGCTGTCTCAGGAATTCTGGGAGTTGAAGTCCACAGGTTGTAAAAGGGCCACATTTGCCCAGTCCTGGTATCTCTTAACAGAGGCTTCAACTTGCCTGAAATTAGATCAAGCCAGTGACTGGGTGGGCGTGGCTAGCTGGTCATGTGATATATGTGTATAGGGACTACTCAGAGGGCTGAAAAAAGTCCTCACACTTCTGACTGGTCCTCACACTTCTGACTGGTCCTCACACTTATGACCATCCTCACATTTATGCCCGTGCAGCATTCTTAAAACCATGTCACTCATTTCACAACTGCTTCTCTTCACCATGGTGACAAGATAGGGCAAAAACGTAAAATGTGAGGACAGTCGTAAGTTCGAGGACTGGTCACAAGTACGAGGACCAGTCAAAAATTACTTTTTCAGCCCTCTGAGTAGTCCATATGCACAAAAGGACTACTCAGAGGGCTGAAAAAAGTGATTTCTGACAGGTCCTCGCACTTTTGACCAGTCTTTTTTTATTTTGAAATTTACCAGTAGCCGCTGCATTTCCCACCCCCCGGCTTATACTCGAGTCAATGAGTTTTCCCAGTTTTGGGGGGTAAAATTGGGGGGGGTCGGCTTATATTCGGGTCGGCTTATACTCGAGTATATACGGTAAGCTGAGAATGCATTAATTCTCAGTTGTTTTAATAAAAATAAGTTTGTTCAGGACTGAATTGTGTTTGGTAATCATTATTTGGGCCTCGGTCACAACAGATGGTGGAGAACACAAGCCATCACTTTTGGCCCTGCAACTACCACGCTGAGGCCTTTTCGCAGCTTAGATCCATCTTATGTTAGCCACGTTTTAATGGACCATCTCCTATACTAGGGGTGTGAAACTCGATTTCAGGGTCGCATCAGGTTTGTGTTTTACCTTGGGGGGCCTGGGTGGGTGTGGCCAGGGTGGGCATGGCCAGCTTGACATCACTCGTGTTGTGGGGGTGGCTGTGGTGGACCGAGCTCTCTGCCAGCGAAAACGGGCTCCCGAGCTCCGTTTTCAGCTGCGACAGGCTTCTGCAACCCTCTGGCAGCGAAAACGGAGCTCGGGAAGGCCGCACGCAGCCCTCCTGAGCTCCATTTTCACTGACAGAGGCACCGTGAAAAGCAAGTGTCTTTTAATTTCTTGGCTGCAGTCCCCATCTGTGGTGCTCTTGGAGCCCAGGAAAATAAAGGCCACGATAATGCACCCCAAAGGTGTTCTCCACATAAGGCCAGATAGAAGGAAATTGTGGAGTATGAATTCTGACACCCATCATCACCCAAGTGTGAATAAATGGTCTTGGAGATTTTCCCGGGCCAGGAAAAAAAGAGGTTAACCATAAAACAATTGCTTATTTAAAGAGGAAGCGAATTGACGGAATATCATGCAGGGAGTGATTGAATAGGCTGGCCTAGAGAACTCTGCTTTTTTCATGTCCCACACATAACACAAACAAGATGCTAAAGGAAGGAAGCAGCTTATTCTGGGTCCAGCTTAAAAATAGAATCTTTCTCGCTGAAGATAAAAGAAAAAGAAGACACAGAATATTTTCGAACGTGGGACTTTGTTTTATCGATGATTGGATAAAAGGGGTAGAAATTAGGAACGTAAATAGTATGACTATGTAAACGAACTGACCCAGATAGTACGTTGTTCATTAATCATATATTGTATGTAAAGAGAAAACAAATTAAAAAAAATATATTAAAAAATAAAATCTTTCTACTAGCCTCAATATCATAACATAAAAGAGCCTTGGATAGTACAGTGGTCTAAAGCACCCTGTTATTAACACCAGCTGCCTGCAATTATTGCAGGTTCAAATCTCACCAAGGCTCAAGGTTGACTCAGCCTTCCATCCTTTCTAAGGTAGGTAAATTGAGGACCCAGTTTGTGGGGGGCAATAAGATGATTTTGTATAAATATACAAAAGTATGAAGGCTATTGCTTAGCGCATTGTAAGCTGCCCTGAGTCTCCGGAGAAGGGCGGCATATAAATCAAATTAAAAAAAAAAAGATGGCCGCAACTACCCTGTTTCCCCAAAAATAAGACCCAACCAGAAAATAAATCCTAGCATGATTTTTCAGGATGCTTGTAATATAAGGCCTACCAGGGGCTTAAGATTGTCAGCCAGATGGATGTATTTAGTGCCATATTTCCCCCAAAATAAGACCCAACCAGAAAATAAGCCCTAATGCATCTTTTGGAGCAAAAATTAATACAAGACCCAGTCTTATTTTCAGGGAAACATGGTAGTCAACCTTGACTGATCTCAGAAAAACTAAGCAGTCTTGGACAGAAGGCTCCCAATAAGGACTCGGAAGATGAAAAGATATCTCACAAGAAGGCTACCATAAACCACATCCATTACTTTACATAGCGGTTATAAAGATGTTACAAAGAACCAGGCTGATCTAACTGTTATGCACCAGGCTAAAAACCAGGAGCCGTTCTTCATATGCTTTAGTCTCCTGGCCTTTGATCATCTCAGTTGCTCTTCTCTGAACTTTTTCTGGCCATAAGTCACTTTTCTCTGTGCCTTTGTGACTTCCGTCACTAAATGAATGGTTGCAAAGTTGAGGACTACCTGCAGACTACCTGGTATTCAGCCGGTTTGGGCCAGTTCAGGCGAACTGGTAGCGGCGACTGCCACCCGCCCAAACGTAATGTTGTCCTATTTAGCCACGGTTTCTATGCCGGGCGCATGCGCAGCAGGCACACGCGTGAGCAAAGCGCAGGCGTGGACGGCCAGGCGCATACACGGAAGGCGCATGCGTGAAGCAAGCATGCGCTCGTGCAGCAAACCAGTGGTAAGAATATGTGTAACCCGCCGCTGACTACCTATATATGAACTGTCAGTCAACAGAAGAAGCTGACATCTGAAATGGGGACTTCTCTTTCAGCAAATGTCCTCAACCAAAGACTGGATGCCAGAAATTGCTACAGCAAATCCTGCACCAAGGAAGAGTTTGGGTTACATGTCTGATAAGGTCCCTTACAACTCTTCTGATTTTTCTCCTTCTACGAATCAGGAAAGATTTTCCGGCTTGATATGATTATTATTTTCAGCTGCTATCCTGTTTCCCCGAAAATAAGACCTCCCCTGATAATAAGCCCAATTGGACTTTTGAGCGCATGCACTAAAATAAGCCCTCCCCTGAAAATAAGACCTCCCCGAAAATATTTAAACACATGCGCAGCCGGTCCCCCTGTCATTTCCTCTGGATTCCTTCACGTGCCCCAAAATAATAAGACCTCCCCGAAAATTTTATTTATTTATTTATTTACCAAAAATTTGTATGCCGCCCTTCTCCCTAAGGACTCAGGGCGGCGAACACAAGTTAAAACATACAATGATAAAAGGTAAAATAATTAAAACCCAGTTAAAACAACAACAATCAAAATAATAAAACCCAAGGATCAGGGTCAACCCATTTGTTGAAATAGCCAAGTCTTTAAGTCCCGACGGAAGGAGCGGAGATCACGCACCATCCGAAGCTCGGTGGGTGACTCGTTCCAGAGGACAGGAGCGCCAAAGAGAACGCTCTACCCCTGGACGTCACCAGTCGACATTGTCTGGCCGACGGTACCCTGAGGAGGGCAGCTCTGTGTGAGCGGACAGGACGGTGGGAGGCGGGTAGGAGATGGTCCTGCAAATACCTCGAACCTAAGTCATGTAGGGCTATTTTAAAGGTAAGTAACCAGCACTTTGAAGCGGATCCGGAGGACCACTGGTAGCCAGTGCAGCTCGCGTAGTAAATAAGGCCAAGTGCTTATTTCGGGGTTCAAAAAAATATAAGACAGGGTCTTATTTTTGGGGAAACACGGTACTACCAAGCAGGATCCATCCAGGTCAAAAAACCCACTCAAAAACAAAACAAAACACAATCACACACTGGAAAGCTGCACTGTTTGGATCAAGGCAGCGTTGTTAGGCAGACAACTATGACAATACTAAATCATTTATCTGAGGCCACCCAGATAAGAATTGTTTTTCAACCTGCTTCCAACTATCTATTACTTGATCCAGCAAGAATTAGCTTTAAAATTACCTAATCTTTGAGTAGGGAAAAGATGGGAGGTATATTCAGTCAACATGCTGGGAAAATTACCACCCTCCCTATCTGAAAACACAACAAAGCTCCATAAAAATACAGCATGCTAATCATGCGTTCCAGCTGGCTTTGCTTACACGTTAAGTTTTAATCCATGATTATTATTTTTTAACTTTACTTGAGTGAACAAGCCACAAAGGGTTTATTCACACATCATTGCTAAGGCAGGATAATGGTTGGGTTTGTATGTCACCTAAAGCCCCCCAAAAACCCAAAGAGATCTTTGTTTTAGTTGATACCTGAATCGTATCACTCATTTGTGGTCTGTCATGATGTTTTGTAGATCGGCCTTTAACGGGTTGGCATCCACTCCATGCCTGATGTCATCAGACTTGCCTGTTCTGCAGTACACCATAACATTAGCTACGTAGTTTGTATCTCCATATTTTTTAATCTCACAAAAAAATAAGAAAGGGACCGTTTGGTGTGGCAGCTAAGATGCTGAACGAGAAACTAGGAGACTGTGAGTTCTAGTTCTGCTTTACACATGAAAGCCATCTGGGTGACTTTGGGCCAATCACCAGGAGACTGGGAGTTCTAGTCCCGCCTTAGGCATGAAAGCCGCCTGGGTGACTTTGGGTCAATCACCAGGAGACTGGGAGTTCTAGTCCCGCCTTAGGCATGAAAGCCGCCTGGGTGACTTTGGGTCAATCACCAGGAGACTGGGAGTTCTAGTCCCAC
>WNWU01000061.1:2024788-2036989 GCA_012654045.1 Ptyas mucosa | reverse complement strand
AGGAGGGACGGGGGGAGGGAGGGGGAGGAGGGGGAGGAAAGGGAGGAGGGGGAGGAGGAGAGGGAGGAGGGGGAGGAGGAGGGGGAAGATTTCACAGAATCACTCTCTTTGCAAGTCTGTTTCTCAGGACAGAACAAAATATTGAATTATTTGGCTGGTTTTTCCACAAAATAGGCAAGTCAAAACTGGCCACCTTTCTGGGGTTCAAACCGCACGCTCCATCACAAAGCAGCTGATTATATTTTAGCCTAGTCCTGCAACGTCAGCCAATCTGCATTTTTGCTACTTAGAAGGTACACTTGGCATTCATTTGTCGGAACAATTAATTTGCCCGGTAGAGTTTGCAAACTTTCTCACAGTTCCCAGGATTTCTGGAGAGAGGTTGTTTAATCCACTTTTCCCAAAGGGGTCAGCTTGTTTAATCCCCGCATTCGTCTCTTTATCTATCAAAGTCTCTTCGGCTTACAAGATTTGGTCTGTAAGGTCTGGGCCTTGTTTTTTAAACTCCTGCTACACAATGCAGCAAATTCTTTTGACTTTTCCCTCAGCAGTTTCACGTGAACGAATAGCGTAGAAGAGCATCAGATGATTTGGGTGGCTGAGATCATTAGAGCCACACACGGTAGCAGCCTGGGATGGGATTAGAGAAAATGTTATTCTGTTAAAAAGATCATTAAAAAGGTCGTTTCAAGGGCCTCCCGCCCTGTTTTTATTCAACTTTAGATGTTTTTCAGATGTACCACACAAGACCACAACATGTTCCTTTGTAATGGGTGTATTTTTAACAGCACATTATCAATCACTGAGCTGACTAGGTGGCTCAGTGGCTAAGACACTGAGCTCGTCGATCAGAAAGTTCAGCAGTTCGGCGGTTCGAATCCCTAGAATCCCTAAACAGGGGTTCTGCATGAGCAGGGGGTTGGACTAGATGACCTCCAAGGTCTGTGCTAGTCATTCCTGACTCTAGGGGGCGGTGCTCATCTCCATTTCAAAGCTGAACAGCCAGCGCTGTCCAAAGACATCTCCGTAGTCATGTGGCCGGCATGACTAAACGCCAAAGGCGCACAGAGCACTGTTACCTTCCCACCCAAGGTGATCCATATTTTTCTACTTGCATTTTTTTTTACGTGCTTTCAAACTGCTAGGTTGGCAGAAGCTGGGACAAGTCACGGGAACTTCACCCCATTGCGCGGCACTAGGGATTCGAACCACGGAACTGCCGACCTTTCGATCGACAAGCTCAGCGTCTTAGCCACTGAGCCACCATGTCCCTTGCATTTGTGCCAATTATGCATATATCCACGTATATTATATGACACAGAGAAACAGCCCAATCTAGTTCAGATGTATACATGTACATGGCGAGAAAAACGAATCTTGAGAGTTTACCAGGGCACTTCAGTATCCAAGCAGTTTTCATTTGGAATATTTTACACACCTCTAGAAAACGATGCTTACCCTCATTTGGCTTCTATAAAAAGAACACAGAAGCTTGGAGGTATCTCACTTGAACAAAACAAGGATTATTGGAAACCTATAAGTAGTCAACATGCATCCACACAGAATTATCATTCACTTGGGACATTATTTCCCACACCTTTGCTATCAGTGTACCTAAGAACGCTATAATTCAAAAGATCTGAGGATATTAAGATTATCCAGAGATGAGAGATACAGAGGTGAGCAGAAGAACATAGATCAACATCTACTTGTTGGCTCCGAGGTTTATATACGTAGACCACGAGGGTCTTTCTCTCACCCAACTGTTTTCACAATAACATCCATGAAATTATCTACCTCCAGCTAAATTAGGCTGAAAGAAAACACTCTACGTTCCCAGAAGTGTGTGAAACTACAGAAAGCTTAGTTTAGATACAGGTAGTCCTCAACTTACAACCATAATTGGGCGGGGAATTATGGTTGTAAGTCGGTGCGATTTAAGTCGCACTCCTGCGAGTCCCTTGGACTGCAAGGCAATCAAATTGGTCAGTCCTAGAGGAGATCAACCCAGACTGCTCTTCAGAAGGTCAGATCCTGGAGATGATACTCAAATACTTTGGCCACCTAATGAGAAGGAAAGACTCACCGGAGGAGAGCCTAATGCTGGGAACGATGGAGGGCAAAAGAAGAAGGGGACGACAGAGAACGAGGTGGCTGGATGGAGTCACTGAAGCAGTCGGTGTGAGCTTAAATGGACTCCCGGGGATGGTAGAGGACAGGAAGGCCTGGAGAAATGTTGTCCATGGGGTCATGATGGGTTTTATATGACTTCGCAACGAAAGTCAAGTAACTGGATTTGAACTTACAACTACTTTTTACTCCTTCGGAGCATGTGGCAGCCATTAAGCGAATAGGTAAAGCGAATACTCGTTCAGGGAATGTAGCAGTCGGATTATAAGTAACTCTGGGGAGGTCCACCATAACTTTGAGTGTTCATTAAGCACCTGCTCATAAGGTGAGGACTACCTATATTGAAAAGATCTCCTAAACCGGAAATAACCAACTCTCCATGCTATGCCAGCTGGGAATTCTAGGAGTTGAAGTCCACTTATCTTAAAGTTGTCAAGGTTGAGAAACATTGCTCTATATTATGCACGTGTCCCTCTGCATGTGGCTCTAACGAGACCCTAATGAAAAGCAAAAGAGAACCCAACAAATCTCCAATCTGTTGACCTCTGCAATAAGGAATCCAATTGTGTGTGTGTTTGTCATTGTTTTCTTCACCTTATATCAGTGTTTCTCAACCTTGGAAGCTTGAAGATGGGTGGACTTCAACTCCCAGAATCCCCCAGCCAGCGCTGCTGGCTAGGGGATTCTGGGAGTTGAAGTCCACCCATCTTCAAGCTTCCAAGGTTGAGAAACACTGCCTTATATAAATCTGGTAAATTCAGCCACCCATAGATGAGCCATAATCTACAGGAAGACTGAGCATTCAGTCTGCCTCGTAAGATATATTTTGAAGCAAAGAAAGTAATAGATATGAAGCAACTCTTTTCAAAACGCTAATTCATTTCTTGCAGGCTCAAATAATTATTCCAGATGTTTGTTTGTTTGTTTATTTATTTATTTATTTATTTATATTTATATGCCGCCCTTCTCCGGAGACTCAGGGCGGCTTACAATGCGCTAAGCAATAGCCTTCATACTTTTGTATATTTACAAAGTCAGCTTATTGCCCCCACAAACTGAGTCCTCAATTTACCTACCTTAGAAAGGATGGAAGGCTGAGTCAACCTTGAGCCTTGGTGAGATTCGAACCTGCAATAATTGCAGGCAGCTGATGTTAATAACAGGGCTTTAGACCACTGTACTATCCAAGGCTCTGTGCATGTGTGTATCTTTATGCATGTGTGTATCTGCATTACCACTTCACTGGGGGGTGAGGGGTGGGGAAATCTATCCATATGTATTCTCTAGAACTCTGCAGCAGAATGGGGAGGAATTTGGTGTTGTTAGTTATTTAGTAAATTGTTATTAAAGGTAAAGATTCCCCTCGCACATATGTGCTAGTCGTTCCCGACTCTAGGGGGTGGTGCTCATCTCCGTTTCAAAGCCGAAGAGCCAGCGCTGTCCAAAGACGTCTCCGTGGTCATGTGACCAGCATGACTCAATGCCAAAGGCGCACGGAACTCTGTTACCTTCCCACCAAAGGGGGTCCCTATTTTTCTACTTGCATTTTTTACGTGCTTTCGAACTGCTAGGTTGGCAGAAGCTGGGACAACTAACGGGAACTCACCCCGTTACGCGGCACTAGGGGATTCGAACCGCTGGACTGCCGGCCTTTCGATCGGCAAGCTCAGCGTCTTAGCCACTGAGCCACTGTGTCCCTGATAAGTTGTTAAATTGATAAATTGTTATCAGGTTAGCATAATTTCATTCTAGGCAGCAATGGTAGCCAGTCACTTTCTCCCATGGCGTCTCGTGAACTACACTTCAAATAGTGTCAAACGTGACTCATAATAAGTCAGGTGGACATTAAATTCATTAAAAGGCACGCAATGCATTATTTTCAAACGACTGCCAAGGAAAAGCAGGAAGTATCACGGGAGTCAGAAGAACGTATCAAAGTACTCGCAGTGTTCATAGTGGGGGAAAAAGGGAGACTAGCTATTTTTAAAAAATGGAATACATCAAACATGGATCTGTCCCAATTACTGGAATGTAAATAGATCCCCAATTAGCATTGTTTGTTAAAAACACAAGATCAGCCTTCATTAACCAAGAGAACTCCCACGTCCACAGGTCATTCTAGGCAAAGTCAATTTTAATAAGCATTAGGAAAGGAGCTAGCAAATCCAGTTGCAAGGTGTGACAAAAATAGCATGCTTCCTGACAAGGCCTAGGAGGAAGCAAGGAAGAGGAAAAAACAAGAGTGGCTTGCTAGGATTCCCAAGTCCCCATTCTTCCTTTTGAGAATCTTTGCTAGGCAAATTCTTGAATTCAGCTCATCTGCCTGGAATCCACACTGTATATCAGACATTAATACAATTGAGAGAGTCCAGAGATATTCCACCAGAAGAGTCCTCCATTCCTCTTCTTACAATAGAATACCTTATGCCACCAGACTTGAAATTTTGGGCCTGGAACCGTGATGGTGAACCTATGAACCGTGATGGCACGCAGAGCCATATCACTGGGCACGCGAGCATTGCCCTAGCTCAGCTCTGGCGCGCATGTGCATGCTGGCCAGCTGATTTTCAGACCTTCTGGGCCCACTGGAAATTGGGAAACAGCCTATTCCAGCCTCTGAAGGGCCTCCGGGGGAGTGAGGAAGGCTGTTTTCGCCCTCCCCAGGCTCCTAGAAAGGTTCTGGAGCCTGGGGAGAACGAAAAACAGGCCTTCCAGGCCCACCATGCCATCACGTGCCAAAAGCGGGGGGGCAGGCACATTGAATTGTGGGTGTGGGCGTGCCCATGCGCGACCCCCTCCCGTGCTTCCCCCACTTTTGGCACGTGACAGCAAAAAGGTTAGCCATCACTGACCTAGAACTATGCCGCCTTCAGTCTGACCTAAGCTTAGTACACAAAATTGTCAGCTACAATAGCGGTCACCAACTGGTGGTCCGTGGACCACTGGTGGTCCGCGAGAAAATTTTGGTTTGTCCGCAGAAAAATTATTGGCATTTTTTTTACATTGCACTAAATCAGGGGTCCTCAAACTACGCCCCCTGGGATGGATACGTGCAATGAACGTTTTGTGTCGCTGCAGAGAGTCTCCCCCTTTGAGGTCTTTTTGTGTGGGTCGGAGGGGGACAGAAATTCCGCCTTGGGGTCTGCTTCGGCCTCCTGGTGTGGGGCTTTGGGTGAAGGCTGGAGGGAAGGGCCGCTGGTGGCAAGGAGCCAGAGGGCCTCGTTCCAGTGGGACTGCATCATGGCCTGGAACTGGCTGACCATCTCAGCCCGCTGAGCCTCCAGGCGCCGGTACCTAGCCTTGCACTCCCGCAGGTTGGAAAGTCTATGCTCCTAGTCCTCAGTGAGGTGCTTCTGCTGAGCCTCCTTCTCGGTCAGATCCAATTTGAACTGATCCAGCTGTTTAGCCAACTCTTTGCTCCAACAACTGCATAGCTCCAACAACTGTTTCCTGTTGGGGCCTAAAGAGCCCAGGCGGGCAGGTGAGGAGTGGCTGGGAGGGGAGGTGTGAGTAGAGGCCAGTGAGGCACCCCTCGATGTGAGTGACATCAAGTTGGCCACGCCCACCCAGTCACATGACCACCTTGCCACGCCCACCCAGCTGGTCATTAGGCAGATCATATTACTGGTCCGCGGGATTTAAAATTATGAATTTAGTGGTCCCTGAGGTCCGAAAGGTCCGTGACCCCTGAGCTACAATGTCCTACCTACATGTCAATGACTTCTTCAGCTTCAACCACAATAATTTTGGGCAAACAATAGATACAAACTCAAGGTAAACCGCTCCAAACTCGATTGCAGTAAATGTGACTTCAGCAACAGAGTGGTCAATGCCCGGAATGCACTACCTGACTCTGTTGTTACATCCTCAAACCCCCAAAACTTTAACCTTAGACTGTCTACTGTGGACCTCACCCCATTCCTAAGAGGTCTGTAAGGGGCGTGCATAAGTGCACCAGCGTGCCTACCGTCCCTGTCCTACTGTCCCCATTTATTCGTATCCATTTCCTGTATTCATAATCACATTTATACTTATAACTGTTATCTTATATGTGTTTGACAAATAAATAAATAAATAAATCAGTTTGGTCTGCTGGATAAAGCACCAGGTTAGACCGCAGGAGAGACTGTGAGGTGCAGTCCCAAGTTAACCATAAATGCCAGCTGGGTGACTTTGGGCCAATCGCTAGGAGACCGTGAGTTCTAATCCTGCCTTAGCCATGAAAACCAACCAATCATTCTCTCTCACCCCAACTCACCTCACAGGGTTCTTGTTGTGGGGAACAGAGGAAAAGGAAGGTGTGTTGGATATCTTCACCGCCTTGGGTTATTTGTAAAAATAACAAAGATGATGTAGGAAGTTAGCACCCACCCCTCTCTTAGAAGAATGAAATATTCCAGGAAATATTTAAAAAGGCAGAATATTATATTTCCCTGGATGAGAAATGGAAAAAAACATGTTTTTTAGGCAGGAAGCAGACTCATTCTTAATAGCCCCCAACCTCCTCTATACTCCACAGCAGATGTCAGCACTTAAGAGATAAAGTGATAGATAGCTCTATTCATAAGCAAATGCACGCATATGCAGAGCTGCTGGAAGGCAAGAACAATTAAGACAAAAGGGGCGATTCGGGAGTAAGACTTGGAGATGATTGGCCCCTCCCATAAGACATAAAGGTGGACCAAAGGGACATGAGCCTTTGCAGGAAGCAACTTTGTTTGTTCTGGTCGGTTTAAATTCTGAAGCTCCGTTTTTTGACTCTGTGCTCCGGGTGGCCTTGCAAAGTTAATTGCCAATTAGGTCTTTGGCAGCGTTTCAAGGGAGATAAAGGCGGGTGCTTATCAGCCTTATCCCGAAGGACTGTGGCAGACTTTTGTCGGACTCTTTGCAAACTATTTGTAAATTCTGTGGCAGACTTCTGTCGGAGTCTTTACAAGCTTAGCATAAATTCTTAAATCTTAATCTCATAAATTTAGAGTTTTAATTTTAGGTTCAAGACCAAATGACTTAATTATATTTTAATCAATCTTTAAAATATTTGTATTATATGTATTTTATCATTTGACTGTACACCGCCCTGAGTCCCCCGGGAGTAGAGCGGTATATAAATATAATAATAAAATAAATAAAATAAAATAAACTATTTATTACAGGCTGTGAATGAACAGAGTTCACAGCCGTTGAAATAAAACAAGG
This sequence comes from Ptyas mucosa, assembly GCA_012654045.1. Classification (NCBI taxonomy): domain Eukaryota; kingdom Metazoa; phylum Chordata; class Lepidosauria; order Squamata; family Colubridae; genus Ptyas; species Ptyas mucosa. The sequence continues at coordinate 2,029,663 of WNWU01000061.1, read as the reverse complement.
GGTTTTGGGACTAATCGTGTGCTTTTTACTGGCTCAGGAAACCTAGGTCAGAACACAATCCCAAGACTCTCACTGATGACTCACACCTGATCCATCACAAGACCCTCACTTGACATGCCCACATCTGAGGCCGTTATACACAGAAGAAACGGACACTGACATCCCCTAAACTCCGCTGAGGATGCTACCTAGCCTGGTAACGAAACGTTCAGAAAGCAATCCACAAGCTCAGAGAACAAACCTTCCCCCGCTTTTCAGCTACAGTATTAGAAAACTTAGGAAAAGTCTGAAAACAAAGCATTCAATCTTTAAAGAAAGAAAATGTTAACTACAAGCTTAAGAACTTTTTTTTAAAAAAAATGAAATAAACAGCAAAGAGCTAATTAAGACTTTGATTTTAGAAAGCATTAAACGGATTAAGGGTTCAGATAAATCTGAAATAAGACTTTGGAATTAACTATAAGAAAAGCTTCCCGTGGGAAAGTCGATTTGTTTTGAGAATAAAACTGATAAACAATTTCAAAATTGGATACTAGAGGGCACTAAAGATTTTATTTGAAGGAGAAGAATGTATAAACAAGATTATCAGCAACAGAATGACACAAAGTATTAAAATATTAGGAATACTAAAGGACACTGAAAAATGGAATCAGAAGTTAATATCAACACTGTCAAGATGTCTGCTAGTATAAATAGGCTGTGTCCAAAAAGATACTTGGATTAAATAGCAGAAGAGGAACAGGTTGTATTTGACAAGACAGAAATGGCATTGGAATGGAAACTAAAAATGTCAGGCTACAAAAATGACATGGAAAACAGCTGTTTCATTGGACATACAAAAGAAATCAGTTGATGTTTTTAAAAATCAAAACAATTACAAATATTAAACCGAATCACCTCGATAATTCTATTATGGATTTACAAAAGAGGTCGATTAAAGCTTGCATAAATCTTGTTAAAAGGATTAAAAAAAGAAATGAAAAGAAATCAAATTATATGACATTTCTTGAATGGACTAGATATGAAGTTTGTTATAAGTAAGTCAAAGGGATATAAAGTTGGTTTACTTGATCAAGTTTAAAATTGATGCATTGTTATTTCTGGCACCCTTAGCGGACTTCTGCTAGGACTAGTGAACAGCAGTAAATGTATGATGTACAAACTCAGAAAAAAAGAAGTGGAATATAAAATTAATGAATCCAGAAATCAAAAAGGCAAGTCAATATAAAAAGCTTTCAGTTGTTGGAGAAGGCTCTGAAAGGTGGCAGGTAAGAGAAGAAGAAGATGACCAGAAGCAAAGTGGATAGACACAGTTCCTGCAGCAATGGATAAACCACTGGAACAGATCATGATAGAGAGAATCTACGTGAGTGAAGACCAATTTGAAGGCATATAATCAATCAGATTTAATAGATTAACAGAGTTGGGAAGGACCTTGTAGGTCTTCTAGTCCAACCCACCATCCAAGCAGGAGACCCTACACCATTTCTGACAGATGGAAGTCCAAAAACAAAAGCACATTCCAGACATATCTCTCTCAAGGCTGTCTCCCAGGGTTACCCACAGTGGCCGGAGTGGAATGATCTCTACAACCCGGGAAATTTATCTGTTGGCAAATGTCACTGATGACACACCCTGGAGGAAGGGGTGAAACAGGGTCAAGCCTGGGCCATAAATTACGTGGGGTCAGAGCTGGCTTCACTTGGGAACTTACCATGAAGCACCTAATAAATAACTGGATTTCTTTTGAAGCTTGGCTCAAGGCCCATGATTTAATTAGGGCATCCGTCGGAACCCTGACACATACAGCCGTTAAGCGAATCCAGCTTCCCCATTGACTTTGTTTGTCGGAAGCCAACTAGAAAAGTCACACATCACATGATCCTAAGATACTGCAACCACCATAAATACATGCCAGTTGCCAAGAACCAAAATCTTGATCACATGACCATAGGGATGCTGTAACGGTCATAAATGCGAGGACTGGTTGTAAGTCACTTTTTTTAAAGTGACGATGCAACTATGAAAAGTTGTTAAAATGAATGGTTGTAAATCAAGGATTAGCTATGCCAACAGTGAAAGGAGTTCTTGGATTATTTTCAGTGGCTACTAAATTAATAAATGCTGGATAGTAAAGTGGGCATTTAGTACCCATCATTGGCTGGTCTAATTAAACGTTTAGTCAAGGTCAAGATTTCAACATAGATTGCTACCGTGTCTTGGAAACTGACTTTCTAGCCAAATATTTTCCATCCATTAGCATGGATTTAATAATGTTACTTAGAAGCAGTGACAGAAGGGGAATAAGAAGACAATAGAAAAACACTCTGGATAACACTGATTTCTGGTGCTATTTTTATAATCTCAACAGTACAAGAAATATGTACTTTTTGTTTCCTAGACATTTTTATACATTTTTTTTTTCCTTTAATGATGCTTATTTTATCCATTTAAAAAGTACATTAAACCCGAAAATTGCTCTGGATATGTAGTAACAAAATATGTAATATCTGGCATGGTACATGGTAAAAAATAAATGGAACATTTTCAGGAAAAGAGGTTTGATTTTTTATTATTATTAATTGCTGTCTTCATTAGAAGAGTTGTAGAAACCCTGTAAAAAAATATTCCCCAAGTTCGAACTCTGAAGTGATTTTTAGTATTTGGAAATCAGTATTTCCTGGCTGAATTTTGTGAAACTTTTATACAGTAAAGTGTCTTAAAATTTGAGATGTTAAAACGAAGTATTTTGATCCATCCTGAAGAGAGAATACAGTAAAATCTCATTTATTTCAGTTCTGGGGTGTACAACTTTGGCAACAATTCTGGGAGTTGAAGTCCACAGGTCTTAAAGTTGCCAAGCTTGAAAAACACTGCTCTAAGTGATGGATACGCCTCTGTTTTAGGTAGAACATTTGTGTTTTTGTGGGGTTTTTTTTTTCTTTTAATGACCCTGTAATCCCTTGCATCGGGGTGGAGTCAGGGCAACTGAATGGAGATGAGTGTTTACTGGCCGGATGCCCTTCCTGATGCCAATGCGGAGTTCGCAGCAGATATTTTCTCTTTGTGCCCAGAGAGAAAAATATCTGCCACTACCTAGAACAGGTAGAACACTTGTGTTCTCCTTGCAAAAAATGTTAGTGGTCAGTGTCCAACCTTTGGCCACTTTAAGACCTGTGGACTTCAATTCCCAGAATTCCCTAGCCAACATGACTGCTTGGGGAATTCTGGGAGCTGAAGTCCACGGATCTTAAAGCTGCCCTAGATGGACTCCTGTGTTGCGTTCTCCTTGCAAAGAATATTAGCGTCATGTAGTGCTGGAAGTCGTATTTCCTGACAATTTCCCTTTCCTGAGAAAAATGCAAAAGTCCATTACTCACTCAGTGGTATGTGGATGTGCCCGCCGACCTCATCAATATTTTCCACATCTGATTCAGTGATTTTCTCCTTTTCTTTCCTTTCCTTCGGCCTCCTTCTGTGGTGCCTTCTTCTCCGATAACTCTTAGGAACATGGACCCCAATATAGACTGTGTGGTGACCTGTGAAAAATAAAAATATTTTAGATTCTTCAACAATTTTCAGTTTGTATCAAATAACATTAACATAGCTTTGCTGCATAAGTAAAGGGGGGAAAGTCATTTTTTCACAACATGGAGGTGCCAAATATAACAGATGAGCAGCAAAACCAGATCTGATATTCATTGACAACACAATAAGCAGCATTTTTCCAATAACCCAACAGGGTTTAGGAAGATTTCTCTGCCTCCACATAACAATGGTATACAGGTAGTCCTTGATTTACGACCATTCATTTAGTGACTGTTAGACGTTAAAACGGCACTGAATAAAGTGTGACCAGTTTTTACATTTAGAACTGTTGCTGCATCGGTCACATGATCAAAATTCTGGCCCTTGGCAACTGGCATGTACTTATGCCAGTTGCACTGTCCTGGGGTGATGTGATCACCATTGGTAACTTTCCCAGCTGGCTTCTGACAAGCAAAGTTAATGGGGGAAGCCAGATTCATTTAAGGATCCCATGATTCACTTAACAACTGTAAAGGTTTGCTTAACAATTGTGGCAAAAAAAGGGACATAAAACGGGATGATACTTAACTGCCTTTTCTTAGGAATGGAAATGTTGGGTTCAATTGTGATCGTAAGTCAAGGACTACCTGTATGACAATTCAGAAAGCTCAAACTGCCCAAGGAGCTGCTGATCCAGTTCTACGGAGGAATGATTGAGTCTGTCATCTGCACCTCTATAACTGTCTCAAGACTATAACTGTGTCAAGACAGACACAGACTTCAGAGGATAATTAGAACTGCAGAAAAAACAATGGCTACCAACTTGCCTTCCATTGAGGACCTGTATAATGCACGAGTCAAAAAGAGGGCTATGAAAATATCTACAGACCCCTCGCATCCTGGACATAAACTGTTTCAACTCCTACCCTCAAAACGACGCTACAGAGCACTGCACACCAGAACAACTAGACACAAGGAGAGTTTTTTCCCCCAAATGCCATCACTCTGCTAAACAAATAATTCCCTCAACTCTGTCAAACTATTCACTACGTCTGCACTACTATTACTATTAATCTTCTCATTGTTCCCACCACCCATCTCCTCCCACTTATGACTGTAACCTTGTTGCTGGTATCCTTAAGATTTATATTGATTGTTTCCCTATGACTATCATTAAGTGTTGTACCTTAAGATTCTTGACGAATGTATCTTTTCTTTTTATGTACACTGAGAGCTTATGCACCAAAGACGAATTCCTTGTGTGTCCAATCACACTTGGCCAATAAAGAATTCTATTCTATTCTATTCTATTCTATTCTATTCTATTCTATTCTATTCTATTCTATT
>WNWU01000061.1:1994920-2008111 GCA_012654045.1 Ptyas mucosa | reverse complement strand
TTCTCCGAACTACTCAAAATTTCCGCTACCGGTTCTCCAGAACCTGTCAGAACCTGCTGAATTTCACCCCGATTCAGACATGTCTAGTTGGGGAAAATCCTTGCAAAATATTAACGGGCAACTATTAAGCTGTTATCTTAAGGAACACTATCGATGTTTTTGTACTTATTACTTATAGCCAACCTCCCATGCAAAAAAGTGATCATTAAAACAATGATAGGTCCTAAATTTTCCGTCAACAGTGGGTTCAATCTAAAAATGCTGACGAGTGATGATCCAAAGCATCACTGGCATTTAATAGACCTGTCTGTTTGGAATAGCAGGTGAGTTTTAATCCATGAATTGAAATAAAAAGTGGAAACTAGAAGCCTTCAAACCCATCTCCATATAAGCCAAGGTTTAAAAGTATCCCATCCTGAGTGCACCTTCAAATACCTGCTCTTCGGATAATTTTGGGGAAGTGCCCAACTTCACAAACATCATTCAGTTCATGGGAAATGAAGGTTGTCTGTTTGTCTGTCTGTCTTTCTATCTCTATCATCTACCTATCTATCATCTCTATCTGTATCATCACTTTATCTCTCAATCTATCCATCCATCCATCTCTATCTATCATCCCTATCTATCTATCTATCTATCTATCTATCTATCTTCTTTCTATCTCTATCATCTATCTGTCATCTCTATCTATATCACCTCTCTATCATATCTATCTATCTATCCATCCACTCATTCATCCATCCCATCCGTCCGATCTATCTATCTATCTATCTATTCATCCATCCATCCTCTATCTATCTATCTATCTATCTATCTATCTATCTATCTTTTATCTCCCTCTATCATCTATCCATCTATCTCTCTATATATCATCTATCTTTCTATCATCTATCTCTCTATCATATCTATCTATCTATCCATCCATCCTTCTCCATTACAATGTTAAATGCGCTGGAAAACCATGTCCAGTTTTTATGCAATAGCCAATCTGTCACAAAAGCCAGTTTAATCTAGTGGTTAAAACAAAGAAACAGAGGATTGTGAGTTCTAGTCCCAATTTAGGCAAGAAAGGCAACTAGGTGACTTTGAGCCAATCACCAAGAGATGGAGAGTTCTAGTCCCACTTTAGGCATGAAAGTTGGCTGAGTGTCTTTGGACCAATCAGCAGGAGATGGTGAGTTCTAGTCCTGCCTTAGGGATGAAAGCCATTTTGGTGACTTTGGGCCAATCACCAGGAGACGGTGAATTCTAGTCCTGCCTTAGACATGTGCAAAGTCGCCTAAGTGACTTTGGGCCAATCCCTCTCTCTTAGCCAACCCCACCTCAAAGTGTTGTTGCTGTGGAGGAAGGATTATTAGGCATTTTCATCATCATTATAAACAACAATAAAAGTGCAATTAAAATCAAATCAATACATAATAAAATCTCTATTGACAATTTTGTATTAATAGCTCATCCTGGGATCTGACCAAATTCTCTGTTCAACATGTCCATTTTTATCAATGAAGTCTCTTTTTCTCAAATTCTGAATAAGGACATAAATATATTCCAGTTCAAACACTTTATTATAGGAATGGCAATCCATGATCAATAGAACGACGCCATTATCAAAAAGATAAAATGTAAAGTATATTTATGCAGAGACGGGGACCTACAATCAAGAAACATCTAGTTCAGGATTTTACAAACGACCAATATCAACCCCCAACCTCAATGGGACTAATCATTGTTTTTGTTGATATTACTACTGCCGATACTATTTATTAAATTATTTTCATATAATAAATTTTGGGGGGGGGGGGCAATGGACACTCTGAAACCTCATGAAGGGGTCAGTAAGTCGAGGAGTTTTGGGGACCTCTTATTTAAAGTAAAGGTAAAGGTTCCCCTCGCACATATATGCTAGTCAGAGGTCTTCAAACTTGGCAGCTTTAAGACTTGTGGACTTCAACTCCCAGAATTCTCCAGCCAGCATAGCTGGCTGGAGAATTCTGAGAGTTGAAGTCCACAAGTCTTAAAACTGCCAAGTTTGAGGACCTCTGTGCTAGTCATTCCAGACTCTAGGGGGTGGTGCTCCTCTCCGTTTCAAAGCCGAAGAGCCAGCGCTGTCCGAAGACGTCTCCGTGATCATGTGGCCGGAATGACTCAATGCCAAAGGCGCACGGAACGCTGTTACCTTCCCACCAAAGGTGGTCCCTATTTTTCTATGTGCTTTCGAACTGCTAGGTTGGCAGAAGCTGGGACAAGTAACGGGAGCTCACCCCGTTAACGCGGCACTAGGGATTTGAACCGCTGAACTGTTGATCTTTTGATTGACAAGCTCAGCGTCTTAGCCACTGGGCCACTGCATCCCTCATACCTCTTATTTAGCTGGTTCCTTTACTGTTAATTGAATCCAGTGGGATTATTTCCTTGCTTTGCATTTTCATTTTATTTCACTTTAGTTAAAGCAATGCCACTTTGCTTTCACGAATTATCTACCTCTATTTTACTTTATTTACGGGTCATAGCCCCAGACTGCATTAAAAAAAAGATACAATATAAAATACAATCTAGCACACATAATAAAAACGCCTCTTATCATGCTCATTTTATTTTGCTGTCAACAGGGGAAAAAATTCTACAAGCTGCAAATAAAAACCTTGGAGAAACACAAGCTATCTTGAGATCTTTTGTCTGCTAAAATAAGTTGTAACTAGAACTGTTCTATTCAGCCTGGAAATGGACTAAGAGGTGTTAATAACCCATTAAGAATGTCTTAGTAAAACTTACAATAGAACTAAAAGGTGTTAATAGCTCATTACAAATGTCAGTAAAATTACGATAGAACACAATTCTATCTTTCAAATTCACTACTTCCCTTTTTTACAATGACTTTTAGCACTGGAGGTCTTGCAAGAGCTGCAATAGTTATGCCGCTTGTGTTGACGGTATTAAACCTCAGTATTTATTTATTATTGTTTGTAAAAACTAATCCAAAGATAACGTTGGTTTCAAATAAAAACGTATTGTGAGCCAACTCAACTCTGAGTGACCTCTTGCTATCTACTTTGATCAAAACATGTAACGCATTCCACTTCTGAAAAAAAAATAATAATAATAATAGACATGCCAGTATGTGAAAACAGCAAAATAGAAGAGAGAGAACTGGAGAAAATAACAAAATACAAAGACCTGCAAATAGAAATAGAACTACTATGACAAAAAAAAAGCAAAGGTAGCACCAACTACCATGGGTGCCTTGGATGCAAGTTGAACATCACTGGCATTGACCAATTCACCATCAGTCAATTGCAAAAGGCAGCTTTGCTCAGAACAGCTTACATCCTGTAACAATACTTTTAACGCCATCAAACATCTACATCTGTCTATCCCAAGTCCTTGAGAAGGGACTTGATTGGTGGACCAAAATGCCAAATCCCAGTCTGCACATCTGGCTGACTATGTAACAAACCGTAATATAGTAATTAGCATTAGCTTGTAACATCTATCTTCTACAAGCAGGGATTTCCAAACTTGGCCACTTTTTAAGAGTTGTGGACTTCAACTCCCAGAAATCCCCCAAACAGCATGGCTGGCTAGGGAATTCTGGGAGTTGAAGTCCACAAGTCTTAAAGTCACCAAGTTTGGAGATTCCTGTTCTACAGTGACAGGTAACAGCCGATAAATGGTCCAAGAAACAAGAACAAAATGGTACTATGTCAACAACCACAGTTCAGACATTGTGGGGCTGGGCAATCAAAAAAATAATGAACAACAACTTTTCGTAGGGTAGGGTAGGGTAGGGTAGGGTAGGGTAAAGTAGGATAGGATAGGATAGGATAGGATAGGATAGGATAGGGTAGGGTAGGGTAGGGTAGGATAGGATAGGATAGAATAGAATAGAATAGAATAGAATAGAATAGAATAGAATAGAATAGAATAGAATAGAATAGAATAGAATAGAATAGAATATATCAGAATTGGAAGGGACCTTGGAGGTCTTCTAGTCCAACCCCCTGCTTAGACAGGAAACCCTACACCACCTCAGACAAATGGTCTTTTGCAAATGTTTTACAATCTTTTATTTTATCCTATTTATTTTATTTGTAAAGTACATTTTACAAATGTAAAGAGACTGCAGAGTTTGACAGACCTAATTTTAGAGGCAGTAGGACAGATTGTACAGTATAAAATGCTGTGTACTGTATCTGGCAAGGTAATACAATCACACTATTCATGAAACTATAGCAGGATACTCAGACTGCCAAACAGCAGAATTCAACACACTTTGCCCAACGCTAAGACCGGCCCAGGAAAAAAATTATAAAAATGCAGAAACAAGCTTTGAAACAGATTCTGTTCAGCACTAAACACAGCCACATGAAATATTCAGAAGCCAAATCTCACCTTCAAAAATTATTTCATTATCATTTCGTTTCAGGAAGCCGTCTGTCGCTCGCCAAAAACCCGTGCCAATTTCTTACCGGTTTAGTGAATGCAAAGTATTCTGATTTGAACAACGTTTGCTCTCTCTCAGGATCTTCTCAAAACATGCTGTTTCTAGCCTAAAGCTTGCAAAAGTTGTACTTTCTGAGAACGAATTACTTATGCTCCAGCTATGTAATTTCCTCTCTCAAGACCATTACTTCCGTCTTTGGTCTCACTTTTTAAAAAATCACACGGAAGCCCCGCGTGTGCGTATGTGAGCAATAGCCTGGAACACACAAAAGTTTTATTGCTGTTCTGTGTCACAATCAAAGTTCAGAGCTTTGCCAACTTATGGACCGGCGTTGCAGCTCATTGCTACCAAAAACACACAAAAAAACCCCTTATTATTGCTATAATTGCTAAAGTTGCTTTCAGAACCTGCAGGGGGGAAGAAACTTAAACAAATCTCCACGCAAAACTTTCTGAAAAGAATGTCAACCAGCTAAAAAATCCTATAAGGGTTAGAGTTAAACATAACCAATGAAAGGACTCCATTGAAATGCTGTTCCTTCAACAACCAGTGAGAGAAGGAAGGGAAGGAGGGGGGGGGGGAACCGAGCAGCTCCATTAATAGCTGCAAGCCTTTACGTCAAGACATGGAGAAAACGTTAGCCTTCACTCTTGACATGCCCCTCCCTGTTGTGAAATAGGATCTCCCTTCCAGCCGTACATACACCAGAGGCTGCAAAACGGTGTAAAAGGGCAGGATAGTATGCAGAGGTCACTGGACCACAAGGTAGAAGAGGTCAAATTTGTAGAAACTGTGGAGGGGAGAGAATGGGGGCCGTTTTGGGGGACTGACCAAGGTTGACTTGTCTATGGAGGGATAATAACTTGGTAAGGCCACGCTTGGGATACAGCATCCAATTTTGGTCACCGCAACATCAAAAAAAGATGTACGGTTATAGAGACTAATTTGATTGTGAACTTAGTAACTGCAGCCAGACTTTTGGTGGCGCAGTATTGGAAGAAGGAAGATTTACCCTACTATTGAAGAATGGACATTAAAAGTAACTAATTTGGCGGAGATGGCCAAAATTTCTGCATATTTGAAGGATCATTCGAATGACAGATATATACTGGAATGGAGATGATGGATCGATTATATTCAAAATAAATATGGGACTAAAAAGTTACAGATAGCTTATGAATGAAGTATTTAGAATTTTTATATTCTTATATTTTTACATCTTGGTACCGTATTTTCCGCCATCACGGACATAGGGTCTCCTGCTTGAGCAGAGGGTTGGACTGGAAGATCATCAAGGTCCCTTCCTACTCTGTTATTCTCAGTCATCCAGGTCATGGTTGTCCCAAAGATAATGTTTCAAAAGGCCACTAGACTCTTGTTTTTTCCTTGAAAACATTTCGCTTCTCACCCAAGAAGCTTTTGCCCAGTCTGACATGAATCCAAAGAAAGCAAAGTCCTCGATTTGCGACACAAGTGGGACCTGATTTTTCAATTGCTAAGCAATAGAGTCGTACCCAATGTTTTGGCCTTTTGTGCCATGGTTGTTAAGCGAATCACTGAGGTTCTTCAGTGAATCATGCGGTCATTAAGTGAATCTGGCTTCCCTCTTAAGTTTTGGCATGTCGGAAAGCTGGCTAGGAAACTCACTAACGGTGATCACATGACCCGGGACTCTGCACCATGTCGGCTCCCACATGCCAGAATGTTGATCACATGATCATAGGGATGCTACAATATTTGTAAGTGTGAAAACCACTCGTCAGTTTTTTCACTGCCGTCGTAACTTCAAAGCGTCACTAAACGAATGGTTGTAAGTCGAAGACTACCTGTATAAGCCTATCCATTGAGAATCAGATAGCAGCAGAAGTTATCTGCAAGTTCTCCCAGCCCTCTATCACAGCAATCTCCAATTCCCCATCTATGGACCGGCACTGGGCCGTGGCATGCCAGAAACCGGGCCATGCAAACAAGTGAAGCCCCCTCCCTGGGATTTAGGCAGAATCTGAAACCAGGCCCACTCCAGTCAGCGGAAAACCCTCTCTCCACAGAACCTGTCCCTGGTGCCCAAAAGGTTTTGGGCCGCTGCTCTATCATGCAGTAATCCATTCATTGTAAGATCTGCAGATCCTTTCCATCATGCCTTCAAGGAAGTACTTGAGTCCTTACTGCTAATGACAGGAAAGGATTAATATAGCTAGCTAAGGATTTGTGGTAGAAAGGCTCTGGAGGTTTTGAAATATAACATAGATATAAGCAAAGAAAAAAAATATTTATGTTTATACACTACTTTCAGAGGTGGGCTGCTACCGGTTCGGATCAGTTCAGGCGAACCAGTTGTTGCCACCCGCCCTGGTGCTATCCCGTCCAGTGGTGAAATTCAATTTTCTTTACCACCGGTCCTGTGGACGTGACTTGGTGGGCGTGGCTTGGTAGGCATGGCAGGAGAAGGATACTGCAAAATCCCCATTCCCTCACCACTCCTGGGGGAAGGATATTGAAAAATCTCCATTCCCTCTCTACTCTGGGGCCAGCCAGAGGTGGTATTTGCCGGTTCTCCGAACTACTCAAAATTTCCGCTACCGGTTCTCCAGAACCTGTTAGAACCTGATGGATTTTACCCCTGATCCCATCCTATATCGCCGTGTTTTTGAAGCTGCACTCATGCACGGAAGGCCGCACACATGCGCGGAAGCTCACATTTTCGGTGCTAGGCAAACTGGTTGTTACATAATTTGATGCCCACCTCTAACTACTTTTATCTGTTAAGTGTGCAATAATACATAGCAACAGCACTTAGACTTATTTACTGCTTTACAGAGTCAGCCTATTGCCCCCAACAATCTGGGTCCTCACTTTACCCACCTCGGAAGGACGGAAGGCCGAGTTTTCCTTCAGCCCTGTGAGATTCGAACTGCCAAATTGCAGGCAGCAGACGTAGCCTGCAGTACTGCACTCTAACCACTGCGCCATCGCAGGGAGTACGTCTTAAAAACAATCTACATACCTTAATGAAAAGTAGTTTATTGCTAAACAACGTTAAGCGTCATCTGATCCTTCAGCAAATTGTAATCTCTTTGCTAATGTAAAAAAATGCATTCAAAATGCAATATTTCAAGCACAGAGCGAAGCCTAATAAAACGAGGCATGCCTGTATTATGAGGGCAGCTTTCAGTAAGACGGTGTGGCGATCTATTTTATGGACCTGGGAGTATAAAACATAAATATACATTTGCACCCGGTGTAAGCACATTAAACATTTCTGCCACCTTCCACATTGCTAGGAGGGGGGAAGAAGCCAGAGAGAATGTGAAATTATGTTAAAATCTAGGTAAGTTTCATCATGGCCAGTGGTGGATTGCTCCCAGTTCAGTCCGGTTCTTGCGAACCAGTAGTAATGGCGGCGGGAGGCTCCGCCCACCCACCCCGACGTCATCACTGACGATCTGCGCAAGATAAGTGGAACCCACCCCTGATCGTGGCCCATTCGCTGGAGAGCTTCTTTGCAAACAACTGAAATGTAAAATATCAGCTTGAAGTTTCTTGAATGGACCCCCTGAAATATAAACATCTGTGTCCGATGCAAATCCAAGATAAATCCCTGCAGCAAAACAGGCCAATGGAAAATATACATTCTAGGGCTATCTCTCCCTTTTTTCTTTTTTCTTTCCCTAATAAAGACAATTTCCATAACCTTCTTCCTTTCCTGTTATAAACGCTCCTGCAAGTCTTCACAATTTGGCAACATCCTTCTCGAGAGGTTAAAAAAAAAGAAAAGAAAGAAAGAATAAAAGTCACTGCCTCTCCTGAGATTCTATCGGCTTTTCTCTTTAAGAGGCAGGTTACATAATGGAAATCTTTGTACTGAGCTCTGCTGGCATCATTGCTGGCATGAACAATTTAAGAATTACAGCCTTAGGACCAAGCTGCATGTTACCTAAAATGCAATTGTGTATATTTGCTTTAAAGGGAGAGGCAAATATTTTCCCCCTTCCTTCAGTTGCTTAGTTTTACAAAATGCCATTTCCTTATATTTTGCACTTGGCTGGCTGGCTGGCTTTGTCTTTCCTTTTTTTCACACACACACACACACACCCTGTATTCAATTTTATCTTTTTGGGAAAATAGTGTTGAAAGAAATGTCCATCTGGGTTCAGTTCCAAGTGGAAAGAAAGACACTGGAAACATGGAGACTGCTTGGAAATATGGTTTAATGGTGGATAGGACAAGGTTTGAGGTCCTGGGCAAAAAAGAGCACAAGAGGGAGAGATTGATTTATACCGTCTCTTGGGCCCGCCTTGGAGCTTCCTGTTCCTGTGTAAGAAATGTACTCTGATTGGTTGTCAGACTCTCATGGGGCCATGGAGGGGTAACTTTGTAGGTTGTGTTGAGTCCCAGGCCTGGTTGAATCTTGTTGGGTGATGATGTAATGAAGGGGCTTTGGGCAATTCCTATTATGGCTTAATAGCTTTGTCCTGGTTTGGATCTTGAGTGAGGGCTAATCCTATCATGTCCTGAGGGCGATGTCTTTTGTTTTGCAGATAAGCTGGCCCAGCCTTTGTCTTGTAGATAGGTTGGCACCAAAATATCTGCTGGGGGGGCAGGGAGCTGAGGCTCCGAGTTTATGCCTTTTAGAAACATGTTTCTCCTTTAGGGAAAATATAATATTCTGCCTTTTTACTATTTCCTAGAATATTTCATTTTTCTAGGAGAGGGGTGGGTGCTAACTTCCTATAATAGTAAAACAATTGTGATCCAATCCGAATTGGTACCAGCAGAGAGAAAATTAGAGGCACTTTTCCATTACTGGCTGCTCGTCCCTTCCCAGTATGGCTATACATAAAAAGTAGAAAACATAAAATGATGAAAGGAGAAAGAAAATCCTACAGCAGGCCTGTCATTTTTTTAAAAAAGGCTATTCTAAAAAGGTTGTCTCCGTGCCAGCATCTGGAAGAGAGAATTAAACTCTTTATTAACCCTTATGTGAGTGCCTAGGAGTGACCCCTATATGACAGCTGGTTAGTTTAGCCATAAATAACTCATGACTATTTTGAGCCAGAAGTAATCCCTTTTAACTCCAACGATGACGGGGTTATGCCATTCATATGACACTGACCCCACCCATAATCCAGTTAAGCCTGCCATGCAAATACAACCAATGTTTTCGTAAGGATTACAAAAAAAAAAAACGCATGAAGAACTTCAGACATGCGACTAATTAATTTCCATTCTTTATTCCCCCCCCCCTTTTACGCTTCCAAGAACAATAGCCATCAGCTGCCTCTCTTTGAAAAGTTTATTAGAGTTTATTAGGTCACCTGCTTCCTGCTCACCTATGCTGGTGCCCACATAATTCACTTCAAAACATCCTTCTTTGCCTGGGCAAAGTGAAAATTGCCTCTCAGAAATTGAAGATGTGAAGCAATCCAGAGGCCAGCAGGGAAATCTAATTCCATATTTTTATTTTATTTTATTTCCAACGTTCTAAACCAGTGATCAGGGTCCCTCAAACTTGGTGGCGCAACAGACTAAAGTGCTGTTAAGTGGCACCAGCTTCCTGCAATTACTGCGAGTTCGAATCTCACCAGGCTCAAGGTTGACTCAGCCTTCCGTCCTTCCGAGGTAGATAAAATGAGGACCCGGATTGTGGGGGCAATAAGCTGAATTTTGTATAAAAAAAGAACACCGCTTACGGAGGGCCGAAAGCCCTACTAAGCAGGTATATACAAAAAGTATGAAGGCTATTGCTTAACGCATTGTAAGCCGCCCTGAGTCTCCGGAGAAGGGCAGCATATAAATTGAATCAATCAATCAATCAATCAATCAATCAATCAATCAATAAGCCCCTGGGCTGGATAGGTGCAATGAATGTTTGTGTTGCTGCAGAGTGTTTCTGTGTGGGTCAGAGGGGGACAGAAATTCCGACTTGGGATCTGCTTCAGCCTCCTGGTGAGGGGCTTTGGGTGAAGGCTGGAGGGAATTGCCACTGGTGGCAAGGAGCCGGTCGGCCTCGTTCCAGTGGGACTGCATCATGGCCTGGAACTGGCTGACCATTTCAGCCCGCTGAGCCTCCAGGTGCCGGTACCTGGCCTTGCACTACCGCAGGTCTTCCCTTTGCTTGGAAAGCCTATGCTCCTAGTCCTCAGTGAGTTGCTTCTGCGGAGCCTCCTTCTCGGCCAGATCCAATCTGAACGGAGTCAGCTGTTTTTGCCAACTCTTTCTCATGGTGGCTGCTTAGCTCCAACAACTGCTTCCTGTTGGGGCCCTAAGGAGCCTGGGTGGGCAGGCAAGGAGTGGCTGGCAGGGGAGGGGTGAGTAGTGGCTGGCGAAGTGCCCCTCAAAGTGAGTGACTTTGAGTTGGCCACGCCCACCCAGTCACATGACCACCTAGCCACGCCCACCCAGTCATTAGGCAGATCATATTAGTGGTCCGCAGGATTTAAAATTATGAATTTAGCGGTCTCTGAAGTCCGAAAGGTTGGTGACCTCTGTTCTAAACTGCCTAGTTGCCAAACACGTAAGTAGTGCACAGAACATTGGAAAAATATGAACCGTACGCAACTTTCTTCCCATATACAATTCTCCTCTTTCTTCTTTCCATTCAATCATGTCCAGTTCTCAGAGTTTGCTTGGACAAGTCACTGCAGTTTTCTTGACAAGGTTTTTCAGAAGTCGTTTGCCATTGGTCTGCTTCCTAGGGTAGTGGGTGTGTGACTGGCCCAAGATCACTCAGCCGGCTTCGTGCCTAAGGTGGGACTAGAACTCACAATCTCCTAGTGATGGCCAAAAGTCACCCAATCAGCTTTCATGCCTGGGGTAGGACTAGAACTCACAGTCTCCTGGTGATTGGCCGAAAGTCAATCAGCTGGCTTTCATGCCTAAGGTGGGACTAGAACTCACAGGCTCCTGGTGATCGGTCCAAACTCACTCAGCTTGCCCTCATGCTTAAGGCGGAACTAGAACTCCCAAATCTCCCGGTTTCTAACGTAGCGCCTTAACCGCTCCACCAAACCAGTTCTTACAACCTTCTTACTTAATCAGCATGAATGAAAACAGGGCCCACCAAAACAAAATACAGTGTCATATTGTGGGAGACGTGGAAAGGAGGAGCCACGGTGACAAGCCAGGCTATCAATAACAAACAAGAAAGGAGGCAGGCACCGACCGACTGTTTCAAGACAGCTGTTTCCCTTGGCCCGCTGGGGTTACAATGGTGCTCTTTCATGCCGGATCATATGCTCAATATCCTCTTACTATTTGCTTGGCAGCATGAGTATCCTTAGTGGGGTATTCACACCCAGCTTCTCCTAGCTTCATGCCTTCCAGATGTGGTAAGTTAAGAGTTTCCCTCACTTCCTCAGTAGTGGGATTCAACCGGTTCGCACCACTTCGGCAGAACCGGTTGTTAATTTGCTGGCTGGCCCCACCCCTCCCCTTCCCAACCCTTCTGGAAGTCACCCTATGGCCCGTTTTTGCTCCCAGGAGGCTGCAGGGAGGCCTACTAAGCCCAAAATGGGACACAGGGGGCCACGCCACCCCTGCAAGTTATTTTTTGCTCCCAGGGGAGTACTGCCTGTCATACCCCCTGGCCACGCCCACCATGGCCACACCCACCCATCTGGTCATTAGGTCAGAGAACCAGTTGTTAAATTATTTGGATGCCACCACCGCATTTCCTGACGGCTGGATAATCGACGTTCTCGGTGGTCTTAGACAGAGGTTCACTCCCAAATTCTTTTAACTTGAAATCTTGAGGGCTGAACCTTGGGATTTAAAGCTCCAACTTCGACAGCTTAACAAGCAGAGCCTTTGTTTAACTAATGCAGCAAAAATGCGGGTCAGTCACATGGATGAATCGTTTTACCACCATCGTTAGTTACCGCAACGATGGTCAGGTTGCATTACAATCGTAAATTTGAGGACTACCCCTGTAACTAGATTGGCACATGGAGTTTCCTGCCAAGGAATAGTCAATGACAGTCACGTGCATAGGTCTTTACAACTACCGTGTTTCCCCGAAAATAAGACCCTGTCTTATATTTTTTTTTAACCCTGAAATAAGCGCTTGGCCTTATTGCCATGCGCTCAAAAGCCCGATTGGGCTTATTATCAGGGGATGTCTTATTTTGGGGGCGGGGGGGGAACAGGGTAGGGAGACGCTTGCATTCAAACAGTTCTGCTTTCTAAGCTTCCCTTCCCATGTTTAAAGGAAATCAAGGGTAGGACATGAAACAATCCTACCACACAGCGTGTTATAATAGCACAGTATTTCTCAACTTCGGCAAACTTTAGGATATGTAGATATCAACTCAACTGGGAGCCTCCAGGAGTTGTTTGCGGAGATCGGTGGCTATAGAAAGCAAATACATAAATAAAAATAAAAACTCCAAGCATTCCCCAGCAAACATGTATGGACTTCTCAGAATTCGGGGAGTTGGCGGCCACACATCGTAAAATTGTTGAGGTGGAGAAGCATTGTTATAATACTTTTAATGCCAGCTGGTGCAAAGGGGTTGACAGTTACAAGAGGTTTTAAAAGTTAGTGTAGACAGAAGTCTATTTTACATCTCTCTTAATTGTCTGTCTATCTATCTGTCTGTGTCAATCTATCTATCCCTACCTACCTACCTACCTAATATATCTATTATCTACCTACCTACATACCTACCTACTTCCTGTCTATCTTTCTATACCTACCTACTTACTTACCTTATCTATCATCTATCTATCTAACTCTCTATCTCCCATCTATC
>WNWU01000061.1:1959431-1983442 GCA_012654045.1 Ptyas mucosa | reverse complement strand
AGGAAGGAAGGAAGGAAGGAAGGAAGGAAGGAAGGAAGGAAGGAAGGAAGGAAGAGAGAGAGGAGGTCACCAAAACAATGAGAATTAACAAATAAAAAGTTCTTTAAACAAAGTAGCCGCAGGAAACCAGAAGAGGAGGATAAAAAGCCCTTTTAATAAGAAAAGTGATGCTGGAAACCACACACCAAGTTGACAAATCTTCAGTCACAATTTTCCCCCCTCCCCCTCTTTTTGTGGCTCTGCCTAATAGCCCAAGCAAATCGTGAAATACTTGACCATGTCAATCAAAAATGAACTCGGGGTGACCTCTGCACTAAGGGGCAGTTTGAAATAACAGTGAACTGTCCTCTTAACAAAAGCAAACAAGAAAAGGCAGAAAGAGGACAAGTTTTCTGCATTTTTTTTTTTTAGTGGAATGTTTTGGTGCTCAAATGATACCTCTTGTGAGGGTAGCGCAACAGGTGTGTCCGGAAAACAAAGTAATGAATGAAAGCGAACGTGTGCGCCAACACTGACCCCCATCCTAGTTAAGAGAGAGACTGGATCTATCCTTTATTTTCCAAAAACTACTGGGGGCAAGGCAGCAATTCAAGACTTTAGCACCGTGATGGCAAACCTACGGCACACGTATGAGTTTCCAGGACTCACACTGCGCACCCAGAAAACGGCCTGAAAATGGCCCAAATAACAGACCATTTTCCCGGCCGTTTTCAGGCTGTTTTCAGGCTGTTTTTCACGCCATATTCAGGCCTTTTGGGGGGCTGTTTTTTAGCCCGAAAAACAGCCTGAAAATGGCCAAAAAACAGGCATGCGTGCCCCTGTCAGCTGGTCTTCGGGTTTCTGGTGCTCTGGCGCACGCGAAGTCTAGCTGACCAGAACGCTTGCGTGTGCTGGAAACCCAAAGACCAGCTAGCCGGCGTGCGGATGCACACCGGCCAGCTGGTCTGTGTATGCATGCGCATTCCGGTTTGGGCACTCGGTGCCGAAAAGGTTCGCCATCACTGCTGTAGCATCTGAAGAGCCAGTAGCTTGTCCACCTGCATTTTTAAGAGCATGTTTCTCATTTCTACAGTTGACAATATAAAACTGAGAGATTAAACACAGACTGGAGATTGACAGATGTCCAATCTCCCATGCCTCTCACCATGATGAGCAAAAATTAAGCCAAGTCAAGATGAAGAAAATGAGTCCATGTGTTCAGTTTAGGCATGTTTAAAGTTTTACAATGGACCACTGGCGACGAAGGTGGGATTTCGAATTTAACGGCCGCTGAGACATTAACGAGGGCGCGGCATAACTAACTCTTTATTAACAGTCAACAACAGCAATGGCCTGAACGGAACGGCGGCTGTGGTAACTGACAGCTCTTTTATACCCCGAGCTGTCAAGGAACTAACCAATGGGAACACAGTAATTCTCCCACGCATGTCAACGACTCCCCTCTTAACCAATCCGCCAGCAGCGTCCCTGTTGCCGGGTCCCGCGATCACAACATTAGCGTTTTTTGTTGTAGAAAATAGGAAACTTGTCTTATCGAGGTTGTTCTCGACGTATGACCACAATTGACCCCAACGTTTCTACGACTAAGCAAAACAGTTGTTAAGTGAGTTTTGCCCCATTTTACCACATTTCTTGCCACAATTGTTAAGTAAGATCACTGCAGTTCAGTGGTGGGATTCAAATAATTTAACAACCGGTTCTCTGCCCTAATGACCGGCTGGGTGGGCGTGGTCATGGTGGGCGGGGCCAGGGGGTGTGACAGGCAGCCCTCTGCCTCCTGCGAGCAAAAATGGGCCACGAGGGGGGCGTGCCACACCCACCCATGACCCGTGCCCCATTTTGGGCCTAGTAGGCCTCCCTGCACTTAACTGGAAGCCAAAATGGGGCACATGGGGACTTCTGGAAGGGGCGGGGCCAGCCAACAATTTAACAACCAGGTTAGCTGAAGTAATGCAAACCGGTTGAATCCCACTACTGCTGTAGTTGTTAAGATAGTAATACGGCCGTTAAGCAAATCTGGGTTCCCCATTGTTCTGATCTAGGCTTTGATACAATAAAAACGCACAATGAGTCCCAAAAACCCATGGCTTATTTCCACGGCTCTGAATTCTGCTCATTCAGAGCCTGTTCATTCCCAATCTGTTCATTCACAGAGGAGTCCCAAATAATTGTAAAGAGTCCGACAGAAGTCTGCCACAGTTCTTCGGGATAATGGTGATAAAAGACCCACCTTTATTTCCCTTGATACGCTGCCAAGACCTAATTGGCAATTAACTTTGCAAAGCCACAGGGAACGCAGAGTCAACACAGAGCTGCAGTCTTGAAACCGGCCATCACGAACAACAGTTGCTTCCTGCAAAGGGCTCACCGGACTTTGCTCCTCCTTTATGTCTTATGGGAGGAGCCAATCATCTCCAAGCCTTACTCCCAAGTCGTCCCTTTTGTTTTAACTGTTTTTGCCTTCTGGCAGCTCTGCGCATGCGCGCCTTGGGAACAGGCTCCCCCTGTTCCTCTGCCTCGCTGATGTCCAACCCTGGAGGCTCCGGAGTCTGCACATAACTCCCAGATGGCCCTGGCCCCATCACTGCCTCCGATGCAGAGCCCTCATCAGAGCCTTCCCCGAACTCCAGGACTGGCCCATGTTCCTCCCCAGCCTCCTCACTGTCCGACTCTCCTGCCAGCTCCATAGGCCGCTGGCGGACCACAACACCCATTGATTTTGCACGTCAGAAGGTCGCAGAAGGGGATCATGTGACCCCGAGACACTGCAACTGTCATAAATACATGCCAGTTGCCAAGTGAATTATGAATTATGACCACGTGACAATGGGAATGCTGCAACTGTCATAAAAATGGTCACAAGTCACTTTTTTCAGTGCTGTTGTAACGTTCAAACGGTCATCGAATGGACTGTCATAAGTCAAGGGCTACCTGTATCAGGTACATTTATGTAACAGGGCTCAGAAAAAGTATGGGTTACAAATTAGCAGTCTAATGCAGGGGTCTCCAACCTTGGCAAACTTTAAGCCTGGCGGACTTCAACTCCCAGAATTCCCCAGCCAGCAAAGCAAAAAAAGCGAAGCTGGCTGGGGAATTCTGGGAGTTGAAGTCCTCCAGGCTTAAAGTTGCCAAGGTTGGAGACGCCTGGTCTAGTGCATGCCGGGTGACCTATGACCTCCACATAAATCTTTAAAACAACCGTTTCTCAAGGTCACACAACTGCCCTTCATAAGTATCCTGAGATCCTGGAAAAAGACACAGCTGCTTTAAAAAGTTGAGACTTTGGTGCTATATTCAGACCCCTACATGCGCCAAAGCATATTTTTGGAATCCAACAGAAGCGCTGAACAGCTCTATTATTTATCTGTCAAGCCCAGAATATCTTCTCCAACTCCGATGTAGTCATTCTAGATAACTTTCTCTGAATGACTGAGACTTCAGTTTTTAGATTTCCCCAACCAGCGCAGCTCAAGCAAAAAAGCTCACTAGGGAATTGTGAGAGTTTGCTCCGAACACATTTGTAGCCCCAGAGTTTCAGGTTACAACAAGTTTTCTTATTGTGTGTTATGTAAAATATCTTTCCAGATAATGTCACCAGGATGTGGAAGCTATTACGGAACTATGGAATTTCACAACACAGACAGTGACCCAGCCAAGAGAGATTGCACTATCTAAATGTGTGCAGCTCATTCCTAAACATCCCTACTACAGGAAGAATGTTTTGGTGTCCTTTAGCAGATCCTACACCAAACAAAGATTTAACTCAATGATCTGTGCAGCCCATCTCTTACAGTTCCATGAAAAAAACCATGCAAATCACACTGGGTTTCTATTGCAATATGTGGATGTTGCAATCAGAGGAACTCCTAAATCAAAGGAGCTTTTTATAAAAGCAGAGAGAATTGAGTGCTTTGGATGTTGCCAATTTTGAGCAGTAAGAAAAAAAAAATCTTCCTTAACATACATAAGTGCTTAATAAACAGTGTATTGTCTGGGTCAATTTACCTATACATAATATTAATAATAATAACAATATTTACTTGTATATAGTAGTATTCTTCTGAATTCTTTTTTTTTATTCAACATTTTTCACCTTTAAAATCATAATTACACTTTTACATCTTTCCGTTATTGGAATTTTTCGTAATTTCAACATTATCCTATATGTATCCGAATTGTGTACATATACATTCTTATTACTTAAGTACTTATTTATATAATATATACACTATATATCTATCTACTACACATTAAATATATATTTTTTCATTATATTATCTTCTCTTAACATTCACTCTACATTAATTTTAGACTTCTTCTCCATTCAATTATACCACCTATATTCCATGTCTCATAACATACCGTTTTCTCTCTGTCCTTTAATTCCATCGTTAAACTGGTCTAATTCTGCACATTCTAGCACCTTTTTTATAATCATTGTGTTTGATGGAACATGTTGTTTCCAATTTTGGGCAAATGAGATTCTGGCAGCGGTGATTATAAGGAGCATGAAATATTGAATTTCTTTTCTCATCTTTCCTTTTATAATCCCCAAAAGAAATAACACTGGTTTCATGTCAATTTTTAGATCAGTAATTTCCTCCAACGGCTTTTTAATTTTTAACCCGTAGTCTCTTGCTTTGGGACATGTCCACCACATGTGGTAGTATGTCCCTTGCTGGTGGTTACATTTCCAGCAGTTTGGTGGGCTATTAGGAAACATCTTGGCCAATCTCGCCGGGTATTCTTCTGAATTCTAATTTCTACCTCTGCTATCTAACCATTTTTAAAACAAATCCCATGTTAAAAAATGTTCTGTATCCCCTTTATCCTTTATCTTTAATGTTAACTTATCCATTTCCGCAGAGTCTAATTTTTTTTTTAATTATGCTTTCATCTGTAGGAGTTCCCCCATCCAGCACATGGGTGTTGACCTACATACTGAAGGCAAAACATTGCAAGTTTACAGTTTTAATTGAAACTCCTGCAAAACAGCAATAATGTTGGCCAAAGATTTATTTTGGTCCAAAATGCAGTGGCTTTTTCGCCTATGCATTGATTCCCAAGAGGGTTCTCGGTTCAATTTAAAGCACTTAAAATTTTAGACCTACACTATAATTCAGAGTGCTGAGATTGTAGGTAGTCCTTGACTTATGGCCAGTGGTAGGATTCAAATAATTTAACAACCGGTTCTCTGCCCTAATGATTTCTTCCAACAACCAGTTCACCAAACTGCTCAGAAAGTTAACAACCGGTTCTCCCGAAGTGGTGCGAACTGGCTGAATCCCACCACTGCTTACGGCCACTATTGAGTCCAAAATTCCATTGTTAAGTGAGACCGTTGTTAAATGAGTTTTTGGTCCATTTTACAACCGATCGCATGACACACACCCCAGGACACTCCAAACTCATTTTGTGACTTTTGCCACAATTAAGCAAATCATTGCAGTTGTTAAATGAATCATGTGTTTGTTAAGCGAATCAGGCTTCCCTCATTGAGTTTGCTCGTTGGAAACCAACCGGGAATGTTAGAAACGCTGATCACATGACCCCAGGACAGTCATGTGTAACCATCATAAATACAAGCCAGTTGCCAAGTGCCTGAATTTTGACCCCACAATCATTCGGATGCTGCAACCATTGTAAGCGTGAAAATTGGACATAAGTCCTCCATTCCTCTAACCGCAATAAAATACCTTATGCCACCAGACTCCAAATTTTGGGCTTAGACAACTTAGAACTGCACCGACTTCAGTCTGATCTAAGCATAGTACATAAAATTATCTGCCACAATATCCTTCCTGTCAACGACTACTTCAGCTTCAACCACAACAATACAAGAGCAAACAATAGATACAAACTCAAGGTAAACCGCTCCAAACTCGATTGCAGAAAATATGACTTCAGTAACAGAGTGGTCAATGCCTGGAATGCACTACCTGACTCTGTAGTTTCTTCCCCAAACCCCCAAAACTTTAACAGTAAATTGTCTACTGTTGACCTCACCCCATTCCTAAGAGGTCTGTAAGGGGTGTGCTTAAGTGCACCAGCGTGCCTACCGTCCCTGTCCTAATATTCCTTTTTGCTTACTCTTTTCATGTATTCAAATTATGTTTATACTTTTACCTGTTATCTTATATATGCTTGACAAATAAAACTTATGATTATGATTATGAAGTCATTTTTTGTGCCATTGTAACTTCAAAGATTATAATTCACATTAACAGAGTTGGAAAGGACCTTGTAAATCATCTACTCCAATTTGCTGCCCAAGCAGGAAACCCTACACCATTTCTAACAAATGGCAGTCCAGTCTCTTCTTGAAAGCTTCCAGTGATGAAGCTCCCATGACTTCTGAAGGCAACTTCTGTTCCACTGGTCGATTGTTCTCACTGTCAGAAAATTTCTCCTTATTTCCAGGTTGAATCTCTCCTTGATCAGTTTCCATCCATTATTCCTTTGTCTTTGATTGCTTTGGAAAACAGCTTGACCCCCTCCTCTCTTTAACAGCCCCTCAAATATTGGAAGACTGCTATTCTGTCTCCCCTGGTCCTTCTCTTCCCTAGACTAACCATGCCCAGTTCCTGCAACCGTTCATCGTATGTTTTAGCCTCCAATCCTCTAATCATCCTGGTTGCTCTTCTCTGCACTTTTTCTAGAATCTCAACATATTTTTTATAGCGTGGTGACCAAAACTGGATGCAGTAGTCTAGGTGTGGTCTTACTAGGGATTTATAGAGTGGTATTAGTACCTCCCTTGATCTTGATTGTATCCCTCTGTTAATGCAATTTAGGATTGCACTGGCAGTTTTTGGCTGCTGCCACTCACTGTTGGCTCATATTTAATTGGTTGTCTACTAAGACTCCAAGATCCCTCTCACAGTTACTGCTATTAAGCCTGGTTTCACCCAGTCTATATGTGTACTTTTGGTTTTTCTTGTGTAAGTGTAAGACTTGACTTTTCTCTACATTGAATTTTCATTTTGTTAGATAGGACCCAGTGTTCAAGTCATGTACCACCTGGACCAGATAAATTGCTGCTTAAATCAATAAAGAAAAATATTATCTTAAGCTTTTGCACTGAATCTGAATCTATTTTCTTAATTTGGGAATTCTCTATGCCAGGGGTCTCCAACCTGGGCAACTTTAAGACTTGTGGACTTCAACTCCCAGAATTCCAGCTGGCTGAGGAATTCTGGGAGTTGCAGTCCACAAGTCTTAAAGTTGCCCAGGTTGGAGACCCCTGCTCTATACTGTGTGAACCCTGAAAAAGAGTTAACTCGGTCAGTGTCTTAACTCTGTTGGGTTCGTGGTTTGCTACATAAATATTACACAGCAGAGTGCAGCATTTAATGTAGAAACAGGCCAAGAAAGATAAGTTCAACTCTGCCAGATTGTACCCTCTGGTTAAGGAGTGTCTGATTTAACTGTACTTTGAAGCAAAGTGTTTCTAGGTGTGGAACAATTTGCACATATCCAGGAGCACACGTTGTGTGTTGCAAATTCCAAGGTTGCCTTAATCATCTATGGCAGGTTCAATGTCCAGATTCTGGAATGGGACCCACAGAACCTCTCATATAGCTCTTGAGGTGTAAAAACGAGGGACGCTACAAGCCGGAAAATTGCTAATTTATTACAGGTAGTTCCTCAATTTACGATCACAATTGAGCTCAAAATTTCCATGGCTAAAGCAAAATGGTTGTGAATTTTGGCCCATTTTCCTTGCCACGTTAAGTGAATCACTGCAGTTGATAAGTTAGTATAGAACAGAATAGAATAACAAGAGTTGGAAGGGACCTTGGAGGTCTTCTAGTCCAACCCCCTGCTTAGGCAGGAAACCCTACACCAGATAAATGGTTATCTAACATCTTCTTAAAAACTTCCAGTGTTGGAGCATTCACAACTTCTGGAGGCAAGTTGTTCCACTGATTCATTGTTCTAACTGTCAGGAAATTTCTCCTTAGTTCTAGGTTGTTTCTCTCCTTGATTAGTTTCCACCCGTTACTTCTTGTCCTGCCTTCAGGTGCTTTGGAGAATAGCTTGACTCCCTCTTCTTTGGGGCAGCCCCTGAGATATTGGAACACTGCTGTCATGTCTCCCCTAGTCCTTCTTTTCATTAAACTAGACATTCCCAGTTCCTGCAACCGTTCTTCATATGTTTTTGGCCTCCAGTCCCCTAGTAACATGGTTAAGTCAAATCTGGCTTCCTCCTTGACTTTGCTTGTCAGAAGGTCGCAAAAGGGGATCACGCGACGCCAAGACACTGCAACCGTCATAAATACGAGCCAGTCGCCAAGGGTCCAAATTTTGATCATATGACCATGGGGATGGTTATAAGTGTGAAAAATGGTCGTAAGTCACTTTTTCAGTGCCGTTGTAACAAAGGTCACTAAACAAATAGTTGTAAGTCGAGGACTCCCATGTATTGCCATCTAACAGTAATTCAGATGTTTGCAGCCCTGTACAGCTAGCCCTTGACTTACGACAATTGAGCCTAAAATTTTCGTTGCTAAGTGAAACATCGGTTAAGTAGATTTTGCTCCATTCATTTTTCCACCTTCCTTGCCACAGGTATTAAGTGAATCGCTGCACTTGTTAAGAGAGTAACACCGTTGTTAAGTGAATCTGGCTTCCCCATTGCTTGTCAGAAGGTCGCAAAAGTTGACGGCATCACCCTGGGACACTGCAACCGTCATAAATATGAGTCGGTGGTCCTAAGTCACTTTTTTCATTGCCGTTGTAACTTCGTTGTAACAGTAAATGAACTGTTGTAAGTGGAATTGGGGGCAGTTTCTGTGGAAGGGTGAGACAATGACTCCTGATTTTTTTAACTTCAACGCAAGATGTTCCGTTCAGGAATGTGTTCCATTCGGGTCACTGCTGTGACCCAGCTCATGTATTAACTTACTGGATTTTATCGGAGAAGCCAAGACACAAAAAAATTGGATTGTAGCACTGCTGGATTTAAGCCTTATGTAAGCATCATGGGGTCATGCGAATGCCCAGAAAGTTTACAGACAGGACAAGTGTTTTGAGTGGGCAGGAAGACTTTACCCACGCTTACTTCCAAGCACATGTTGAAAAAAAAAAGAAATTAATCGCTCTCTCATAAAATGCTGGGATTCACAGAACAGAATAACAGAGTGGGAAGGGACCTCGGAGGTCTTCTAGTCCAACCCCCTGCTCAGGCAGGAAATCCTATACAGTGTCAGACAAACAGCTGTCCAGTCTCTTCTTAAAAACTTCCAGTGTTGGAGCATTCACAACTTCTGGAGGAAGTCATATGCATTATACAAAGGCCTGGCACCCTGCAAGCATGTTGGGAGTGAATCTCCATAACTCCTGAAGAGTAAAGGTTGTATTGTTTTAGGGAGTCCTTGACTTACAACCATCCACTTAATGACCATTCCAAGTTGCAACAGCACTGAAACAATGACTTATGACCAGTTTTTACACTTATGACCGTTGCAGCAGCCCGGTGCTCAAGTGATCAAAATTCAGACTCTTCTTGGTAATTGAGTCCGTAATCCCTTGCAGAGTGGAGTCTTGAGCAACTGGATGGAGCTGAGTGTTTACTGGCCGGATGCCCTTCCTGTCGCCAATGCGGAGTTTTATTCAGCAGATATATTCTCAGTGCACCCAGAGAGAGAAATATCTGCCTCTACCTAGAATCGAACTCACAGTCTCCTGATTGTGAGGCGAGAGGTCCACCTTTAGGCCACTACACCACTCGAGTTACTAATTTAATAACTGCAGTGATTCACTTAACAACCGTGGCAAAAATGGTTGGAAAATGGGAGCAAACTCACTTAGTAACTGTCTTGCTTAGCAATAGAAATTATCGGCTCAGTTGTGGTTTTAAGTCAAGGACTACTAACTGCGTTTTCCATTTCATTCGTGTATTAATCCGCCAGCTCAATTCTTACACAAATGTACACTCAAAGAACGTGGACTTTGATTTTAATTATCAGCACAAATTCATCGAATAAAGTTTAAGGATCAAGTGCATAAAGGCAGAATTAACTTGATAACCAGATACCATAAAAAGGTTAATTTTGATCAAAAACTATATGCTAAGGGTAGGCCTGAATAAAGTTTGGCCAATAAGAGATGCCTATGTTACAGGTAGTCCTCATTTAGTAACCACAATTAGGACTGGTCACTTCGTTGTTAAGCGAAGAGGTTACCAATTAACACCACGATTGTGCTTTATGAACTTCCTTCAGTTTTCCTTTGCTTTACCTAAGTTATAAATGCGAGGATTGGTTGCAAAGTCACTTTTTCATCCCCGTTATAACTGTGAGCGGTCACTGTATGAGGCAATCACTACACAAAGGCTATCTGTAGGGGGAAACTGGACTGAGTTGTGGAGTTGTGTCACATTTGTAAGCAGGAATGTTGAGGGAATGTTCTAACTACGATGAGCTGATTTTTGTGGCCTTCACTATATAATTTTAATATGTTTTCTGTCTCAAAAAAAGGAAGAGACTTATTAATTTTAAGCCACCATGGTTAGGGTGATCTAGACTGAGATGAGCGTAAACAGCCCTCAAACAAATAAAGATAAATATATAAAACACTGAGGTGGAATCCCAAAGGTGCTTTTTCAAGAGGCAACTGGACTTTCTCTGGTTTTTCTTTGAAGACGTTTCGCTTCTCATCCAAGAAGCTTCTTCAACTCTGACTGGATGGTGGGGAATAGAAGGATCCATCCAGTCAGAGCTGAAGAAGCTTCTTGGATGAGAAGCGAAACCTCTTCAAGGAAAAAACAAAGGAAGTCCAGTTGCCTCTTGAAAAAGCGCCTTTGGGACAAACCGTGACCTGGATGACTAAGAATCTCCATAGACACTGAGGTGCAATGTTTCAGATTTAAATAAAAATCTGTAGAGTTGTCACAGCCAGTACTGCATCAACCCTACTTAAATTGAATGCTAAGCACTGCAAAGGCCTAGTTAAAAAGTCCTTTTTTTAAAATTTATCCCATGCAATATTGATTGAGCAGGGGGTTGGACTAGAAGACCTCCAGGGTCCCTTCCAGCTCTGTGATTCTGATTCACCGCATTGTACCCATTTCAGCATTCTTTTTTATCGAAGCAAAAAGGCATGTATTTTTTTTCCCTTATCACAACATCCTTGTAAGAAAGCAACTTCCCTGTTTCTCTTTCCTGTAGCTAACCAACAGGTTAAGGTCACCCTGCTCTTAAAATCTCTACTCAAGAGAGCAACTACTATAAGCACCCACGTGCTGCTCCAGCACATCACTAATTCTCAAGTATTTAAGATAAGGACAGAGCAAATACGGTCTCTGTAAATGTGACCGGGAAGAGGTTCATTCACATAACAATGAAAGCCTCGTGAATTGCATTTCCCTAGCGTGCTAAATTTGGTTAGTGTTAATGTAGTTGATGGCATAATGTGGTATTAATCCAGTTCTTTTGCTCAGGTTACGCAAACCCAGAGAAGGGATTAATTAAGTAACCAAGTTATAAGGACAGAGGACGAACAAGGCAGAGAAAGAACCATCTGAATATCTGTGGAGATTCTCAAACATCCAGGTTCATAGCAATAGCACTTCAGATTTATATACCCCTTCACAGTGCTTTTACAGCCCTCTCTAAGTGGTTTACAGAGTCGGCCTCTTGCCCCCAACAATTTGAGTCCTCATTTTAACGAGGCTGAATCAACCTTGAGTCTGGTGAGATTCGAACTGCCAAATTGCAGGCAGCCAGCAGTCAGCAGAAGTAGCTTGCAGTACTGCACTCTAACTACTGCGCCACCGTGGTTAGTGTTCCCAAAGGTGCTTTTTCAAGAGGCCACTGGACTTCCTTGTTTTTCTTTGAAGACGTTTCGCTCCTCATCCAAGAAGCTTCTTCAGCTCTGATTGGATGGTGGAGAATGGAAGGATTTATATTCCTCACAGACAGCTGGTTATTTGCATCCTTTTTAGGGAGTCGCTGAAGCTACTTGGAGGACACAGATAAACTTCCAAGTTGTCTCAACGAGTTAGAAGGAACCTTGGAGGTCTTCTAGTCCATTGTAACCACTGCAACACCAGGAGTTTTGGCTTGAACTAATAGATCACAAACACTAATTTTGGATAGAAATGGTACTGTTTTTTCTATTGTTCATCAATTGTTTTGCTTTGTTATCCTCACCCATAACTGATTTGAGCAGCTTACAAATATTGTAAATCATGTATGAATTCCATTGACAAGATTATGCCCATAAGGATCATCCTCAACTTACGACTACAAATTGAAAACAGAATTTGTGTTGCTAAGCAAAGACAGTCGTTAAGTGGGTTTTGCTCCATTTTATGACCTTTCTTGCCACAGTTGCTAAATGAATCAGAGCAGTTGTTCAGTTAGTAACACGGTTGTTAAGTGAATCTGGCTTCCTCATTGAGTTTGCTTGTCAGAAGGTCGCAAAAGGGGATCAAATGACCCTGGGACACTGCAACCGTCATAAATACGAGCCATTTGTCCAAATTTTGATGATGTGACTACCAGGTCATTAAGTGTGAAAAGTGATCACAATTCACTTTTTTTTAGGGCCATTGTAACTTTGAATGGTCACTAAACAAATGGTCATAAGTCAAGGACTACCTGTATGATGTATTTTTATAACTCTGGCTGCCTATGCATGCTATGATTCCGGTCTCTTGTTTCCCCCGTCCGTCGTTCCCTTTCAACTACACTACCTCTTACCTTTGTGTGGGAAAATGATGCAATGATCATATCTCGTTCAACAAGTTAATATTCAAATTTGCTACACAAATTTCCAGGAAATGAAAAGGGAACTTTTTTCCCCACAAAAAATTAATAATTTCCCAACCTTTAACATTTCTTTAAATATATTGTGAAAGAGAAGTTCTTGTAACTGTACTTCTGATACATTTATATCAGAAGTAAAGGAAGCAATATTTAAATAAATATACTTCTGTCCTACTATCGCTGCACCATTGAGAGTGTCCTGACATACAGCATTCTTGCATGGTATGGGAGCAGCTCTGTTGCAGACAAAAAAAGCTCTACAGAGAATCATTAAAAGTGCCCAGAATATCATCAGACTCCAGCTACCAGCCCTGGACGACATCTTCGCATCTCGCTGTTTGAGAAAGTTGCATAACATTCTCAGAGACTCTTCCCATCCTGCTTACCATCTTTTTGGACTGTTGCCTTCTGGCAGAAGACGCAGAACAATTAAAACTCGGACGACACGTTTACTGAATAGTTTTTATCCCAGAACTATAATTGCACTCAACAATGAACTAAAGGGCCACCGTCAGTGAGCTGTTGGACAGCATTACTTGGTCTGTTGTGTGGATGTTTGGGTGGTTTAGGGATGGGGAATTGTGTGGGGGGGGCGTGTTTGCAGATTTTTATGTGTGTTGGACCTGGTTTTTGGGTGTTAAGTGAATTTCGTTGTATGGGTATATTGTGTATACAACTACAATGACAATAAAGTT
This sequence comes from Ptyas mucosa, assembly GCA_012654045.1. Classification (NCBI taxonomy): domain Eukaryota; kingdom Metazoa; phylum Chordata; class Lepidosauria; order Squamata; family Colubridae; genus Ptyas; species Ptyas mucosa. Next base: position 1,969,974 of record WNWU01000061.1, on the reverse strand, counting down.
ATTTTTTCTTCCATAGAAAGGGGTGAAGATTATTTTCTCTTTTCAACTTAGAGAGAACTGAGACCACGTCTATCTACAGCAGGGGTATCAAACTCAAGGCCAGGGGGCCAGATCCAGCCCATGTGGTTATTAGATCTGGTCCATGGGGCCGCCCTAGAAACAGCAAAGGATTGGCCTGCGGTGTCTCTGCCGGCGAAAACAGCTCAGGAAGGTCGTGTGTGACCCTCCCGGGCTCCATTTTTACTGGCAGAGGGTTGCAGAAGGCCGCTGCAGCCAAAAACGGAGCTCGGGAGCCCATTTTCTCTGGCAGAGCACTCCGGCCACCACAGCACGCCCCCCCCCCCTTTACCCGGGTGATGTTCATCTGGCCACGCCCCCCCCCGGCCCCCACGAGATCAAACACAACCCTGATGCGGCCCTCAATGAAATCGAGTTTGACACTCCTGATCTAAGGGCTATAACAAGTTGTTTAAAAAATATTGCATTTTATGTTCCGAAATGAAAATAATCCAACATGGTTTATTCATCTGTATTCTGTAGACTTGAACATCTGCCTGTCTTAATTGCAACAGAGGGTTAAGACACTGGAGCAGTGGTGAAATCCACATTATTTTACTACCGGTTCTGTGGGCGTGGCTTGGTGGGCGTGGTGTGGCTTGGTGGGCGTGGCAAGGGAAGGCTACTGCAAAATCTCCATTCCCTCCCCACTCCAGAGGAAGGTTACTGCAAAATCCCCATTTCTTCCCAATTAGCTGGGATTTGGGAGGCAGAGAATAGATGGGGCGGGGCCAGTCAGAGGTGGTATTTACCGGTTCTCCAAACTACAAAAAATTTCCGCTACCGGTTCTCCAGAACTGGTCAGAACCTGCTGAAACCCACCTCTGAGTCCAAGGGATTCGCAGGAATCTTCTCCAGCACCAGAGTTCAAAGGCCTCAACTCTTTGGCCCTCGGCCTTCCTTATGGTCCAACTTTCACAGCCATACATTGCAACTGGGAAAACCATCGCCTTGACTATACGCACTTCTGTTGGCAGGGTGATATCTCTGCTTTTTAGTACGCTGTCTAACTTTGCCATAGCTTTCCTCTCCAGGAGCAAGCGTCTTTTAATTTCTTGCTGCAGTCCCCATCTGCGGTGATCTTGGAGCCCAGGAAAATAAAATCTGTCACTACCTCCATTTCTTCCACATCTATTTGTCAGGAATTGAGAGGGCCGGATGCCATGATCTTAGTTTTCTTAATGATGAGTTTCAAACCAACTTTTGCACTCTCTTCCTTCTCCCGCATCAAAAGGCTCTTTAGTTCCTCTTCGCTTTCTGTCATTAGAATGGTATCATCTGCGTATCTGAGGTTGTTGATATTTCTCCCGGAAATCTTAATTCCAACTTGTGATTTGTCTAGCCTCGCCTTTCTCATGGGCTAACCAAATGCCATTTAAATCAAGAATATATGTCCGTAGGAAAATATTGGTAATGCCAAAGACAAATACGGGCAAAGATAACTGGATATCTCCTCCAGAAGTCTATCAGGAACATAAGAGTTACACAGAATCAGCGATGGCAGATTTTATTTCCGCCATCGATGTATTTTATGTCTCAATATTTTGTATTTAAAAAGAATACAAAGCAGTGTGAGTTATCTTCCTGCGTTCAACCCTTGATGGTGTCAGTCACTGAAAATCAACCTTGCCTAGACTAATGTAGAGGCTAATGATTGCCTCTTGATCACACGTAGATCACACTAGAGAGTGTCAAGGCCTTAAGAACTGACCTTTATAAGTGAGCTGATATCAAGAACATAATGTAATTTAGATTAATGGGAGTCACACGAGGAAACCCCAAAGTGCAGATGGCAGATAAGTCTTTAGATCAAGAACAGATGCAATTATGAACACAGAAATTCAGATGACTCCAACCGAAAGCACGAAGTCCGCTATGCCATAAACCCTACGGGTACGGCAGAAAAATCGAAAAGCAAAAATAGTTAGCTAAACCCTAATTGAAAGTGGAAATAAACCTAACCGCACGATCAAGAAATAATATGGGGAAAATTGAGCTACCTCTCAGCTCACAGACCGATGAAGCTTTGGACAAATTCCAAAACAGGGGATTGGCAGGCTAGCAAAGGATAGGCTTATTACAATATTACAACGATTTGGGTGGGGGAAAAGAGATAGAGAGAGAGAGAGAGAGACGCACAGAGAACAAAAGAATGTTAAGCCAGCAGGCTGAGTGGGTAGTGACAACGGCTTTGGGTTAGCTTAGAGGCAAGGACGTAACAGGAATCTCCAAAGAAAGGAGAGAGAGGTGCAGGTTAAAAAATGTGTTCTGTATAAAGACTGCACGGACTACATTTTGTTAGCCTTATGACAAATTGTAGGGATTTCACGCGGCTTACGGAAACAGGTCTTCCTAGAATGGAGAGCTGATGTCAGTTTAATCAATCCAAGGCAGCTGATGTGTTTGCATTCCATTTGTTCTTTCTAAATGGGAACAGGTTTAAAATGTTAACCGGAGATGTCATGTCAAACAATCCAACCGCTGAAGAGAAAATAGCAGACTTGGTCTAACTTTTCGCACAAGCTCAACCAGCCGAAGCCAGGAAAACCCAGTTTTAAAAAGACTGCATGTGCGGTCACCCAATACTGTTACCTTCAGCTATGCAGGCAACAAGTTGGCCTTGCCACTGATGTCATCACAACATGGTTAACACCTGAGATGGATATCAGTTAATTTAGGTGTATCTTGGAGCAACCGGTGTATATCTAGGCACAATTCTCTTTCCCTTCTGTTAGAACACAAACGCATCCGGCTTTCACTGAAATGGCAGAGAAAGTATGTTCCACCACTCTACTTTTTCTGCAGTAAGCAGTGGCCCCTATAGACAAAGTTGTTCTGACAGATAAGAAGAATTTTCAAATGCCTCAAAATAAAGCCTAAAGTCTAGTGATTAAGGTACCAGGCTAGAAACCAGGAGATTGTGAGTACCAGTCCTGCAAAGAACTTGATACTCTGAGCTTGGTTGCTTTCTTGCAGACATTTCATTACCACACTAGGTAACATCATCAGTGCACTGCTGTTCAGTCCTGAACTACAAATATTCTCTTATCAGTTCTAGTCCTGGTTTAGGCATGAAAGCTGGCCGGGTGACTTTGGGTCAATCACCAGGGGTCTGTGAGTTTCAGTCCCACTTTAGGCATGAAAGACAGCCAGGTGACTTTCAACCAATCACCAGAAGTATGTGAGTTCCAGTCCCGCTTTAGGCATGAAAGACAGCCAGGTGACTTTGGGTCAATCACCAGGAGTCTGTGAGTTTCAGTCCTGCCTTAGGCCTGAAAGACAGCCAGGTGATTTTGAGCCACTCACAGCCCAACCCATCTTAAGGGGCTGTTCTGCTGGGGAAAATAGGAGGATGAAGGTATGTTTGCCACCTAATTTGTAAAAACAACAAAAGTAGAAATATAAATAAAAACTTGGTGGTTCCATATCATGAATGAGTCTCTCACGTGTGCCTCATTTGCACTCAGAACAAACAATGCCACGTAACTCCATGCACAATCCCTGTGCCCTATTTCTCCCAAGTGCCAGTCAAACAGGTTCTGAGAATAACACAGATTTATATGAAGTGTCATATTCATGCAAAGTGGTTGCGGTTGGCATTTGAGTAAATTCCCCGGTGCTCAAATGCCTTACAAAAAAAAAAACCCAGCTAGTTAAGTAGTCCTGCAAGGGCAGAACTCACACATGCAGAAATGCATCCATTTCTGATTGAATCAAAGCATAGTATTTGTTACTTTCTCAAGCACTGCCCTGGCGTTTCCTGAAACGAGCCATAATTACTCACAGGATTTAATCCTTTGGAGATTATGATCCGGTTCCTGAAAGTCAAACTGGATAATAGCCCAGGCAGCTTTAGTTCGGTTTTAAAGCAAAACTGAGATAAGAGTGTGGAGACACATTCTTTTCGTTCTTCCTTTACAGATCGAGCTGCAATTAAACGGAAGTACAAGAAATATGTAGAGTAACCTTCTCCCACAGCGTGCTCACCAGTGGTGGGTTCAGACCTGTTCGCATGAACCGGTAGTAAAACCAGGGGGAGGCCCCACCCACCACCCCGGATGTCATCATCGGCGATCTGCGCATGCGTAGAAGCGCGATCTCGTTGCGAACCGGTAGTAAAGGTAAGTAGAACCCACTCCTGGTGCTCACCAAATATCTTCGTGGCCGATATGCTTGCTGGAAGTTTTGAGTGTTGCAATCACAACACAGGTTGGATGCACCAGATGGGGGAAGGCTGGCTTTTGAGAAAAAAGCAAGAACCGGAACAGAGGTGTGTCTTTTACCTGTAACATTTACAATGCTCAACAGTAGCAATAGCACTTAGACTTATATACCGCTTCATAGTACTTTGCGGTCCTTTCTAAGCGGTTTACAGAGTCAGCCTATTGCCCCTAACAATCTGGGTCCTCATTTTATCCACCTCGGAAGGATGGAAGGCTGAGTCAACCTTGAGCCGTTGAGAATCGAACTCTTGGCAGTGGGCAGAATTAGCTTGCAATACTGCATTCTAACCACTGCGCCACCATGGCTCTTACGAACAGAGTAGCGTCAATTAATGGTGTTATCTTCCAAAACAAACCAGTTCCCAGCAGTGGGACTGTTAATGGAACCTATAATGGGGCTCACTGAGACTGCCCCCCTCTACTTTATTTTATTTATTTATCATTTATTTATTTAACCTTATTTATTTAGCATCTGGCAGTGTTTCTCAACCTCAGCTATTTTAAGACCTATAGACTTCAACTCCCAGAATTCCCCAGCCAGCCCTGCACTGAGAAACATTGTCATATGGCATATCATACGTGCACTTACAATATATGTTAGCATTTCACCTAGATCAGTGATGGCTAACCTTTTTGCCATCGCGTGCCAAAAACGGGAGGAGCATGGTGGGGTCACACGCACGTGTGCCCACATCCATAATTCTATGCGCCCTGCCCCCCCCCCATGCTCCCCCTGCTTTTGGCACGCGATGGCATGGTGGGCCCGGTGGGCCCATTTTTTGCTCTCCCCAGGCTCCAGAGCCTTTATAGGAGCCTGGGGAGGGCAAAAACGGCCTTCCCCACCCCCTCCAGAGGCCAGAAACAGCGTGTTTCCTGACTTCTGGTGGGCCCAGAAGGCCCGAAAATCAGCTGGCTGGCACATGCGTGCATGCTGGAGCTGAGCTCGCGTGCCCACCGATATGGCTCCGCGTGCCACCTGTGGCACCCGTGCCATAGGTTCGCCATCACGGACCTAGATTAATAAAACACACTAAAATTAGAAATGTTAAAAAGATCTATATTCAAATACCAATGTTTAGGCCATCTAACCATTGAAGTGTGGCATCATTTATATGGGGGAAAAAAATCAGATAATAGACTGGTAGATGCCCTCAACTTACAGCCAGTCAGGATGGGTCATGATTTTGGACCTTAATAATTTATCAATCTCATTACATCTATATTCCACTCTTCCACAAGACAAAGAAAGATACTGGGTAGCCTAGAGTTAAGGCAGGGGTGAAATCCAGCAGGTTCTGACAGGTTCTGGAGAACCGGTAGCAGAAATTTTGAGTAGTTCAGAGAACCGGCAAACGCCACCTCTGGCTGGCCCCAGAGTGGGGTGGGAATGGGGATTTTGCAGTATCCTTCCCCTGCCACGTCCACCAAGCCACGCCCACCAAGCCACACCACGCCCACCAAGCCACGCCCACAGAACCAGTAGTAAAAAAATTTGGATTTCACTACTGAGTCAAGGAGTATCCATGGAGCATCAAAATATCAACTTAGCAGTTGTGAATGCATAATTATGATTACCATCTTGATTTTCTTTTTTTCATAACCCACCGGAGATACCTCTGCTTGGACTCCTTTGTGGCGAACCCCAAGATCTCCTTAAAACTGGACTTTCTGGTTTTTCTTTGAAGACGTTTTGCTTCTCATGCAAGGAGCTTCTTCAGTTCTCAAGAAGCGTTTCAACTCTCAAGTTGAAGAAATTTCTTGGATGAGAAGCGAAACGTCTTCAAAGAAAAACCAAAAAGTTCACAGTTGCCTCTTGAAAAAAAAGCGCTTTTGGGACAGTAAGACAAATGCCTTTTTTTAAAAAGGAAAACAAACACAGAATAACTCCAGGTTAAGTCTAAAACAAAAACAAGGCCTATTCTAAAGACCCATTAAAGTAATTCTAGGCACAACAAGGGTATACCTCAACGTATACATTGTGATTCCTCATGATAATCCTTCCAAACTGTTAACTACGATCTGCAGTACAGCTAGTCCTTGACTTACGACCACAAGTGAGCCCAAAATTTCACATTGCTAAGTAAGACGGTTGTTAAGTGAGTTTCGCCCCCGTTTTACGACCTTTCTGACCACCGTTGCTAAGTGAATCACTGCAGTGGTTAAGTTAGCAACACGGCTGTTAAGTGAGTCTAGCTTCCCCCCTTGATTTTGCTTGTCAGAAGGTCGCAAAAAAGGATCACACGACTCTGCATGACCACTGCAGCCGTCATAAATATGAGTCTGTTATCAAGCATCTGAGTTTTGATCCCGTGGCCCTGATGCTAAAATTGTCAAAGTCACTTTTTCGGCACACGTGTAACTTTGAACAGTCACTAAACGAACGGTTGTAAGTTGAGGACTTCCTGCAATCAAAACCTCTAAATAGTCTCTTCTTTCTTGCTTACCGCACAAAGCATGTTCTTTTTTCCTCTGTCTTCCTTCCAAATAGGTCTTTGTCATGCACCCTGATGAAAAGGACTAACTGTACGTCACTGCATTTTTTAAATTTGCCAGGTGTGCTTGAACTTTCAGACTTTCCGCAGATGCTCAGAATCTCTTATCTCTAAGCTAACTGTGCATGTCTACATTCCTTCACTCTTCTTCTAATCTTCTTCTAACTTTCTTTTGTTCACCTGCCAAGAGGTCCGGCAGGAACGCTGCCAAAATGTAACTAATTAGCCAGTAAGATGTTTTTTTATTTTCTTTACGATAAAATGAGTTTCTTAGAATATATCTCGGATTTATTTTGCTTATCGAGTGTACTTCAAGGGAAGGCCACGATCCACCTCTAATTAAGTGCAATTACCCCTGGAGGGGAACAGGGTTTAATTGCCACCCTGACACTGTAAGGCTAGGACCTTACTCTAGATCCGTGATGGCGAACCTATGGCACACGTGCCATAGGTGGCATGCGGAGCCGTATCTGTGGGGACGCAAGCGTTGCCCTAGCTCAGCTCCAGCACGCATGCGTGCACCGGCCACCTGATTTTTGGCCCTTCCGGGCCCACCAGAAGTCAGTGGGGAAGGCAGTTTTTGCCCTCCCCAGGCTTCTAGAAAGCCTCTGGAGCCTGGAGAGGGTGAAAAACAGGCCTACCGGGTCCACCATGCCATCGTGTGCCAAAAGCATGGGGGGGGGGTTGTCACGCGTGCATGTGCGGGGGGCAGGGCGCATTGAATTTTGGGTGTGGGCACACACATGTGCAAACCCCCTGCGTTACCCCCACTTTTGGCACGCGACGGCAAAAAGAGCCTTGGATAGTACAGTGGTCTAAAGCCCTGTTATTAACATCAGCTGCCTGCAATTATTGCAGGTTCGAATCTCACCAAGGCTCAAGGTTGACTCAGCCTTCCATCCTTTCTAAGGTGGGTAAAATGAGGACCCAGATTGTGGGGGCAATAAGCTGACTTTGTATAAATATACAAAAGTATGAAGGCTATTGCTTAACGCACTGTAAGCCGCCCTGAGTCTCCAGAGAAGGGCGGCATATAAATCAAATAAAAAGAAAAAATAAAGAAGAGACTGGACAGCCACCTGCCTGAAATGGCATAGATTCTCCTGCTTGAGTGGGGGGCTGGACTAGAAGACCTCCAAGGTCCCTTCCAGCTGTATTCTGATTTCTGATGGCTTCACAGCGACCGGAACCGGATCGCAAACAATCATTAGATTGGCAGCTAACGATCTGACTGACACTAGGCTACCTACCATCTGGTAACTGCTTGGGGTTTGGCAGCTACGATACGGTAGCCTCTGAAATGATATAGGGCAGCGGTCAGCAACAGGTGACCCGCGGACCACTGATGGCCTGGCGAGAAAAATTGTGATGGTCCGCAGAAAAACTGTTTGCATTTTTATATCACACTAAATACTATTTATCTTTTTTTAAATATATATAAACATATATTAGCGGTGCATTATGAATTTAGCGGTTCCTTGAGGTCCGAAAAAGTTGGTGACCTCTGATATCCAAGAGCCTTGGATAGTACAGTGGTCTAAAGCCCTGTTATTAACACCAGCTGCCTGCAATTATTGCAGGTTCGAATCTCACCAAGGCTCAAGGTTGACTCAGCCTTCCATCCTTTCTAAGGTAGGTGAAATGAGGACCCAGATTGTGGGGGCAATAAGCTGACTTTGTATAAATATACAAAAGTATGAAGGCTATGGCTTAGCGCATTGTAAGCCGCCCTGAGTCTCCGGAGAAGGGCGGCATATATATATATATATATAGGATCTTCCGCTTGATGAAGGAGAAGGGGGGGAGAGGCTGGACTAGAAGACCTCTAAGGTCCCTTTCCAGCTCGATCCCGATTCCGATTTCCTTCTCCGTTTTCCCACCTCGCAGGGTTGTCGGCAGGAGAGGGAGGGGAAGAAAGAAAGAAAGAAAGAAAGAAAGAAAGAAAGAAAGAAAGAAAGAAAGAAAGAAAGAAAGAAAGAAAGAAAGAAAGAAAGAAAGAAAGAAAGAAAGCAGCCGGGGCACGAAGCAGGAGACCTGGTGCCCCCGCGCGAGAAAAGCAAGCAAGCAAGCGGGTGGGAGTGAAGACGGCAAGTGAGGGGGCGGGGGAGGGGGCGGGGAGAAGCTGAGGAGAAAAGCGCCCGCTTGGCCGCCTTCACACGACACGTGTTTGCGTTTGTTTGCTTTTTTGAAGCCAAACCGGGTCAAACTCGGGTTCGCCACCCCCCCTCCCCTACCCCCCCCCTCCATAACACTCGCTCCTCTCGGCTACAAATTGAAAACAGGATTTGTGTCGCTAAGCAAAGACAGTGGTTAAGGGACGGGTCAAGGAGAGAAAACACGCAACCCCTTTAAACCACCACCACCCCCACCCCCCCCAAAAAAAGCCTCACCTCCTGGGCTCGCCTTTCCTCCGGTCGTCCAGCTTGGCGGCTGTTTCGGAGCAGCAGAAGCGAAACGAAGAGACCGAGGTGGTCCGGCACGAAGGGGGGGGTTTGTGGGGGGCGGGAAAGCGGAGCGGAAAAAGCCGAAGCGGAGAGCACGACCCTCTTCGGGTTCTTTCTTCGCTGACTCTTTTTTTTCCTTCTCTCTCTCTCTCTCTCTCTCTCTCTTTTCTCGCTTCTTTTCTGGCAACTTTTCGGAAATCCGGGCTGACGCGCGGGGCTGAGAGGAGCGAGAGCGCGAGCCGCGGCGGTGGCTAGGCTTTCCCGAAGACGACCTTCCTCTTCTTCTTCTTCCTCCTCCTCCTCCTCCTCCTTCTCCTCACGCGACCCCCTTGACCGGCTGAGGGAGCGGGCGAGCGGGGAGACCCTCCTCAAAAGCCGAGCGGCCGGACTCGGCCAAAGCGCCTCGAAGGCGCGCGAGGAGGGTGGCTTGGTGCTTGGGGTTGCTTGGTTGGGTTAGGTTAGGTTGGGTTGACCGGCCTGACGAGCGAGCGAGCGAGCGAGCGAGCGAGAGAGCGTCTTGCCGGGCTTTCTCCGAGCCTTGAGTGGGTGGGCTTGCGAGGTGTCTGCGGGGCCAGCCTCCCCTTTTTTTTTCCCCCTTCTTCTTCTTCTCCTCGCTGCCCCCGAGCTGCTTTTATACACCCTCCGGCCGGTGCCGCCGGCGGCGTGGATATTGCAAAAAAAAAAAAAAAAAAAAAAGCCTCGTCCCGGGGCGGCGAGAAAGCCGTCCGTCCGTCCGTCCCGTTGCCGCCGCCCCCCCCCCCGTGCTTCTCCCCCGTGCGAGGTTTAAAGCCGCGGCTGGGCTCTGCGGGACCGTCCCCCTTTGCCTCGTCGCCTCCTCCCGGATCCCATTTCTCCCACCCCGCCAGCCCTCGTGTTAAAGCCAGGAGCGTCACGGGGCCCCGGGAGGAGGAGGAGGAGGAGGAGGAGGAGAAGGGAAAAAGGAGGAGCCAGGCAGGCCGGGTCCGGCTTTCTGGTGTGACGAGAAGGGGTCGGGAGAGGCTGAGGGGGGGGGGGGAGGAAAGAGGGAGGGAATCCCGGTCCGTTTGTCCGTCGGTCCGTGAAAGGTTTGAGGTGGGGGGGGGCAGAGATGGTGCCGGTTCTGTTTCGGGGTAGAAGTGGGGGGGGGGTTGCTGGGTCCACGAGGCGAGAGGAAGAAGGGGGGGTTGAGGGGGGTAATTATTTTTGAGCAGGTGCTTCGGAAAAGCCGCCCCTGGAAAATTCTACCCCCCCAAAAAAAAATTATTATTTTTTTTCTTGCAAGAGGCAACTGGTGTGGGGGTTTTTTTTTTTCCTTTGAAGACGTTTCGCTCCTCATCCAAGGAGCTTT
>WNWU01000061.1:1940239-1950297 GCA_012654045.1 Ptyas mucosa | reverse complement strand
AATAAAATATGGGGGGGGGGGATTTTATAATATCGGTGTTGGTGGAAGGCAAAGGGAATAAACCCACTCAAGAATATATTTTGTTTTGGAGGAGATAAGAGCACAATTGGAATATATTGTATATCTTTTAGTTGTTATACATGATGAAATATAAGGGGGGGGAATGGTCTCCGGGGATGGGGGTGCACTGTAATATTTGTAATTTTTGTCCCTTTTTTTTGGTATTTAGATGTATAAGTACCAGTGGTGGGATGTCCCCGGTTTGGACCGGTTTGCAAGAACCGGTAGTAAATCCGGCTGGAGGCCCCGCCCACCATCCCAGATGTCGTCATCAGCGATCTGCACATGCGCAGAAGCAAGGCACACGATCCCATTGCGAACCGGTGGTAAAGGTAAGTAAAACCCACCCCTGATATGTACTATGTCTGTGGGTTTCAAATTTTTTACTACCTGTTCTGTGGGCGTGGTTTGGTGGGCATGGCATGGCTTGGTGGGCGTGGCTTGTTGGGCATGGCAGGGGAAGGATACTGTAAAATCTCCATTCTCTCCCCAATCCAGGGGAAGGTTACTGCAAAATCCCCATTTCCTCCCGATCAGCTGGGATTCGGGAGGCAGAGAATAAACGGGGGTGGGGCCAGTCAGAATTTTTACTACCGGTTCTCCGAACTACTCAAAATTTCCGCTACCGGTTCTCCAGAACTGCTCAGAACCTGCTGAAAGTCATATCTGCTATGTCTGTATTATTTGTATTTAATTTTTTTTTTAATTTTTAAAGTAAGAGATATTATTAGTTCCTTGGCACAGAAAATCTCCTTTTTTCCCCATGCAGAATTGGCAGGATTTGTTACTGGGAGTTGTGCTTTATCCCTTGTCTACCTGGTGGAGTTAGTTCCTGGAGCAGCCAAGACAGAGCCAGGAATGAGAAGAAGGCAAATATTGGACCAGATCCAGAGCTCTGCTTGCTTCATTCCGAGCATTATGCAAACTCGCAAAGCGGACCTGCCAGTTCTTACAAAGGTGCTGAAATGTTCTCTTTCTTTTTATTGGCCCAGGAAGCTTGCTTCCATCGTTGCAAGATAACGCAAGATATCCTTGGGGATTTTACAACGTTACTGGGCAAAAGAATGAGGAATTCACCTACATTGACGGTAATCTCAGGCAATTTCAAGAAACAGCAGGTTGGAATGGTTAATTCGAAAAAATGTTTGCAATCTGTCTCTGTTACAGGTAGTCCTCGACTTACAACCATTATAAGGCATAAAATGCCACAGCCGTATTTGCTGAATGGATGGAAACGGATCAAGGAGAGAAGCAACCTAGAACTAAGGAGGAATTTCCTGACAGGGAAAACAATTAATCAGTGGAACAACTTGCCTCCAGAAGTTGTGAATGCTCCATCACTTGGAAGATTTTAAGAAGAGATTGGAAAAAAGCATTTGTGTGAAATGGTATAGGGTTTCCTACCTGAGCAAAGGATTGGACAGGAAAATCTCTTAGATTTTCCAACTCTTGTTATTCTGTTATACAACAGACTAGGGTTGTAAGTAAGTAAATCTCATTTTGGTGTAGAATATTGTAAACATGAATTACTATGTTTACCTCCTAAACTGATTCATTATGACACAGGGAAATTTTGAACTAGTAATTTGCCGTAGCAATTCATAACATACCATTGCTAAAGCCAATTTGGTAATCCTGGAAAAAAAGAAAAAGAAGAAAAGAAAAGGAAGGAAGGAAGGAAGGGAAAGAAAGAAAGAAAGAAAGAAAGAAAGAAAGAAAGAAAGAAAGAAAGAAAGAAAGAAAGAAAGAAAGAGAAAGATGAAGGAAGGAAGGAAGAAAAAGAGAAGGAAAGAAGTAGGGAGGGGAAAAGGAAGGAAAAAGAAGGGAGAAAAGAAATAAAAAGAGAGAAAGACAGAGATAGAAAGAAGGAAGAAAAATAAAGAAAGAAAGAGAAAGAGAAGGAAGGAAGGAGTAGGGAGGGGAAAGAGAAGGGAAAAGAAGGGAGAAAAAGAAAGGAAAGAAAGAAAGGGAAGGAAGGAAGGAGTAGGGAGGGGAAGGGGAAGGAAAGAAGGAAAGAGAAGGGAGAAAAAAGAAAGAAAGAAAGAAAAAGAGAAAGAAAGATGAAGGAAGGAAGGAAGAGGGAAGGAAGCAAGGAAAATTATTAAATTATTTGACACAGAGAGTAAGAAAATAAGAACATCTGGGGAGGGGTCTTATTATTGCCATCCTGTTGTAGTCGATTAGTCCCCCAAAGCCCTAGATGAAACATTAAGCCACTTAAGTGCCTGCTTGGGGCATCCAGGGAAGGGAGTTTTAGGCTGAGTGGCCACCTGGAGATGAGAAACTGGCCAAATTAGTTCTAAAACTAATTAGGTTTAGTTGGTGATCTTGAGGTCTCTTGTCACTCTTACTGAAACATTTTGCAAAAGTTCCTAGCAGTCTCCTGGATTGGAACGGCTGTTCCTTTCAGCTCTTCTTTTATTATTTTGGAGCCCTCTTCTGGGGAATCTGACTTTCTTCTGCTTGCTTTTAACGATCTTTTTCCAATCCCACGTTTTGAAAAGGCACAAAGGAAGCAGCATTTGGTTAACACTGATACCTGGCTAAAACGGGGACAGGCTTTTCCAAAATTACTGAAAAGGAACAAAGGCGATCGTTCTCTTGAACTTGATTCATTTAAATTTAAATTAAATTTTTTTAAAAAATTGATTTATATGCCGCCCTTCTCCGGAGACTCAGGGCGGCTTACAATGCGCTAAGCAATAGCCTTCATACTTTTGTATATTTACAAAGCCAGTTTATTGCCCCCACAAACTGGGTCCTCAATTTACCTACCTTAGAAAGGATGGAAGGCTGAGTCAACCTTGAGCCTTGGTGAGATTCGAACCTGCAATAATTGCAGGCAGCTGATGTTAATAACAGGGCTTTAGACCACTGTACTATCCAACGCTCAAGATTAGATGTGGAGATTTTTCAGATACCCTGTTTCCCCGAAAATAAGACCCAAGCAGAAAATAAGTCCTAATGTGATTTTTCAGGATGCTCGTAATATAAGCTCTACCCCCAAAATAAGCCTCAGTTAAGATTGTTAGCCAGATGGGTGCATTTAGTACCGTATTTCCCCCAAAATAAGACCTAACCAGAAAATAAGCCCTAATACGTTTTTCTGGAGAAAAAAATAATATAAGAGCCGGCCTTATTTTCGGGGAAACACACGGTAGCTCTAAGAACCTCACAGGCCAAGCTTTCAATGCAGGATTGCTTCTCGAGTTACAACCATTCGTTGAGTGACTGTTCGAATCCCAATCAGCTGGGATTCGGGAGGCAGAAAACAGATGGGGGTGGGGCCAGTCAGAATTTTTACTACTGGTTCCCCAAACTACTCAAAATTTCCACTACCGGTTCTCCAGAACTGGTCAGAACCTGCTGAAACCCATCTCTGAACTGTACTCCAATCAACTGTAAATGATGAAGTAGCCTGTTCAAATAATTAAATAATCCAAATTCTAAACAATGTGCTGTCTTTTTCCCATGCTGACACATTTTATGGCATCCTTTTAAACATGAGAGATTGTAAACAACCTAAAGAAGGAAGAATGTTAGCTTCTTATGGTTCCCCCACCCCTTCTATTCGCACATAAAGGGCACCAGAAGGTCTGTATCCTGTCTATCTGTTTTGGACTTTTGCGTCACTCCAACCTAATCATTGCTGGTATGTCTTAAGCCCAAAATATTTGTTAATTGGAAAGGAGAATGCACAGAAAAAGGAATTTTATTTACAGGAATGAGAACCAGCCACATTTCAAAGGGAAGCAGCAAATCTTCTGTACCGCAACAACACTTTTAATTAGGAGAACAGACTTGGAAGGGACCTTGGAGGTCTTCTAGTCCAACCCCCTGCTTAGGCAGGAAACCCTACACCATTTCAGACAAATGGTTATCCAACCTCTTCTTAAAAACCTCCAGTGTTGGAGCATTCACAACTTCTGGAGGCAAGTTGTTCCACTGATTAATTGTTCAAACTGTCAGGAAATTTCTCCTTAGTTTTAAGTTGCGTCTCTCCTTAATTAGTTTCCACCCATTGCTTCTTGTCCTGCCTTCAGGTGCTTTGGAGAATAGCTTGACTCCCTCTTCTTTGGGGCAACCCCTGAGATATTGGAAGACTGCTATCATGTCTCCCCTAGTCCTTCTTTTCATTAAACTAGACATACCCAATTCCAGCAACCGTCCTTTGTATGTTTTAGCCTCCAGTCCCCTAATCCTCTTTGTTGCACTCTTTCTAGAGTCTCCACATCTTTTTTTACATCATGGTGACCAAAACTGAATGTAGTATTCCACGTGTGGCCTTACCAAGTGTGTTTTGAAGTTGCAGGTTGCAGTAAGGGCGATGACACTTTGGAAGAACTATTCCACATCAATAAAGGAGAATATTTTTAGCTCAGGGTTGAAATGAGGGGTCCTTGTTCTCTTGCAGATGTTTCATTACCCAAACTAGGTAAGATCATCCATGCTAGCTTGGAATAACCATTTGTCTAGGCTGGGATAAGGTCTCCTGCTTGAGCAGGGGGTTGGTCTAGAAGGCCTCCAAGGCCCCTTCCAGCCCTGTGATTCTATGATTCTAGGTCTTATACTACTGTGGTGACTTGAAAAGCAAGTCTTATTTTCATCTTATTTTCCAGTAACTCAAAGACATATCGAAACTGCAAAATTTATTTATTTATTTATTTATTTATTTATTTATTTATTTATTTATTTATTGGTTCGATTTATATGCCGCCCTTCTCCGGAGACTCAGGGCGGCTTACAATGCATTAAGCAATAGCCTTCATACTTTTGTATATACCTGCTTAGTAGGGCTTTCGGCCCCCCCAAAGCGGTGTTCTTTTTTATACAAAGTCAGCTTATTGCCCCCACAATCCGGGTCCTCATTTTACCTACCTCGGAAGGATAGAAGGCTGAGTCAACCTTGAGCCTGGTGAGAATTGAACTCGCAGTAATTGCAGGCAGCTGGCAGCTAAGTGCTACTTAATAGCACTTTAGTCTGCTGCGCCACCAAGGCTCATTATAATCTTTCTAAATCTTTCTAACATCACCCACGTCCAGTCTTGTGCTGGCGATCCTCGCCTCATTCTACAGTAGTGGCCAAAATTGTGGAAACCTTTTGGGAAAAGTGTATTTTTGAGGTTTGATGGCTAATAACACCACTTTTTTTTTTTTTTGGAGCTTCAAAATAATTCTATTCCACTGCTGGAATGCCTGGGAATTGCCCAGACCTTCACCCAATTGAAAATCTATGGAGTCAACTAAAGAAACCTGTTAGTCAGAAGCCACCCATCAATAAAACCCAGTTAATAGAAGCCATCATTCCATCTTGTTTTCACATTATAATAACAGCTGCAGAACTTAAAGGCTTGGTTCACTCCATGGGAAGATGTTGTAAGGCCGTCATTCATGCTAAAGGTTACCCAACTAAGAATTAACTGACATGGTGATCATTTTTGTATATTTTGTTTTTTTCTAAAAGTGTTTCACTTTTCTTCTGTATACTGTAACTGCTATTCTAAGAGGAAATCCTTCATAAAAGGTATTGGTATAATAATAATAATAATAATAATAATAATAATAATAATAATAATAATAATAATAATAATAAACAACTTTATTGTCATTGTATGTGTATACACAGTATACACATACAACAAAATTCACTTAACACCCAAAGACCAGGTCCAACACACATAACAATCCCCAGATACACTCCCACCCACCACAAATTCCCCACCCCTAAACCACCCAAACATCCACACAACAGACCAAGTAATACTGTCCAACAGCTCACTGATGGTGGCCCTTTAGTTCATTGTTGAGTGCAAATGCATTACATTCTTGATGAAATTATCTTTCCATTGATATATCATTTTATGGCACTGCTCCAAAAAAAAAAAAAAAGGTGGTGTTATTAGCTAGTTTTAGAAAATACGCTTTTCCCAAAAGGTTTCCACAATTTTGGCCACTACTGTATATTAGTGGTGTCCATAGTGCAAAAGATGTGTGTTAAAAAAAAATCATGTGATTTAAACATAGAAATTTCCTGACAGTGACAACAATTAATCAGTAGAACAACTTGCCTCTAGAAGTTGGGAATGCTCCAACACTGGAGGTTTTTAAGAGGAGATTGGACAACCATTTGTCTGAAATGGTATAGGGTGTCCTGCTTGAGCTGGACTAGAAGATTTCTGAGATCCCTGCCAACTCTGTTATTCTGTTACATGTGCCAGTTTTGCTTAAGATTTATATAAATGTCTACTACCTCTAAACTTTTTCTCCTTAGTTCCCCTTAGTGTGTGTTTGTGTATGTGTGATAATTAATTACTTTATCAACACATTCTCAAATGATTTAAAATCGTTCCCAGCATGATTACACTTTTGGGAATCTAATGACTCCATTAATTTTTTCCTCTTTTAAAATTCCTATTATTTTTCTTTTATACTTTGAGGTATTTGCTTCTCGCCTGCTTTGCGCTGTCATCCAATCTTGTGCTGGTTATTTTTTATTTTTTAATGTTCCTTACGAAGCTATCATACAAACTGTGTTTACAAAGAATAAATCCCGCTGTGTTCAAGAAAACTTTTATTTCTGGGTAAAAACACTCTTTTGAATGAAAAGCCATAAGTGGCTTGATTATGTTTGAAAGAGTGGTTTGTGTACTGAGGGGGGGGAAAAACATCATTTCAAAGGAGTTTGCCTGTAATCCAACAAAAAACTCCAAACACTAAATGTGCCCAATTTATAGAATAATTTCCAACCACGTAAAGGATGAAAAGCCACAGGGCAGCCTCCTGCAATGTGGGATCCTTGTGATGGTCTTCTCAACCACAATACCTGTTAAGGATATTGATGTTGTTTTACCAACCAGCAGAGTAACTGCACAAGGAAACGTTGAGAGCAATGAATAAGAAAACTGGTTTAGCAAAAGTGTACTTTATCGTAGGAAAAAGCAGTAGCGTAGTCATAAACAAATCCCAAGTCTTCTCCAATAAATCAGTCCAGTAAATCAGTCCAAACAACTCACTCTAGTTAGCAAACCACGATGGTAGCAGATCCATCAACAGATAGCAACTCCTTCACAATAGCAGCTCATAGCAGTTCAGTCACAATAGCAGTAGCAGTTCATAGCAGCAGCAGCAGTTCCCAACAGACCAGGTTACAATACTTTGTTTAAATATACTCCTAACTAGTCATTATCCCATTACAGCATGACTCAGCAAGAACGTAACATTTACAGTTTAAAGTTACAGTATATATATATTGCCTGGACAACTGGTTCTAACATTATATATACCATATAGAATCCTAACAATACCCATAAACCCCACCCAATACCACCCACACAAGCTGGCTGAGCTTTATGGGAGTTGTTATCCCATGCATCTGGAAGGCACAACTAGGGAATGAATGCCCCTGCCTGTATTTATTTATTTTAATTGCCCAAGCCACCAAATTTTTCTGTCCTTATTTTCAAATTAACCCAAGAATCACAATAATAAAACCCTTGTACAGTTACCAGCCCATTCCAAACCAGGTGGAAACAGGTTAAAATACAACTCTGTCTCAATAAAAGTAAACAGTTTACCCGTGTTCTGCTTTCCACTTTAATCGATGCTTTCATAAGTTATTTTGCATGTGATGGGCAACTATTGAGCTAAGACAGTGGTAGGCAACCTTAAACAATCAGAGAGCCATTTGGACCCGTTTCCCACCGAAAGAAAACACCAGGAACCACAAAACCACAAAACCCTTCCTGTGCCTGACTATTTCTTGAGCGGCCACAAAACTAGCATATGTAGTTGAATTAAACCTTCTGTTTTCTTCTGAAACTTTTCTTTTCTTGGATTTATCCATGGTTGGCTTACCAGGAGTCAAAAAGCTCAATAAACTACGTGCCGGCAGGTGTCGCACTTTGGCGGTTGTGACACATATTTTGAGCGACAGGGAGCCTCAGCGAGGGATGAAAGTGCCACATGCGGCTCCAGAGCCACGGGTTGCTGACCCCTGAGCTAAGAGAATTCTTGACTTAAATACTGTAGGATAATAGACTTCGGGATTTGATTACCGAAGGGTTTCCCTAACTTGGCAAGTTGAAGATGTGTAGATTTCAACTCCCAGAATTCCCCAGCCAACATCTAGTTGTCTGGGGAATTCTGGGAGTTTAAGTCAATATAACTTCAAGTGGCCAAGGTTAAGGAACGCTGGATTACTGAATCAAATGGTGTTTGAAATGGAGCCCTCTTTTTTGTCCTCAAACTTTTCTAGTTCACTGTTTCCTTGGGCTGCACGCAGAGGTGGGTTTCATATAATTTTACCATCGTTTTGCCACACACCAAAAATGTGAGCGTGCACGCACTCTCGCTTCGCTTGCCTGCCTTCCACACAAACGTGTAGCTTTACACGCATGTGCTCTGCTCCCGTGCGCAGCTTGCACGCATGAGCATGGCTTAGAAAATGTGGCTAAATAGGACGGCATAGCGCTGGGGCAGGTGGGCAGGCCCACCCGCAGGTTCCCCCTACCGGTTCCCCCGAACTGGTCTGAACCATCTAAATACCACCACTGGCTGCACGATCAGTTCTGTATAATGTTCATCCATCAGTTGCTGCCTATTTTTTGGGGTGAGGGCAGCAATGTTATCCCTTTCTTCAGCCATTCTTCCTCCCTCTCTTCCTCCCCCTCCCACTCCCACTCCCCCTCCCCCTCCTCTTCCTCCTCCTCCTCTCAGTAGGCTTCCAAGAGGGAAAGAAACAGATTGGTCTTTCCAGAAGCCCCTTGAATGAGGCCAAGAAACTCCATTAGGCACCTGGCCACCGATTCAGAAGTACCAAACATGAGACTGTCTCAAATATAATGAAAAAGAAGGGTGGGGAGAGAGGAGAGATGACATCATCTACCTCCTAAAGGATGATAACCAATGTTAAGATGCCAGCAATTGAGAGAAGATTGCAGAATTATCACCTTGGATTTTGCTAGACGTTTTGCATTGTGTGTGTGAGAGAAAGAGAGGGAGGGAGGGAGGCAGTGGTGAAATCCAATTTTTTTTACTACCGGTTCTGTGGGCGTGGCTTGGTGGGCGTGGCGTGGCTTGGTGGGCGTGGCTTGGTGGGCATGCCAGGGGAAGGATACTGCAAAATCCCCATTCCCTCCCCACTCCAGGGGAAGAATACTGCAAAATCTCCATTCCCACTCTGGGGCCAGCCAGAGGTGGTATTTGCCGGTTCTCAAAATTTCCTCTACCGGTTCTCCAGATCCTGTCAGAACCTGCTGGATTTGACCCCTGCACTGCGGGTTCAACAAAGCATCTCCCATAAGTTTCAGAAGCATATCCAGGAGGAAGATTCTAGCCATACTTCACTCCAATCTTTTGTTCCTCCGGAAGTTAATCTATATCCCCCTAGTTTGTAACAAATTATTTGCTGTATTTTCTAAGAGTCACATCATCCACACAAATTCTTGCTTAAGCCGTGTTGATTTTATCCGAGCAAAAGAATGCATGGGTTTCTTGCAGGTACCCAGTTCCTTATGAACATCTGGCCCCAGTTATCCCAATATCTGTAAAAACAGACCAGTTTAAAGGTCATCTCTCTTGGCTGGCGTAACAGGAAACCATCTCTATCTAAACTTCTATATATCATCTGTCTTTCTCATCTATCTACCTACCTAAATATCTATCATCTGTCTATTTCTCATCTATCTATCACCTGTCTGTCTGTCTGTCTGTCTGTCTGTCTGTCCCTCCCTCCCTCCCTCCATCCATCCATCCATCATCTATCTATCTACCTGTATATCTATCTATCCATCCATCCATCCATCCATCCATCCATCCATCTCTATCTATCTATTCATCCATCCATCTCTATCCATCCATCCATCTCTATCTATCTATCCATCCATCCATCCATCTCTATCCATCCATCCATCATCTATCTATCTATCTATCCATCTATCATCTATCATCTATCTAGCTAGCTATTCATCCATCCATTTCTATCTATCTATCTATCCATC
>WNWU01000061.1:1904479-1929478 GCA_012654045.1 Ptyas mucosa | reverse complement strand
AGTATTCTTCCCCTGGAGTGGGGAGGGAATGGGGATTTTGCAGTATCTTTCCCCCAGGAGTGGGGTGGGAATGGGGATTTTGCAGTATCCTTCCCCTGCCACACCCACCAAGCCACGCCCACCAAACCACACCATGCCCACAGAACCGGTAGTAAAAAAAATTGGATTTCACCACTGGACAAAGCTCACTTAACAACTGTCTTGCTTAGCAATGGGAAATTTGGGCTCAACTGTGGTCCTAAATCAAGGTCTACCTGTACTTTTTTTTTTTTTAATTTGATTTATATGCCGCCCTTCTCCGGAGACTCAGGGCGGCTTACAATGCGTTAAGCAACAGCCTTCATACTTTTGTATATTTATACAAAGTCAGCTTATTGCCCCCACAAACTGGGTCCTCAATTTACCTACCTAACTTTATACAGAAAGGCTCAAAAATTTCCGGACTTTTAATTTAGAAATCTTTCTTCCTCTTCTCCTTAGAAACTAGGCGCCTGCAAAATGCTGGCAAGGTTTAAGGCAGAGAAAGTCCGATGTGTACTTACAGATAAGCAAGCCTTAATTTCTATGACTTACCACGACTGAGTGCCTCTATTAATTATAGTAATAATCATGGTTACTGTTCTTGCTTGATAACCTGTGAAGAAATAAGACTGGACCAGCTGTTTGGATGGGGGCCCCGATACATTTTGCCTGGAAGATAATTCTCAGGCGGCTACGCCAGGATTAGCGTTATCTAAGCATTTCCATCTCACCACAGAGCTGAACAGCTGGGAACTCGAAAGATTGCCAGAGAATTCCCAGCATATAGACCATATTTCTGTTTAAATCCTTCCGGCTTTCTTCCAGTCCTTGCCAATTCAGAAGGCCGTTTACAAAGTACTTAATGCGGGTGGGTCGGAGGCGAAGGAAAAGAGTTGACCTCTCTTGATTTGGCTACAGCCGGTTTAAAATCCCGGTTGGCGAAGAGCGAGCCGGCAGCGGCCTCCTGTGGCACCGCAGTACATTTTCCCAAGCGGTTGTCACGCTGTGGTTTGACAGTCTCAAGTTAGTTTTAGGGAATTCTTTGTGGGTCCTGCCAAGAAGCACGTGGGACACAGCTGTTGTGTCACAGGCAGCGAAAGAACTGGAGGAAGGTTTTCCAACCGGAGACCTTTTTGTAACCCAATAGAATTTATGACTCTCAACAAGCAGCTGGTTCTGGCCATGATTTGGAAAGAACTGCAAATTTCCTGCTGGCAAAACCCCCAAAAACTTGTAGAGAGTGGCGCGGAAAGAACAAAGAGTGTTCTTTCTGCGCCAAAGAAGGAAGCTCAAACTGCCCCAGGAGCTGCTGATCCAGCTCTACAGGGGAATGATCGAGTCTGTCATCTGCACCTCTATAACTGTCTGGTTTGGCTCTGCAACCCAACAAGACAGACAGACTTCAACGGATAGTTAGAAATGCAAAAAAAAAAAAAAAGGCTACCAACCTGCCTTCCATGGAGGACCTGTATACTGCACGAGTCAAAAAGAGGGCTGGGAAAATATTTACAGACCCCTCGCATCCTGGACATAAACTGTTTCGACTCCTACCCTCAAAACGATGCTATAGAGCACTAGAACTAGACACAAGAACAGTTTTTTCCCCAGCGCCATCACTCTGCTAAACAAATAATTCCCTCAACTCTGTCCAACTATTTACTAAGTCTGCACTGCTATTAATCTTCTCATCGTTCCCACCACCCATCTCCTCCCACTTATGACTGACTGTAACTTTGTTGCTGGTATCCTGTGATTTATATTGATATTATTTCCTGATTGCTTCTCGGTACCCTATGACTATCATTAAGTGTTGTACCTTATGATTCTTGACAAATGTATCGTCTTTTTAATTAAAAAAATATTTTTTTTATTAAGCAAAAACATAAAACAAAAATACTTACATATATACATAAAAACAATACAAAAAAAAGAGAAAGAAACTAACATTGTTTCAACCTATTGGCTGACTTCTAGAAAACTGTTGCATTGGTGGTTATTTTCTGTTTCACCTCTATTTCTCTATTGAAAATCTATTTTATGTGCTTACTTGTTTTTACTTTTTACATATCCAAGACTTGAAATATACTCTATTTTTAAGTTTTTCTCTATGTGAGAGTACCTATTACTTCTATATATCCTTCTATTAATCCTTCTAACTATTTATATATAGAGTCATGTGGTCTTCCTCCTATGCGGTTGTCTATATTTCTTGGTTGGATTTTGCATTAAGTATTATTTTATCAATCCTATCTTTCCCTCTAGCCAGGAGTACCATCATGGACAAATGTATCATCTTTTACGTACACTGAGAGCATATGCACCAAAGACAAATTCCTTGTGTGTCCAATCAGTTCCAATAAAAGAATTCTATTCTATATTAGAAAGTATTTTTTTTAAAAAAAAAGACAGTAGTTATTTATGAATACAGGTAGTCTTTGACCTACAGTTCATTTTGTAACCGATCAAAGTTACAAGGGCAGACGGAGTTCATGTGAAGCCCAAAGCACTTCCGAATTATTTTCATACCGGTCGTCCTTGACTTACAGCCATTCATTTAGTGACCATTTGAAGTTACATCGGCACAGGGGGAAAAAGTGAATTACGCTCATTTTTCACTTATCACCGTTGCAGCATCCCCCCCCCCCGGGTCACGTGATCAATATTCAGATGCTTGGTTAACTGGCTCACATGTATGACGGTTGCAGTGTCCTGCGATCAACATTTGTGACCTTCTGACAAAAGCAAAGTCAATGGGGAAGCCGGATTCACTTAACAACCGTATTACGAACAACTGCAGTGATTGAGTCACACGGCAACTGTGGCAGGAAAGGTTGTAAAACGGGGCAGAACTCACTTAACAACTGCCTTGCTTAGCAACAGAAATTGTGGGCTCAGCTGTGGTCCTAGACTCCCTGTAATCCTTCCATAAACCTTGTTATGGATTCATTAGTTGCTAAACCAAAATCAACCAAACCACCACAGTCTTGGAATCATGATTGGGACCGAGTTCACACCTGTTATCTATGCCCACCATTCTCTTGAAGCTCTAATTTATCAAGAAATGCAAAGGCTGTTTTGGAAATATGCCAGGCACACCTGGGTAAACTACTGAGATGATGATGGATTTTTTAAAATCAGGTATTGGATTGATTTTTCTTGCTCTGGGTCTCCTTAATCCATGCTTTTTGCAACCGATACGCTTTTAAGAGGACTTTTTGCCGATAGTAAAACCAGTTTGAATGGCAACAATGAATACAAAGAATGCTTATGGGCTCAGTAGGAGGTAGATGGGCACCGTTGCTGGGTGATACAGCTATTTTATGCACAGACCAGCTGCCGTGGGTACAGTCCTGGCAGAAAATTGACTGTTGCTCTAGCTTGAACACTTGTTTTATTCTATAAATGTCTGAGCCAACAATGTTTGAGGCTTCAGTATAGAATATATTCTGGAAATATGAACACAAAAATATCCCTAAATTTCTTTTTAAAAAAAAAGTTCTGTGATCTTAGCATTTTTAAAAAGAAAAAGCAGCAAAAATCCAGCCTGGAGCCTAAGAATTATATTGACACGTGATTAAGATTTACCGATACAATTAATGATACAGAAATGCGGTATTTTCGACCTTTATTTCAGCAAAAAAGTTTCCAAGATGATCAAACATCGTACATCTTTGGAGGCTAAAAACGTGGACTTGTTTGACTATACCTAGACAGCCCTGTAAGAATAAATCCATTTCAGGGGGCTACACATTTTGATGCGTTGGTTTTAAAAAGTGAAATGGTAAAAGAGATTAATAAGTTAAACCACAGTTAGTCCTGAAGCTCCTTTCCAGTATTTGCATGACAATATAAAATGGGTTCGAGTGTTTTAAGAGAACAACTCCCAAGTTTAAGTGGAATATTTAGCAGTACGTTAAAATCGATAAAACATGAAGCAAGAAAGCAGCTAAATACAAATCGGCTGCAGTCAGTTAGGCCTTAGTCCAGGGGTGTCCAACTTTGCAATTTTCTGTGGATTTCAACTCCCAGAATTCCCCAGCCAGCCAAAGTTGCAAGGTTGGACACCCCTGCCTTGGATCTATCTAATGCAGAGAACATTAAATAAAACACACATTTTGGACGATGCAGAAGTCATTGGTAGTCCTGATTTACCCAGGTGATTCTGTTTGGCACCCCTGTGACTTTGATGCATAGCTTGGCCATGACTTTCCAAATGAAGGAAAGAGCAAGTTTGAATCCGAGGAGAAGTCATAAATGCTTTACTTCGGACATTTTATTCTACAGGAAGAAGTCAAGAGCCTATGCTAGAAAACTGAGGGGATTGCCTTGAGAACACAGGTGGATTCAGGACCGAAAAAATTTAGCCACCTGACCCAAGCATTGTTAGACCACCGCAATGCAAACTGTACTCCTTTTGAACATGTATGCAACATCGCAACACACACGGAAAAGAACGACCGGCTGCTTTCACTGTTTCCCCGTCAATTGTATCCACACTCAAGGGAAATGCTTCTGCTTTAGAATAACCTGTTTCTGGTTACCTACAATCCATCTATGACAGCCTTTCTTGCTAACTTACATCAAGCTACAAAAATTTGCGTCAGTTACTTAAATGTATAATTGAGGGTCAAATGCAAGCTTGGAAACCTTTTTATCTTCAGCATATTAAGGAAGGAGTTGCTGCCCTATATCATCCGGCAGGAATATAGATGATTAAAATGCATGTGATGAAATCTGACGTATCTTCCAAGTTCTGCTAATTACAGAGACATCAGTAGATTTGACTATTTCATTCATGCTATAAAAAGAATGTTACGGTTGTTAAAGCAAGTCGTCCCTTCAGTTATTTTTGGCAACAAATGTTCATGCCCAGCGAAGACTTCATTCACCTAAGGAACCTGGACACTCAGCAAACAGAAAACCAGCTCGTAGCAATATTTAACAGCCCAATATAGTTGAAACCGGTTAAGCAAAGTCAAGCATTGATAAAATGAATCACTGATCCAAATGGTGGGAACACTCGGCTTCAGTTAAGACTTCTGGAAATGCTATAACGTACTTAAAAATTCTTGGACCTGCAAAATAAAAAGAGTGAAAGTAACAGTTTAATAGACCAGCTAAATAAAAGTGGGATCTGAGTTCTGAGAATATTCTGAATATGCACATAGTTAAGGATCTATAAATATGGTAACCAGAAAATTTATCTGATCTTAATTTACCCTGGGTTTGTTAGATGAGTCTGCTGTCAGAAGCACTTATTAAGGGTATTTGCTTAATTAGTGGTTGAGTTTAAGGATATTATGCCAATTGGTATCTTATGACAGTGTATGAACAATGCCCTAAAGCGGTGTTTGTCAAACTTGGCAACTTTAAGACTTAACTCCCAGAATTCCCTAGCTGGGCATGCAGATTTCAATAGACACATTGAAGGACAGAGCTCTTGATTATTAACAGAGTCACTTGGAAACATATAAAGTAGTCCTCTTTGGTAAGTTTTACCTTCTCAATCATATTTTCATGTTTATCTCTGTTGCCTTTGAAATCTTCATTTACATCCAGGGTTAGAACGGGTACTTTTTGCAAGTATTCAAACTCTGTCCTGTAAACAACAAAAACTGCAATTTGAATTGGAAACCTAAGAAAAGTAGAGAATTTCATTCAGAAATATGCAGAAATCCTAGAACACCTGTTCTGAAGCAAGCTCCATTATACCTTGAATCCTACACCTTTTTGCTAATATGTCATTAAAAGCCAGAATTGTCTTTTATATTTATATTATAATTCATAATAGCCACACTAATTACGGTATTAAAGAGCCATAAAAGAGCTTTTAAAATTACAGTCAGTAATGAAAATAGATATATTTTTAGAAATGGTCTCAACAATTTCCACTGGCTCAAATATTTCAGCTAGTGGTTATTTATCTATTTATCTAACAAATTCATGTGGCTATAAACTGGACAACCATTTGTCTCAAATAGTGTAGGACAGTGATGGCTAACCTTTTTGCCATCGCGTGCCAGGAGAGGGGGGGGCAGGGGAGGGTCGTCCGCGCACGTGCCCACACGCATGTGCGCGCAACCCTCCCCCCCCTCCTGGCACATGATGGCCTGGTAGGCCCGTTTTTCTTTCTTACCTGGCTCCAGATCCTGTCTATTTATCTGGGAAGGGCGAAAACAGCCTTTCCCACTCCCTTGGAGGCCCTATGGAAGTTGAAAGTGGGACAGGAAGTGACTTTTTTGCTGTCCCCAGCCTCCAGAACCTCTCTAGGAGTCTCTAGGAGCCTCTCTAGGAATCTTTGGAGGCCGGGGACAGCAAAAAACGTCACTTCCTGTCCCACCGGAAGTCAGGAAATGGGCCCTTTCAGCCTCCGTAGGGCCTCCAAGGGAGTGTGAAAGGCTGTTTTTACTTTTCCCAGATAAATAGACAGGATCTGGAGCCAGGTATGAAAGAAAAACGGGCCTTCCCCACCCACCCCAGTCCCTCCAGAGGCAGGAAACAGCCTGTTTCCCTACTTCTCATGGGCCCAGAAGGCCCGAAAATCAGCTGGCCGGCGGGCGCATGCGCCCCAGAGCTGAGCTGGCGTGCCCACTAATATGGCTCCGCGTGCCACCTGTGGCATGCGTGCCATAGGTTCGCCATCACGGGTGTAGGACATGAGTGTCAAACTCGATCGCAACCATATCGTGATGGTTTTTGCCTTTGCAGAGCCGGGGTGGATGTGGCCTGTGCATGATGCATCTGGCCCGCAGGCTGCCAGTTTGACAGGCCTGGTGTAGGGTTTCCTGCCGGAGAAGGTGGTTGGACTAGAAGACCTCCAAGGTCCCTTCCAACTCTGTTATCCTGAGATTGGACCACCCAAATCCCTAGTTCGCCAGGGAAGACACAATTCCAGTGATAGCCTCCATATTTGCTTAGGGCCCAATGTCATCTCTGTTCAAAGGACAGATTGGTTGATCTCTCAAAGCGAAACACTTTTTTGAGAATGCCACCGGATAGATGCAGCAGGAACAATCAGGGAAATAGTCCCAAAGGTACTTTTTCAAAAGGCACCTGGACTTTCTTGGTTTTCCCTTGAAGACATTTTGCTTTTCATCCAAGAAGCTTCTTCAGTTTCTGGACATTACGGAAGTGAAGCGTCTCCAAGAAAAAAAACAAAGAAAATCCAATTGCTTTTTGAAAAAGCACCTTTGGAGAGACCATGACCTGGATGACTGAGAATCTCTAGAGAAAATCAGGGAAATAAAATACCGTAATGTCCTATGCTGGAGCCAGTTTTCATGTTTGTCATGGAGTTTCTCCAGATATTCCATAGGAATGCCTTGCTCCTCATCCCTTCCACGGATGTAAATCCTATCCAAGCATTTCTAAAAAGAAAAAGGAAAAAAAAAAAGAGGCAAGAATAGAGTAGGATCTGCAGGCAAAACTGAAATAAAGCAAAATGCCATTTTCTGACAGAAAAAGGGCAACAACAGGTTGGTTTTTTAAAATATTTTTAAAATTAATGAGGTAAGAACCAAAAGTCTGCAAAGGATTGTACTCTAATACAGTGGCCCTCAACCTTTTGGGTACCAAAGACTGGTTCTGTGAAGAGAGATTTTTCCGCAGATTGGAGGGGGCCGGGTTTCACATGCTGCCTGCATCCCATAGATGGGGCTTTGCTTGTTTGCGCAGCCCGGTTGCTGGTTCACGGACCGGAGGTTAGGGACAGAAGTGGGTTTCAGCAGGTTCTGGAGAACCGGTAGCGGAAATTTTGAGTAATTTGGAGAACCGGCAAATACCACCTCTGACTGGCCCCGCCCCCATCTGTTCTCTGCCTCCGGAGTCCCAGCTGATCGGGAGTAAATGGGGATTTTGCAGTATCCTTCCCCTGTAGTGGGGTGGGAATGAAGATTTTACAATATCCTTCCACCTGGAGTGGGATGGGAATGGGGATTTTGCAGTATCCTACCCCTGGAGTGGGGTGGGGATGGAGATTTTACAGGGGATCCTTCCCCTGCCACACCCACAAAGCCACACCATGCCCACCAAGCCATGCCCATAGAACCAGTAGTAAAAAAATTTGAATCCCACCACTGGTTGGAGACCCCTGCTCTAACGTCCAGTGTATTCATAAAGCTTTGTTTCTTACTTCAGGAGTAGCTCGGAGATAAACAATGCCATCCAGTTCAAGGCTTGATCCAAACTGCTGATTCATCCAACTGTGCCAGTCTTGATAAATCGTCCACTCTGTTTCGTTCATGCAATCTGATTCATATAAATTGGATGCAAAGATGTACCTTTCAAAAATAATAATAATAATAATTCAATTTAGCTTCAATTATCCTAAGATGGGAAAACATTTTATTTTGGAACCTGGAACAAAATATAGTTCCTCAAAACAAAATCATTCTCACAGGCCAGTTTAACTGTTAGTAGTTCTTCACTGCCAGTTGCAATTATGAGATGGATGGTTATATAAATTAATAGAATAAACAAACTGCTATAAAAACAGGATCCTAGCTAAGATCTGGCAACTGCATGAACATTCAAGGATAGCTTCTTGAAATCAGTTTATACAGGTAGTCCTTGACTGACAACAGTTCGTTTAGTGACCAAAGTTAAAGCGGCACTGAAAAACGTGATTTGAGACTGTTTTTCACATTTACGACCATTGCAGCATCCCCACGGTCAATGATCAAAATTCAGATTGACTCGTATTTATGACGGTTGCAGGGTCTCGGGGGTCATGTGATCACCTTTTGTGACCTTCTGACCAAGCAAAGTCAAGGAGGAAGCCAGGTTCACTTAACAACTGTGTGACTAACTTAATAACTGCATTCAACAACTGTGGCAAGAAAGGTTGTAAAATGGGGCAAAACTCACTTAATAAACGTCTTGCTAAGCACAGGGCTCAATTGTGGTCGTAATCCAAGGACTACCTGTATATGCATACAGGCTAAATATATATTTTGTGCATACTGCCTTCTCTATAGACCAGGGGTGTCAAACTCGATTTCATTGAGGGTTGTGTTTGACCTTGGGGGACCAGAATGGACGTGGCCAGTTCGACATAACTCATGTCGGGGGCGCCTGTAGTGGCCCGAGCGCTCTGCCAGCGAAAGTGGGCTCCAGAGAGCCGTTTTCAGCTGCGACGGCCTCCTGCAACCCTCTGCCAGTGAAAACGGAGCCTGGGAGTGCCACCTAAGGCTCTCATGAGCTGTTTTCAGCTGCTATGGCCTCCTGCAACCCTCTGCCAGCAAAAATGGAGTTCGAGAGGGCTGCATGCGGCACTCCCAAGTTGTTTTCGCTGGCAGAGGCACCACGGGCTGGTCTTTTGCCGTTTCCAGGGTGGCCTTGGATCTGGCTCCCGGGCCTTGAATTTTGACACCCATGCTATAGAAAAAGAAATAAGACAGAAGCCCATCCTAAACTGTACCCACAATATTATCTCTCTCTTCTATAATCTAGCCACAGTCCAGCCTTTCTCAAAGTATGTATGTACTCTTTATAATTCATCTCCCAGAATCCCCTGGTTAAAATGGCTAAGAAAGCTGGAAGTTGAACTTCACGTATCTGAATTGTTTTAACCCAAACGAGTATCAAAAAACCAATTCTATGATTGGAAAGAGGAAAGCTTTTCAGTTTTTCCAAAAATTGAAATGATGTGGATGAGATGCAAAACTGAGGGGAGGTGACATAAGAAGACAGTTATCAAGAATCAGACAGGTTACCTGTCACTATAAACTGATCGTTCAAAGAAAACCACAGCGTTCTTTGCTTCTTTTAGTTTCCCTTCAAGGGATTTGAGCTGAGCCCGGATTCTGCTCAGACAGGCGTAGGCTTGAAAAGTAAAGGACCATCGCTCCGGCTTCTCATACATCATCTGAAGTAGGTTTCCACCACTCTTTTGTGAGGCTGTCAGCTCCTGTTTAAACATTCATAAAAATTACCTGAGAATTAACATTGATTTTTGCTTTAATGATAGATTTACATGTTCTCGAATTCTGGACACACCCTTCCATTTGAGAGTTGCCTGTCCGTGTCATAAAACTTCTCTAACAGGGAACGTAGCAGCATGCAGTATCTTGTCCCTCCTTGGTTTTGTCTCAAAAATCTATTTTTTATGATGGCCAATTCCATAGAATTGCTATTTATCATACCTCACAGTCATCGTGGCACTCTTGAACGTTGCACCATTTTCCCACCGGCTCTGGAACAACTTCCCATTCCTCTCGGGCTTTTTTGAGAATATTCACAAAGGTAGATTTGCCTGCGGCTAAAGGAAGAGAAGATACTCATCAAACCAGTTAAGATTCTGGGCTTGTCTTTAGAAATCGGCTATACCAGTTTGAAAAAGGAATTGTTTATTGATTTAATTTCTATAAGCAGCCACCTCGAACCAAGTGACTCTGGGGTGGCGAAGAATTCTAAAGGAGTTAAAAACCTTACAAAATAAATATATACAGCAGCCAAGAAAGTTGTTATAATTGTCAGTAAAGCCAAGAAATGGGGCCCTTAACACATTTGGAGCCCTATGCCTGAGCACATAAAGGTAAAAGTTCCCAACTTTTGTATTATGAACATATGTATTAGTTGTTCCCGACTCTAGGAGGCGGTGCTCATCTCCATTTCAAAGCCGAAGAGCCAGCGCTGTCCGAAGACGTCTCTGTGATCATGTGGCCGGCATGACTAAACACCAAAGGCGCCCGAAACACTGTTCCCTTCCCACCAAAGTTGGTCCCTATTTTTCTACTTGCATTTTTTACGTGCTTTCGAACTGCTAGGTTGGCAGAAGCTGGGACAAGTAACGGGAGCTCACCCTGTTACGCGGCATCAGGGACTCGAACCACTGAACTGCCAACCTTTCAATCAACAATCTCAGGGTCTTAGCCACTGAGCCTAGTTATGGCATCTAGTCATGAGCACATAACTAGCTTTTTAAAGCCCAACTGGGCCATTCTAAAATGGGTTTGAACCCACTCTGTAATGGAATTAAAAATGTGATAAACTCTAAAGAAAAGCTATTCAAAAGAGCAGGGGCTGCAGCAGAGGACAGCATCAGAAATTAGCCTTTGTTTAGTACCCAGGAGACAAGATATTTATATATATAAAAATATAGGTAGTCCTTGACTTACAACAGTTCATTTAGGTACCGTTCAGTTACAATGGCACTGAAAAAAAAGCGATTTACAATTGTTTTTCACACTTATGACCGTTACAGCATCCTGAAGTGATCAAACTTCAGATGCTTGGCATCTGACACATATTTATGACCGTTGCTCTGTCCCAAAGTCACGTGATCCCCCTTTTTGTGACCTTCTGACAAGCAAAGTCAATGGGGGAAGCCAGATTTATTTAACCACCGTATTATTAACTTAACAACTGCAGTGATTCACTTAACAACCGGCAAGAAAGGTTGTAAAGGAGGGGCAAAATCCACTTGTCTCAAACATAAATGTTAGGCTCAACTGTGGTCATAAGTTGAGGACTACCTGAATACAAAACAGTCCCGTTTTAACATTTCCCAAACCTTGACGTTCATAATCAAGCTTGTACTGATACCCTTAGGAAAATGAATGATGCTTGTCCAGCCGATTTAGGCTGATTAATACTTTTGTTTTTAACAATTTTTGCCATTATTCTTTGGCTGGTCTTATCTTGTTCCAAACTTTAAATTGTGTTCCAATTTATTTATTTATTAGTTTGATTTATATATGCCGCCCTTCTCCGGAGACTCAGGGCGGCTTACAATGCGTTAAGCAATAGCCTTCATACTTTTGTATATACCTGCTTAGTAGGGCTTTCGGCCCTCCCTAAGCGGTGTTCTTTTTTATACAAAGTCAGCTTATTACCCCCACAATCCGGGTCCTCAAATTCAAATCTTTAAATTGTGCTTCAATATTTAAATTGTATATATGTGTGTG
Organism: Ptyas mucosa; assembly: GCA_012654045.1. Taxonomy (NCBI): domain Eukaryota; kingdom Metazoa; phylum Chordata; class Lepidosauria; order Squamata; family Colubridae; genus Ptyas; species Ptyas mucosa. The sequence continues at coordinate 1,917,551 of WNWU01000061.1, read as the reverse complement.
TGTAGGTAGGGGCGTTTATTATATGGCAGACTTTTTTAATGTTGTAAAGCCACCTGAAGTCACCTCTGTATGAGTTGGGCGGCTGTATAACTTTGTTCAATAAATAAAAATCAATACTACAATTCACCACTGCACGAATAAACGTGCAGTTTATTTATCAACGGAGTTCTCTATAAATTTAATGGATACAGGTAGTCCTCGTCTTACAGGACAAAATTCCTTATTTCCAGGTTGAATCTCTCTCCTTGGGTCAGTTTTCCATCCATTATTCCTTGCCTGGCCTTCAGGTGCTTTTGGAAAATAGCTTGAATCCCCCTCCCCCCCTCTGTGGAAGCCCCCCAAATATTGGAACACCGCGACCCCCACTCCCCCTCAGGGTTTACCTATATTGCCCTCGATGGCGATCTTCTTCACGCCGCTCCGGCTTCGCTTGGGTGGGGTTGCCATGGAAACGGCCGGCCGGTAACCAAACGGAGCTTCTTCACCTCAGAAAGAAACGGCAACGCAGGGAGGACAAAAAAAAAAAAGCGCGGGAACGCACTTCGCCGGCTCTAACGCTAAACGCCGCTTATCCTCCCCGCCGGCGTTCGAATCTGGCGCCGCCCAGTGACGTCACGCGAAAAGCTCCGCCCAACTGGCCCAGTTTCCGCGCGTCCTCCCCCACCCCCGCTTGAGCCTTAATTGTCACGCTACCTTCTTCTCTATCGCTTCTGTGTGGCTCCCCTACAGGGGCCCGAGAGGGACAGAAAAGGTGAGGTGGAAACGCGAACGCTTTCCCCGTCTAAGCTTAGAGCGCGGCTTAGCAGTAAAGAGCCCAAACGTTGCCAGATGGGGGACTCGCCAGCCAGACGCCGATGCCGGCTTTAAGAGAGAAAAAGGGAAGTTTAATCGAACGCCGAAAAAACGGATTCAGCCGGAAAGGGAGGCAGTGGGAGCTCCGAGCGCATCGATCGATCAGTTTTCATGCGGTTGCTTGGCAACAGACACCCTTTCCATCCCGGACAAAATTAATTCCCTGCAAAACAAGATGTTTTTCTTTTTTAAATCATTATTATGTCTAGTTAATAACTTTGTGTCCATGTACCGTAATCAAAAGACGGGCACATTTTATCATTTGTGGTGGACTTGTGCTAAAACAAAAACAAAAAAAATGGGTAAAAATACACAAGATGGCTAGAAAAGATAATAGGGAAACATGTAGATTTTAAACCTGAACGGTTATTAAGGATGATATCGGAAAAAAATGATAAAGAGAAGTATGTATTTAGTATTACATGTTTTAACAGCAGTGAGGAAAGATGAAGAAACATCTCTCTATTGGAAAGATGAAGAAACAACTCAAGATGAAGAGATAATTAAGATTATCTGTGCAGAAATGGACAGACTGACATTGAAAATCAAACAGAAACAAGACACAGAATATTATCAAACTTGAAACTTACTTTACCGGTGGTTGGGAAAAAGAGCTGAAGAGTAAGAAGGGAATCTGTATTGTTAAGCAAATTAAATACCCGGACAACATGACATTTATTAAGCACTAAGAAATATAATTAATAGAAAATGAATGAAATCTATTTAAAAAACAAAACTTTGCATCCACTGAGGAGAAACTGCATATATAGTGTGTTTTTGTTTCCACCACGTCCATGGACCAACTCATGTCAATGCAATTCATAGACTTCCCAGGACAATTTTAAAGATCTATAGCAGTGATAGCTAACCTTTTTGCCATTGCGTGCCAAAAGCGGGAGGAGCGTGGTGGGGTCACACACACGCGTGCCCACATCCATAATTCTATACGCCGTGCTCTCCCCACTTTTGGCATGTGATGGCACAGTGGGCCCGGTAGGCCTGTTTTTTTGCTCTCCCCAGGCTCCAGAGCCTTTCTAGGAACCTGGGGAGGGCAAAAACGGCCTTCCACACCCCAACCAGAAGCCTTCTGGAGGCCGGAAACAGTGTGTTTCCTGACTTCTGGTGGGCCCAGAAGGCCCGAAAATCAGCTGGCTGACGCACGCATACGTGCCGGAGCTGAGCTCGCGTGCCCACCGATATGGCTCTGCGTGCCACCTGTGGCACCTGTGCCATAGGTTCGCCATCATGGATCTATAGACTTCAACATTCCCAAAAGATGCCAAGGTTGAAAAAATTCAGTCTCGGGGAGTGTGATGCTGGCTTCCTTCGGCAGAGAAACTGGGTTTGAGTTGAGTTTGTCTCTTAGCCAACCTCATCGGGGTTCCAAACTGGTCATTATTGGCGGTATCACTGGTGGGGAATGTAGTATCCCTCCTCTGTCGTTAAGCAGTATTATTAAAGCCTCAGACTGGGATAGCGGAGGAAATAACAGCACCTTGTAATAATACCTTTGATTTTATCAAACAATATCATCTCCGGTGTTTCTTAACGGTGGCAACTTTAAGATGGGTGGACATCAACTCCCAGAATTCCCCAACCAGCATATTTATTTTATTTGTCAAATACGTGTAAGGTAACAGATAAACATAATTATGAATACAGGAGAAGGATATTAATAAATGGGGACAGTAGGACAGGGATGGTAGGCACATTTGTGTGCTTATGCACGCCCCTTACAGACCTCTTAGGAATGGGGTGAGGTTAACAGTAGACAGTCTAATTTAAGGTTAAAGTTTTGGGGGTTTGGGGAAGAAACCACTGTCAGGTAGTGCATTCCAGGCTCTGGAATGCTGAAGTTGTATTTTCTGCAATCAAGTGTGGAGTGGTTCACTTTGAGTTTGTATATATTGTGTGCTTGTGTATTATTGTGGTTGAAGCTGAAGTAGTCATTGATAAGTAGGACGTTGTAGCAGGTAATTTTGTGTACTACGCTTAGGTCAGACCAAAGGCGGTGTAGTTCTAAATTTTCTAAGCCCAAAATTTCAAGCCTGGTGGCATAAGGGATTCTATTGTGAGCAGAGGAGTGGAGGACTCTTCTCGTGAAATACCTCTGGACTCGCTCAATTGTATTAATGTCTGATATACAGTGCGGGTTCCAGGCAGATGAGCTGTATTCGAGAATTGGTCTAGCAAAGGTTTTGTATGTCCTAGTTTGCAATACAATTATTACCGGAGAAATATGTTGAGAAATATCAATATCTACCTATCCCAAATCCTTCTCAAACTCAAGATATCATCATCATCATCATAATCCAGGAGTCCATCTTGTCCTGACCAAGGCATTTATAAAGTAATAAAGGCAGGATAAAAATCAAATAAGGAAAACTGCAACTTGGATGAAGAGAGAAGTGGAAAGGTGTTAAGTAGGAGGATCAAATTTATTTTTCGCTAGAATAGGAGATGAACTGGTACTTTTACCTGAACGATTATGGAGGCGTACTTCCCTCTGTGAAATTTGCCATGATGATAGCTCTCGACTTACAACCAGAATTGAGCCCCAAATTTTCGTTGCTAAGCAACACAGTTGTTAAGTGAGATTTGCCCCCATGTTGCGATTTCTCTTGCCACAATTGTTAAGTGAATCGCTACCGTTGTTAAGTTAGTAAAAACAGTTGTTAAGTGAACCTGGCTTCCCCTTTGACAGATGGTTGCAAAGGTGATATCACATGACCCTGGGACACTGCAACCGTCATAAATATGAACCAGTTGCCATGCGTCCAAATGTTGATTACGTGTTCATGGGGATGCTACAACAGCCATAAGTGTGAAAAATGGTCACAAATAGTTTGTTTCAGTGCAATTGTAATTCAAACAATCGCTAAATGAATGATGGTTAAGTCGAGGAGTACCTGTAAGTAACAGGGTGTGTGTGTGTGTCCGTCCCTTAGCAAATGATTTGGGGAAGGTTTAGGGTTCTTTAATGTAGTCATGCAGTCAACTCTATTATCCATCTTCCCAGGCCTCAGGACACACCAGTGGTGAAATTCAAATTTTTTTTACTACGGGTTCTGTGGGCGTGGTGTGGCTTGGTAGGCGTGGCTTGGTAAGGCGTGGCAGGGGAAGGATACTGCAAAATCTCCATTTCCATCCCACTGCAGAAGGATACTGCAAAATCCCCATTCCCACCCCACTTTGGGACCAGCCAGAGGTGGTATTTGCCGATTCTCTGAACTACTAAAAATTTCTGCTACCGGTTCTTTGAACTACTAAAAATTTCCACTACCGGTTCTCAGAATCTGTCAGAGCCTGCTGGATTTCACCCCTGGGATACACCCACAAACATACTAGAAATATGTAAAATGTCTTTAATTTGGAGTGGTCCAGACTCAACCCAAAAAGTGTTGATTCTTGTATTGTACTAAATGGGTGTTGTTTGATTCAGATAGAACTAGCTGGGGCAAGAATCATCATCATCATCATGGAAGGATAATGAGGAATTCTACCAAAACGTTTATTCTAAATGTTATTGAAATCTGGTTCCAAATTAAAAGCGAAAGAATTCCATGTATACTGGATAAAAAGAATCCAATCGTTATCCAAAATGAATGAGGTTCAAGTACGGGCCTGTTATCTTCATCATCATCATCTTTTAACGACCCCATAATCCCTTGCGGGGTGGAGTCTGGGCAACTGAATGGAGCTGAGTGTTTACTGGCCGGATGCCTTGCCTGTCACCAATACGGAGTTATATTCAGCAGATATATTCCAGAGGTGGGATTCACTTACCTTGCCTACCAGTCGCAAATGTGAGCGCACGTGCCACCTTTATGCATGCACACGGCCTTCTGTGCATGCGCAGTAGTCAAGCATTACATCTGGGCGGGTGGGTGGAGCCTCCTGCAGTCATCACTACCAGTTCGCACGATCCGGACAGAACCGGCTGAATCCCGCCACTGAATTCTCAATGTGCCCAGGGAAATATCTGCTTCTACCTAGGATCGAACTCACAGCCTCCTGGTTGTGAGGTAAGAGCTCCACCTCTAGGTCTCCGCACCACTCTAGTACGGGTCTGTTATGTTTAGCCAAAAACAACCACACAACCTCCTTTTCAGTAGCCTTACCCCTTATACAAAAACTTCATCAATCTTTTGGTAACCTGAGTGAAGGAACTGGATGGACATGGGTTCATTTTATTGCCATTTGTCTTGCTCGCAGTACAAACAGGTAACAAATCCATGTGAGGTGACTGCAGGACACCTGTCGAGGAATGATCAGATGTGCACAAACAGAGACATACGAATCTCATCTATTAAAAACTATAAATATGAGAAGGGGGAGAAAAAAAGCAGTCGTGTCAAACATAGCTATTTATTTTTCTTCTTATAAACAGCATCCATTTTCCTTACTGAAAAAGCCTAGAATTTATATAGTTTTTTTTTTATCCCATCACTTACAACAATATGTATACATTATTTACATCTTTTCCAATATATGTGTTGCAGAATTTCAGACATCCAACTTTTTTTTTTTATCATTTTTTTCATTAAAAAGCCATTTTTCAGGTAGAACAAGTACTGATTTAAGTGACTACAAACTGAAGTAATATATTGGCACAGTTTGCTTACAGTACAGATTTACGTTGCATTTTTTTGATTTTTAAATGATTTTTTTTTTTTGTGTTTGTGTGTCCAGCATCGGCTATTACCTTTTCCTCTCTGATAAGTAGCTACCTATTTTTTTCTTTTAATAGAGAGGGTGTCAACTGAGGAAGATCAAATTTCCATCCCTAATGCAGCATAAATTCTAGCACACAGGAACTCCCTTAATTTCATCAGCAGAGTCAAATGGCTTTTCCAAAGCTGCAGGATTTTGCCCACGTAATTTACTTTTCCTCGGTGGAAACTTGGAATGTTAACCAAAAACTTTCCACGTCTCCACAAATCTGTTCAAATTTTCAGTTGTCCAGAGAGATGCAAGTTCAGAAAAGCTTCGAGTTGATTCTGCTGGTTGTAGATTCTCTCGATCGGACAAAGAAGCAATTGCCACAATAGATCCTTTCGAAGGCTATAATTACAGGAATGGCAAGTTTCCCTGGGATCTTTCTCTACTCTTCACCAAGAGAGCACAGAAAAAATTGTTCCTATGTTTTTCTAATACGCTGCATGAAGAAGGACCTGGGTAGATTTATCTAGGTACTGGAAGGGACCAGCAATAGTTTTTTCTCAAATCTGTTTCCCCCCTCGCTACGTATTCGAAAGCATTGATTCTCATGACAATATTTAGCAACACGACATCAGTGAGTAAATTCAAAAATGGAACCAAATGACATTTCAAAAGATTTGTGTTCCAAATAACCTAGTAATAAGTGTACAAAAATAATGAGTACAGTTTAGTGGCTATAAAAAATTAATTTTCCCTAAAAATACATTAATCTATGAAAAAACTATTGAAAGGACAGTGCTCTTGGGAAAGAAAATAAAGCAAAATAAAGCATCTTGAAATTGGAGTTGTTCTGCTACCCCAGGAGAGAATTATGTTTTAAAAAGGAAACACACATGTGCAATAGACATAAATGGAAATATACCTCTAACGTGGCTAGTGGTTCTAGAAATGCAGTTTTAGGATTTTTTTTTTTTTGCCTATTAAGAAATGAAATTAATCCCCCCACCCCTTCCCTGCATAAAATGCATCAAGTAATACGAGAGCATTGCGGTTGAAAACAATTGGCAGGTCTGATGTCATATTACACTTTTAAAATAGGAATTCTGGCATTTCACTTACACTTTAATATTTGGGGGAAAGAATACATGTCTTAAATTATTTCCCAAATAAATCAACACACACACACACTTCGAAACCCCACCCCCCCTCAGAAAAATAATCTTTATATGGAAATCTAAGAAAAGGCTTTCAGTCATGGGAATTAAAAATAAAAACAAGACCAGTCTATAGCAGCATTAGCTTTTTGCCTATGGGATAAGTTTGAGAGAGTGGTGTCAATTCTAAATTCTTAATGGAGCCTCTGGTTCTATAAGATTACCAGTGAATATTCAAGATTCTCTCTTGCATAGTAAGCTGTTAAAGAAATGTTGGCAAGCGGTTGAAAAAGGGGGGATTTTCCTTTTGAAGGTTCTGTCTTTTTAATTTTAATGTTTAATTTTAATTTATATTTATATGCCGCCCTTCTCCGGAGACTCAGGGCGGCTTACAATGCATTAAGCAATAGCCTTCATACTTTTGTATATTTAAAGCCCACTTTACTACTGCTGGGCAAAAGGTACTTTTATCCTTCCACAATTAGCACGCATCCCTGATACGGATGTGTGAAGTTAAGCTTATAATTTCTAAGGGCCAGGATGATAAAAAATCTTTCTCCCACCAACGTCAATTCTCTGGATTAAATCAATCCACTGGCTCAAGAAAACACAACGCAGCTGGTTTTAAGGAACTTGCATCTATACTTATGACCATCTGGCTTGGTCAGCATCATCTAATTAAGGTTTGTTACCTGTGCAGGTGGGTAACCAAGACAAGAGAGAACACTGACAGGTGAGACAGAGAATGAAGCCAGTTCTGACATTTTAAGGCTATTCCTTCTCCATGGAAGGAACACAGTGTTTGTTAAACAGCTGGCCATAAGGAAAATAATAATAATAATAGGTTTCTGCCTTATGTTTGGTATCAAAAAGGTATCTATGATTTCTACCATGGTGTCCTTTTAAATGAAAAGGCTAGATTCCAGACTATGACTTTTGTTTTTTAATAATAACTACAGTGTTCAGTTTTCAATACCTGCATTCAACTGAAAGATCAAGGAAACTCTTTCTGTTTGTATCACAACACACTTTTAAACAATAAAGAATTTTCAAGACCGCTGGAGCAATCCCACTAAAAGCTTCTATAGTGCTGATCAAATTCAGAATAATCACGGTCTTGATATTGTCAATTTTTCAGTCTTCAATGCAATAAGAGTTGACCCAACAGCACTCTTAGTCAATGATCTCCAAGTGTTTTATCATCCAAGAAGGAAATTAGCAATGAATGGAGTCTATATTTGTCATCATTGTTTCCAGTAAGTCCCTTAAATTTTAAAGACTAAAATGATGGGAGATGATTATTATGGCCAAGCTATATTGATTCTAATTAAACATTATTCTGAAGTCTTATTCATTTCAAGATCCAAAGATCTTGAGAGGATACCTAGCATTTTTTCCCCTCTTATTTTTAACAGATATCATTTAGGAATGGTTACAACTGCCAGATGGAGGTTGGGGATATTTAAAATGGCTCATAATGGTCCCAATCTCTAAACTGTTTTCAAGATCCCAACTGTCAACGAAAAACTTTTCAATTAGCAATTCAAACTTTCAAATTTGAGATTCAGAAATCGGGACTGGGAATCTGACTTCTAAAATCAAATTTATTTATTTATTTATTTATTTATTTATTTAGTCGCATTTCTATGTCGCCCCACTCCCAATGTGTTACGAACGCCAAGATCAAACCTGGTTATGAAACATTGCCAAGATTTTGATTACCGCACTCACTTCTTTTAGTAGATCCATAGGAAGAACTATTGTTATTAATGGCTACCAGGTAATAAGGGTCAAGAGTATAGCTAGACGATGTAATAGTAATTTGTTTCGTTTTTCCTCATGTGACTAATTTTAATTGTCTACTTCTCAGAGAAAGAACACCCTGTATGCCTTTTATCACTTCAGTTCTTAAAAGGTATGTATATAATCTCAAAGATATAATAAAAACAGACTATGAGAAACTGTTGTGTATATTAGACTTTAAGGTATCAATAATGGGCTTTAAATATTATTATATTGTCACATAGCACATGTTCATGTGATTTGTAGCTAATCCTAATGATAATCTGAGAAGTGAGCTTCAAGATTAGGATTTAAAGATACGTGGAGTAATTTGTGTGTCAGTCAATCCATGGAAACGGTGGCAAAGCAGAGAAAATGTATGACATTCCAAAAAAATTTAATAATGGAAGATTTTGGATTTAATGCTCAAACCACTGGTGAGTTTCAGCTGCCCTGGCATTTAGAACAATAGCTGATGATCCTAAATCACGAAATAAGAAATTGGCTTCTCATTTTTGAATTCCTCCGCAGAAATTATCCCAAATTCTAAATATTCGACGATAAAGGATAAGAAGAGAGAGGAAAATAAGCAAAACAACTTGGCAATTTTTTTTATCAAAATTAGTGTGCCTCCAATTAAGTTATCTTTAAATGCCCACCCACTAAAAATCCCAAAATATCACTGTACTTTGTATCATGTTACAAGAGATAAATGCTTTCCTTTATAGAATCCTTGTACAACTGAGATTATAAAGGGGCTAGGAATTTAGAAAGCATGAAATGATAAGTATATTCCATGATAAGTAGACTGAGACAATTTCTCTTAAATTGAAATATCAGGGTTGTTCCATCCCCATTTTAAAAAGAACTACAGTGGATTTATAAATATTTCCTTATTAATATTACTGTTCCTTGGAAACTACTTCCCTTTTATTTTGTCGTGAAGCTACTGTGGGACTCTTGATTTAAAGGGCAGGAAAGTTTAGGGTTCAGTTTGATAAAAGCACAGATTTGAGAGAAAAAAATAATCCGACTTTCCGATCAAAATGAGTTCAAATCTTGGCAGAATGTAAATTGTGGAAAAGTGGTGTACCCAGAATTATTCTTGGCCCCCTGTGATATCGAAGATGTACCAGGTGGGTAGCTCAGTAGGCTATTAAAAAAAATAAAAAAAAAATAAAGTGAGCCACTTGCTGACTTCTCTTCCCTAATTTATGTTCACTTCTATATAGTCATTGCTTTCTCTTTAAAAGATTGGAGATCACTGACAGACATTATGGCTTTTAGAAAAGGTTTGCACAGATTAATTACATATAACAAGTCTTAATAAATGTCCTGGGTAGCTATTTGTGTTTTCTGTTTCCAGCAATGTTCTTTGTATGTGCTTTGTGCCTCAGAAGAGAATCTACCAAGGCACTTAGAGAAGATTAAGTCTCTTTTAAAGGACCTTCTGAGAACGTTGTACGACTGGCAATCCTGCATTTTCCAACTAGCAATGTCACATTTCCCCAACAAGCATGTCTTTTTTTCCTTTATTAACACACAACAATCTGCTAAAAATCAACATTAACAATGAACAAGAACAGAAAACCATTTACTGTGTGTGTGTGTGTGTGTGTGTATATATATATATCTATATATATATTTCACTAAGTGAAAGAGGTTTGTTTCACTAATAAAAAGCACAGAGAATGGATCTAGGTTGCCTGAATTAAAACAGAAGTTTCCTTTCCTTTCTAAAAACAAACAAATGTAAGGTTGCAAACCTCCTCCACACACTTACTCGGGAGTTAAAGTCCCGTGGAACTTTTAAGTGTGCAGAGAATTTCAGCCCAAATCCCTAAAAACCCCACATGCCTGCTTTAAAGAAAACAAACTGGATTTCCACCATTTCATTTTCTGCTTATCTGTCCTTGGAAGTGAGTTTTTCAATCAGTTCTTGGAGCGGAGCAAGTTCTCGTCTGTCTATAAGGTTAAATTCCTGTGCGGGGAAGAAATAAAAGCAGCGTCTCAATCGGATGCTTAAGGGAAAAATATTAACATCACTGAAAGCAAATATCAGTTTATGAGGGAGATTAGGGAGGAAAAAGACAGGCCTCCCTAGGAAGAAAGAAATGAACTTTCTACAGAAAATCCTGCTTCTCAGGAATGTACTTTAGCCATCTCTTGCGGCATGCAAAGATAACCAGAATTTACCTCATGGGGATACACAAGTTTGCTTGCTTGCTTATTTATTTATTTATTTATTTATTGCTTATTAATTTAATTTAATTTAATTTAATTTAATTTAATTTAATTTAAATACCGCCCTACTCCTGAAGGACTCAGGGCGATGAATGAAAAATACATGTGATACACATTAAATTCAAAAATCAATCAAAAATACAGTTAAATAGTTTGGTTCAGAAATAGAATTAAAGTAAACATCTCAATTTATAGGGCAGATTCAAGTTTTAAAATTTAAAGTAGTTTTAAACGAGGTTAGGTCAGGCCGGCCTGCTTGAATAGAAATGTTTTGAGGGTACGGCGGAAAGCACGAAGATCCGGGATCATCCGTATCTCCGAGGGCCGCTTGTTTCATATGGTGGGTGCTCCCACAGAGAAGGCTCTCCCTCTGGGGGCCGCCAGTCGACACTGTTTGACCGACGGTACCCCGAGAAGTCCCCCTCTATGGGAGCGTACTGGTCGTATGTTGTTGTATATATTTATTATGTGTGTATGTATATGAGATATGATATGATAACATAACGTAACGTAACATATAACTCTGCATTGGCGACAGAAAGGGCATCCGGCCAGTAACCACTCAGCTCCATTCAGTTGCCCAGACGATGATGAGGAAGTCTCTGTGTGTGTGTCATCATCATCCTCTTTTAACAACCCCATAATCCCATGCGGGTTGGAGTCTGGGCAACTGAATGGAGCTGAGTGGTTACTGGCTGGATGCCCTTCCTGTCACCAATGAGGAGTTTTTTTTTCTAGCAGATATATTCTCAGTGCGTCCAGACAGGGAAATATCTGCCTCTACCTAGGATCAAACTCACAGCCTCCTAATTGTGAGGCGAGAGCTCCACCTCTAGGCCACTGCACCACACACATTCACACACACATATGTGTATGGGTATGTATGTATGGGTATATATTTATTTTCCTTTTGACAGCGGGCATCAAAATTTCATTCTTTAACATGTGCCAGTGTGTTCACAGAAAAAAGTGGCAAAAAAGGTTATCTATCTAAAAAAGAGTTAAGTGAAAGACTCAATTGTTCAAGGCACGATGGGCAACAGAGGTCACTGTCCATGGTCCCATTATGGTGACAACCTCAGCACTGAAATGACTGCGTTTGGGAATATAAAACATATAACAAATTAACAGCATTAGAAGGGACCGTGTCAGTCATCTAGTCCAACCCCCTGCCCAAGCAGGAGACCCTACACCATTTCTGACAGAGGGCGGTCCAGTCTCTTCTTGAAAGCATCCAGTGATGAAGCTCCCAAAACTGTATGAATTTACAAATAAAAGAAAAATAGATCTGCCGTGTGTCTATGAGGGGAAAAGGGAAGGATGTATTAACTCTGAATAGGGTGGTTTCATCTTAGGGAAAGGAAGTTACATGCAGAAAAGTCAAGGTACAGTTTTTAAAATTACAAATAAAAGAGCTAAAATACATGTTAGAAAATATAAATGGATGTAATTTAGTCTGTTGTCATTGTACATGAAAGTAGAAATCCATACGTTGTGATCATTGCATGTTACACTGCAGAGAATGATAATTATAGAACAACTATTGATGAATTTTGAGAAGAAAATGTGCCACGTTCTGAATAAATGCAGTTTATTCAGCATTTATTTCAAAGATCTGCAGGGGAACAGTGGCGATAAATCAAACAGCGGACTTAAAAGGCATGCTGTAAATATCAATACCAAAGGGGGGAAAAAACTGATGAAAAGGAAGTAGTAAATACTGCCAAAAATGTTTAAAAATTGTATTATATACTATCGAAGGAATGAATTATAATTTTAATAATTAAACTGAGTTTTCTAAGTAATGATTTAAATCTAATCCATCCTGCCACTATAAGCAGAAATGTGCAATCGTAAACCATCAACACTGCCTCATTGTATTACATTATGCTTTACAATATGTGGAGCATCTGGTATTTAGGTTCATTCTCAGTTTGATGTTCTACTAACAAAACATTTTGTATTCGCAAGGTGGATGTTTCCATATGTCAAATCCTGAACATTTCAACTTCTGTTGTGGAACTGCAAATTCAATTCTCATCCCATGGTTGATGAAATAAGACTGATTAATATCGCAGCATTATCACTTCCTGCTTTCATTATCTTTATCCATATACGTATTTTACAGGGGTGAAATCTAAATTTTTTTTGCTACCGGTTCTGTGGGTGTGGCTTAGTTAGTGGGTGGGGCTTGGTGGTAAGGTGACTGGGAGGGCGTGGCTTGTTGGTCAGGTGTGCGTGGCCAAGTCAACGTCACTTCTTTGCCCTTTTTTAACCTACAAAACACAATACAACACGCTCACCCACAATATAAAAGCAGCTGTGCTAGATCCAAAATGGCCCCTGCAACAAGCAGGAAGCTCACACGGCCACAAAAA
>WNWU01000061.1:1872025-1904469 GCA_012654045.1 Ptyas mucosa | reverse complement strand
CCAAAATGGCCCCTGCAACAAGCAGGAAGCTCACACGGCCACAAAAAACCTCAAAAAAACCAACTTTCACACTTTACACACACACAACACAACACAACTGGCTCACCCACAATGTAAAAGCAGCTGTGCTAGACCCAAAATGACCCCTGCAACAAGTAGGAACCTCACACAGCCACAAAAAACCCAAAAAACCAACTTTCACACTTTACACACACAAAATTCCACATACAGCTTTGTGAGATTTTGTGTGATTGTGCAGTTAAGAGTGAAACACTACAGAAACACACTAAATCTCACAAAGCTGCACAAATATTATTTTATTTTTATATAAAAGCAGCTAAATTTAAAACTTCCTAAACTTTAAATGGCTAGGTCTAAAAAAAAGAACAACTAAATAAAACCCCAATTAACTATTTTTTTAAAGCTCCCAAAGGGGAAAAAAACTTACCCAATTGAACAGGGATCTCCAACCTTGGCAACTTTAAGACTTGTAGACTTCAACTCCCAGAATTCCTCAGCCAGCTTTACTTTGCTGGCTGAGGAATTCTGGGAGTTGAAGTCCACAACTCCCTGCCTCCTTGACTGCAGGCAGGGAGATTAAGTTGCTTGCTGAGGCAATCGATTGCAGGGATTACAGCAAGGCGTTGCGACCAGCAGCTAAGGTAAGCAAGCTGAGGGGGGGAAGGGAAGGGATTTTTGCTACCGATTAGCAGGCAGAGTCATTTAAAAGGAAAAAAAGTTTTTTTCTTTTACATAGCTCTGGCGATCCAAGCTGGGTTGCCTGATTAGCAGACAACTCAGCTGGGATTCAGAGCCATGTAAAAGAAAAAAAAAAGGCTCTGATGATAGGGCGGCTCAGCTGGGCATGGGGGGGAGGGGGCAGGGATTCTTGCTACCGGTTCTCCGAACTGCCCGCCGCCATCGCTACCTACTCGCCCGAGCCGGTCCGAACCGGAAGCATTTCACCCCTGGTATTTTATTTTAGAGACGAGGTGGCTCAGTGGCTAAGATGCTGAGATTGTTGCTTGAAAGGTCAGCAGTTCAGCGGTTCGAATCCCCAGTGCCGTGTCACAGGGTGAGCTCGCGTTACTTGTCCCAGCTTCTGCCTACCTAGCAGTTCGAAAGCACATTAAAAAATGCAAGTAGAAAAATAGGGACCACCTTTGGTGGGAAGGTAACAGCGTTCCGTGCGCCTTTGGCGTTGAGTCATGCCGGCCACATGACCACGGAAACGTCTTCGGAGAGCGCTGGCTCTTCGGCTGTGAAACAGAGATGAGCACCGCCCCTAGAGTCGGGAACGACTAGCATATATGTGTGAGGGGAACCTTTACTTTTACCAATTTTAGATCTGCCTTTTTTATTATTTTTTTTAGAAGTGCCCGATTCTGCGGCACAGAATTTAAATAATTAAGGTAATGCGAATGGGGCACAGCAACAAAGTCAAGATTCTGGTAAATTATTTTTAAGTGACTGAGATGTTTTCCCCTTAAGATGGCAGAAAGCTCCAAGAATCATTTTGTACCTACAAAATTAACTCACAGCCATTGAACTGCTGTGTTTTGTTTACCTGAACAAAAAAGATAAAGTGCTTGAAGGACGTGTTGAGATGTGCTTCTTCTTGAAGCTGGATCACCGGATCAAAGTGCTGGTGGTATATGTGAGCATAAACTCTGAAGAGACGCTTCAAGATGGTCTTAGCTACCGACATGAAATTCTTTGGGAAGGGAACACCTAGAAATCAAGCAAAAGGGACATCATGCCGATTCTACCCAAACAGTTACCCCCTTTACAAGAATGCGAGGGCCAGGCTCATTGGAAAAGCACTATCCAAATACAGGTTTGTCTCAGAAAAAAATATTTAAACTACCCTGTTTGCCCAAAAATAAGACCCAACTGGAAAATAAGCCCTAGCATGATTTTTCAGGATGCTCATAATGTAAGTCCTACCCCAAAAATAAGCCCCAGTTAAGATTGTCAGCAGACGGAGGAGTTTAGTACTGTATTTCCCCCCAAAATAAGCCCTAACTGGAAAATAAGTCCCAATGTGTCTTTTGGAGCAAAAATTAATATAAGACCCGGTCTTATTTTGAGGGAAACACAGTATCCAGCAGATTTATTTAAGTGTCTGATCTGAATGAAATGGACAAAGTCTTCTTCAATCTGGTACACTGAGAAAACAATTCTCAGAATTCTCCAATCAGCATAGATCCCTGAGAACTCTCAAAGGCACTCAAAGTTGCTTGGTTGAGCAATGAAACGTCTCAGATTAACCAAGGTTGGTCCATGATTCACCTTTGGCCTGGATGATTTGAGTCTTTGTTGACATATTGTAAGACATTTTGGGGAGAAAACCCCTGAAGCTGGTACGTTCCAATGAGTCTCTGACTCACTGCCTAACTAATTTTGCTCTGATTGGTGAAGTTGCTTGGATGAGCAACAAAAAGTCTCAGATGAACTAAGTTTGGTCCAGTTTCCATGATCCAGTCGTTAGACACCTTTGGCCTGGATGATCACAGGCCATTTGGGGGAGGGACCTTTGAAGCGGGTGTGAAAAGAGTTGGTACATTCCAAGTGTCATAATTAAATCATGAGTCCCGAGCCAAGCTTCAAAAGAAATCCAGTTATTTATTAGGAGCTTCATGTCGGCAGTTCCCATGTGGAGCCAGCTCTGACCCTATGTAATTTACGCTCCAATTATGACCCTGTTTCCCCCCTCCCTGTGAAACCCTGTGATTTCATGTGATTGATGACTCAGAAGGGCTGCCCTCCCGAGCTCGGTTTCCTCTGGCAGAGGCACCACCAGCCAGCCGGTCCTTCACTATTTCGAGGGCAGCCCCATGGGCCAGATCTAAGCACCTCATGGGCCAGATCCCCAGGCCTTGAGTTTGACACCCATGATCTAAGGCCGTGATGGCGAACCTACGGCACGTGTGCCACAGGTGGCACACGAAGCCATATCGGTGGGCACGCGAGCTCAGCTCTGGCACACACGCGTGCGCTAGACAGCTGATTATCGGGTTTTCCGGTCCCACCAGAAGTCAGCAAACGGGACGTTTCTGGCTTCCAGACAGCCTCCGGGAGGGTGGGGAAGGCTATTTTTGTCCTCCCCAGGCTCCTAGAAAGCCTCTGGAGCTTGGGGAGGACAAAAAACGAGCCTACCGGGCCAACTGTGCCATCGTGTGTCAAAAGCGTGGCAAGTGCGGGGTGGTGGTGGTCACACATGCTTGTGCGGGAGGGGCAGGGCGCATAGAATTATGGGTGTGGGCACACGCACACGCGACCCTCCCACGCTCCCCACCCTTTTGGCATATGATGGCAAAAAGGTTAGCCATCACTGATCTAAGGTGTTGCCACAAAGAAAAGGAGGCCAACCTGTTCTACAAAGCACCTGGAGGCAGGACAAGAAGCAGTGGATGGAAATTAATCAAGGAGAGAAGCAACTTAGAACTAAGGAGGAATTTCCTGACAGTCAGAACAATTAATCAGTGGAACAATTTGCCTCTAGAGGTTGTGAATGCTCCAACACTGGAGGTTTTTAGGAAGAGATTGGACAACCACTTGTCTGAAGTGGTATAGGGTCTCCTGCTTGAGCAGAGGGTTGGACTAGAAGACCTCCAACGTCCCTTCCAACTCTGTTATTCTGTATTCTTCAGAAGTTTGTATTTTCTTCCCCTGCCTGATGTTTTTGTTTCCTTCCGTACTTTCAGAAATAACATAAATGACCACCCCACTTTAAAGCTAGCGTAGTGCCTAAGCTCTCATTTCAGAGTTACCTATTTTGGATGGAAACAGCGTCTCATCGTCCAGCTGATCCTGAACCCAGGTCATAAGGTAATCGATGTACTTTGGTGCTGAGCACTTTATTGGCTTTTTGATGTTTGTCCCATCTGCCCAATGATATTCATATCTGGAATGGAAGGAAAGTGAAATAGGTTCCTTTCAACCATAGATTTCCATTTACCTCAGGGGTGGGGAACTGTGGCCCCTTTATGAGTTGTGGACTTCAGCTCCCAGAATTCTCCAGTCAGCCATTTCAAGACTTGTGGACTTCAACTCCCAGAATTCCTGAGCCAACCATGGCTGGCTCAGGAATTCTGGGAGTTGAAGTCCGTGAACCTTGAAATGGCTGGCTGGAGAATTCTGGGAGTTGAAGTCCACAAGTCATAAAGGGGCCATAGTTCCCTCCCCCCCATTTACATTGTCGTGCTTATGGGGGGGGGGCTCGGATATGAGTGTTTGATTTGGGGTGGCCCCCAAACATGGCCAATAGGACTTTTCTCCCTTTTAAGATAAGAATATGTTGCTCTCTCGAAGAGGTGGAAGGCTGGGTGCCATTCTTGGCACAAAGTGTCTTGTTCCATCCCACCCACTCCCAGGAAGACTACACAATATAGTACACAAATATAGAACAACCCCCCGCCCGACATACAGATCACTTCTGGAGACAAAAAAAAATTCCAGGCTTCACAGTCTTTTAAGAGGTAACCATGAGAAACACAAAATTGTTTTCTAGAGCAGAGTATTTTCAACGATAAAACGGGAAAAGGCTGATATTTGGTTTCTCCTAGTTTGTAAGCATGGCTGACGTTCTTACTTTGGCCCGGCAGACATCACTGGACAGCTCTCCTCTGTACAGAAGTCCGTAATTGTCCCATAAAGCATGTTGATCTGGTTAAAAAAGTCCACAGCTGTCAAAGAAAGAAAGAAAAAACACACACATTCCATTTAGCAAGCAACTATTAGGGGGGAAATCCCCCTGCAAACCAAAGGACGTGTTCTGTCTTTTTTAGCAACACTGATGGCCACAGATTCCACAGGAAACCGGTCGTCAGAAATACATCCAATGTTGTTGTTTTTTTTAAAGAAAGGCTCAAGAATCGAGATAGAATGATTCACACGGTTGCGAGTACAAAAATGAGATTTGCTTAAAATTAAAGTGCCCGTAACAGATCTCTCCAAAATTCCAGTCTTGCCTATGAACTCCCTTCCCTTCACATTTGTAGTAACTACCATGTTTTCCCGAAAATAAGACCCTGTCTTATATTTTTTTGAACCCTGAAATAAGCGCTTGGCTTTATTTTCAGGGAGGTCTTATTATTTTGGGGTGTGTGGAGCAAGATGGGGCTCCTATTGCTGTCTTACCTGATTTTCAGCTCTGTCTCCCTAACCCTAACCAGAGAAAATAACAGGGACCAGCTGCGCATGCGTTTAAATATTTTTTGGGGAGGGGCTTATATTCAGGGGAGGGTTTATTTTTTGGTGAAGTCTTATTTTTGGGGAAACACAGTATATGAGTTGTGTGCTCCGAAAAGATTTTTTGGGGGGAGCAGAGGAGAATTAAAAACAATTCGAAGCAGGCCTTGCAGCTCTATCCAATAAGTGTATTTTTGCTGGCATATAATTCAGATTGTGGTTGCATCTCCCCAAGAAGCTAACAAACCAAAGACAAATTAATGAAGCCCGTTGGAATGAAAGTTTTCCTTGGACCCGAAAGACCCAAAGTTCTGATTGAATTCACATTGGCAGGGGCTGAGCAAATCCTTTCTAACAGAGCCAGAAATCCTTCACGCTTTCGACCATCTCCTCTATCATTCAAGCAGAAAGATATTGATATTAAATAGAGTGGCTAGCCCTCGTTCGGCTCTTGCAAATTTTCCAGTTTTCTTTTTCGGCAGAACTGGTGCTTACAAAACTGTGCAAAACGGGAGGCTTGCATCGATTAATGCATTAACCGAGTATCTTTTTTTTTTTTTAAATCCCATTTGATAGTGAAAAATGATGTCCTTGAGAACGGCAACGATAATATTCTATCCTGCAATCATGAAGTTTGTTCTTTTCACGTCGACAGTATCCGCGAATTGGCTCTTTCAGGTTGTTTGCAGACTTCTATTTGAAAACCGACCTTGACAACCGAAACCTCTGTGGTTTGTTTTGTTTTGTTTTAATTTGGCTGCAGAAACATCTGTCCTGAGAGATATATGTAGCCTCCCACAACCGGTGGCTCTCTGGGAAAACAAAGCTGGACCCTTTCAATGCTGCCGCCATTAATCTACTAGTCAGATTAATTATTTAACAAAACTCGCACTTTCTTCAAGGAAGGTTCCTACGAATCAAGTTCCTGCAATCCAGATCATTTCTTTCCGTCTTGACTGAACTCAAATCAAAATGAAAAGAGGAGCTGAATATCCCAAGTGACCGGCCTCTCCGAAGAGATTCTGCATTTGTACGGCCAGCACTCAAAATCTAAATAGCATTGTCATTGCCTATTAAAAAAACGATGTATTTCTTTAAAAAAAAAATGACAGGAGTCTCTCTGGCTGTTCTTTTCCTGTTTTTCCCAGCATCCATGTTTTCATGGGCTAGTAATCCGCATAATACCCTGTTTCCCCCAAAATAAGACCCAACCAGAAAATAAGCCCTAGCATGATTTTTTAAGATGCTTGTAATATAAACCCTACCCCAAAAATAAGCCCCAGTTAAGATCATCAGCCAGACAGACGCATTTCCCCAAAAATGAGACCTAACCAGAAAATAAGCCCTAATGCATCTTTTGGAGCAAAAAATAATGTAAGACCTGGTCTTATTTTTGAGGAAACAACGTATATCTTAAAATTGTTCTTCATCGTTAATATGAACGTTAAGAGAGAGAGAGAGAGAGACTGGCTCCTCATTCGTGTCTTTGCCTCAGAGAAGATAAAACATTTCCTCTCTAGACACTGGGGAATCGCAAATTCTGGATACACTGAGGTAATTCCATGCACACCCTTCTGTGAGGAGGACAGGATGTGTTCCAACAACAGCCTTCAAAACTTCAGTGCGCAGAATAGAACTTTTGCGAATTAGTCCAGAAGACATGATGTCCTTGTAACCTTGATTCGTGTGTACAGGTTGTCCTCGACGTACGACCACAATTGAGCCTAACATTCCGGCTGCTGAGGGAGAGAGTTTTGCTCCATTTTACGACCTTTCTTGCCACAGTTGTGAAAGGTATTGTTGCGGCCCGTCAGCGGCCTGTGCAGATTGTAGCTGATTCCGACAACGAGGAGGCTGGTGTGGTGCTGCGTCAGCAGCCTGTGCAGCTGGCGCTCGAGTCGGACAGTGAGGAGGCTGGAGAAGATGTGGTGCCAGAGGCGGGGATTCAGCCAGAAGCTCCCTTAAGTGAAGAGGAAGAAGAGGAGGAGCCTCTTCTCGATGCATGGGCGCGCAGAGCGGCCAAAAGGCAGGAGTGGCTCCTCAGGAGGAGGTCTCCTCGAGAGTAAGGCTTGGGGCTAATTGGCCACTCCCTTAGCCTATTTAAGGAGGAACGCCGCTTGCAGCAAACTGTAGGGAACAACTTTAGTTCACTCTCCTTCGCGTCTGGATTCTCTGCAAAATTGCTTCTGGACTTTCTGCCAACTCTAGTAAGACTGTGATTACCTTACCTTAGAATTCTGGTAGGCTGTTAAGATAGTTTATTAACAGCCTTTGGTTGATAAAGACTGAATTATTTGAGTAAAATAAGCTTTGTATAGAGTTCGTGTGTGCTGCGTTCTTTGGGGTCTGTAGCTGGGGCAGAACAGGTATTGAAATTGATGACTTCCAACCCCTGCCAGTGCAAGGTAGGGCTATGTAATCCGGCGGCAAACGCCTCCACTCCAACTGACCAGGGTGTGTTATTGGGGACGCACAGATATCCTTGCAATCGCCGATCCCCGACTTCCAGGGCTATTCCTGCTCAGCTGCCTGCCCTTCTTTTCCCAAATAAAACCAGAAGGCATGGCTGGCCAGGGAGAACTGGTGAACTGTGTGGAATAATCAGATACAGGTACTCCTCGACTTACGACCACATTTGAGCCCAACATGTCTGTTGTTAAGCGAAGATACGTGTTAAGTGAGTTTTGCCCCATTTTGCAACCTTTCTTGCCACAGTTGTCGAGTGGATCACTGTAGCTGTTCAGTTAGTGACACGGTTGATAAACGAATCTGCTGATCAGAAAGTGGCAAAAGGGGTTCACACAACCCCGGGACACTGCGACCATCATAAATACGAACCAGTTGCCAAGCGTTCAAATTTGAATCTCATGACTATGGCGATGCTGCAACAGTCGTAAGTGTGAAAACCACTTTTTTTCCGGCGCCACTGTAAACTCTGAACAGCCACTAAACAAACAGTTGTAAGTTCAGGACTACCTGTAGTGATAACCCTTAATTTTTTTAAAAAAAATAAAAGAGATGACAAATGTATGGTGGAATAGTCTTTTCTTTTTCCTTTCATCAATATGATGATGATGATGAAGATGATGATGATGATGATCGAAGAGGAAAAGAGGCAAACCTGACCAGAGCTGTTTCAGTATATCGGAACAAAACTCAAAGTGACTTCAAGGTTTTCACTCATGGAATTTACCCATTTGCCTTAAAAACAATGATGAAGATGGGCTACTCATTGAAAGATGAATAGCTGAAGGGGAAAGCAAGAATGGTAAAACTGCCTACAGTCTTTTTGTGAGACTAGTAAACCAGGTGGAAATGAGTAAACAGAGACCACATGTCCACAAACAGAAACATAACTAATTCTTGCTTTAAAAGCATGAGTAGGAAGGGGGGGAAAATGGAGGGGAATTCATCAACTGGGAAATGATATTATGTTATTACACGGGCCTTTTTTTAGTTTTATTTAAATGAATAGACATTAGTATTCATTCCTTTTTTTAAAAAAAACCTGTAGAATCAGTATATTATTCTTCGAGACCGCCTTCTACCGCGTAGCTCCCAGCGACCGGTAAGATCCCACAGAGTTGGTCTCCTCAGGGTCCCGTCAGCTAAACAATGCCGGCTGGCAGGCCCGCGAGGGAGCCCCAGCTCTCTCAGTTACCTTCTGAGGTCCGGACCATCCCCATCCTATTGGCCTTCCGAAAAGCGGTGAAGACCTGGCTTTTCCGGCAGGCCTGGGACGGTTGATCTCGCTCTTGCAATCTGGCGAGATCCGGCCATGAATGGTATGAATGAGTTTTAATCTTTTTAATTTTTAAATGTTTTTAATTAGGATTTTAAATGTATTGTGAGCCGCCCTGAGTCTTCGGAGAGGGGCGGCATATAAATTGAATTAAATTGAAAATTAATACTAGATCTGTTTATTGTGTTTTTCTTTGCTACATTTCGGCTAAAAATAATTAAATCAGGAACCATGGGTCCAGACAGAACATCTGGCTGACATTGCGGCCAAAACCAAGGAACAGATGGAATCCAGACGACCGCTTCTTTAAGCCAGCTTCGTTTCCAGCAGAGTTCAGAAAGGAGGTGAAGTTTAATGTTTTGGCTGCACAAATTTGTCTTATCAAACTGTCCTGCCGTGAATTCAAAGCAGGGCAATATTTCTGGGGTTTAAGGCCACCCAAACAGCCTTAAGTTTTTAGCTTCCTGTTTTCGTTTAACTGTCTTCCAACCAACTGCTTTCTGCTTTTATTCCATTACAGTTTCTTGGGTTGTTCGTCATCCAGATTCATGACGATGAGGGATTTACAAATACTGTAAAACCCAGGTAGCCCTCGAGACTTACAACACTTCGTTTAGGGACCGTTCGAAGTCACAGCGGCACTGAAAAGAAGTGACTTTATGACCGTTTTTCACACTTAACGACCGTTGCGTCATCCACCTGAGTCGATTGTCAAAACATCCAAATGTAAATCACGTGACACCCCCCCCGGGGATGATGCAACGGTCGTTAAGTGTGAAAAGCAGTCAAAAGTCACTTTTTTTCCAGTGCCGTTGTAACTTCGAAAGGCGGCCAGTGGTGGGATTCAACCGGTGTAACAACCGATTCGGTGAGTGTGCGCGTGGTGCGTTTGAATTAAGCGCTAAAACTTACCTTCTACTGCAGCCCCGGTGAGTAAAACAGCTGAGGTGCGGCAATCCGCTTTGCCGCGCCGATCAGCTGGGCTTCAAACAAAGGAAATAAAGGTAAGTAAAGTGCAGGGGCGGGGCGGGGGAGGCGGGCCCAGCTGATCATCGGAGCGAACCGGTTCGCTCACAGCTGATCGTTGGAGGTACCGGTTCCCGAACCGGTAGAATCCCACCCCTGGAATGGTCACTAAATGAACTGTTGTAAGTCGAGGACTTCCTGTACTTCCTATTAAATAGTATGTCTCAGTTGACCAATTCCAGGAGGAATGGAGATATATATATATATATATTTAATTTGATTTATATGCCGCCCTTCTCCGGAGACTCAGGGCGGCTTACAATGCGTTAAGCAATTGCCTTCATACTTTTGTATATTTATACAAAGTCAGCTTATTGCCCCCACAATCCGAGTCCTCATTTTACCCACCTTAGAAAGGATGGAAGGCTGAGTCAACCTTGAGCCTGGTGGGATTTAGAACTTGCAATAATTGCAGGCAGCTGAATGTTAATCAGTGCCTTAGTCTACTGCACCACTCAGGCTCCATATTAAAGACAAAATAAGGTGTTTTTTTCCTCATGGATCAGTGCTTGAAAACATATACAGAACCAAGGCAGATTCTCCTTACTGTTCACAGCAACCCATTCGTTTAGATCTTCGCCTTCGGGCAACATAACAGCCATCCGTAAGTTGCCACTTCCAAGAGTCGCCTCCGCGTGTTTCAGCAGCTCATATTGGTGGGAGCCTTCCGGAATGTTCTTCTTTGGTTTAAAAGTTTTAGAAGAGCGGCTACCACTGCAAAAAGGAGAAGGATATTTTGGCTTCAGAAGAGACGCTGAGCACCAGAAGCCAGGAAATCATTTCATTATTTCTATTCTCACACATTCAAAGTTACGACAGCACTGAAAAAAGTGAGTTATGACCGTTTTTCACACTTATGACAATTGCAGCTTCCCCAGGGTCACGTAATTTACATTTGAATGCCTGACAACAACAACAACACAGAGAGAGAGAGAGAGAAAGAGAGAGAGAGAGAGAGGGAGGGAGGGAGGGAGAGAGAGATTATCTTATAGGCCATATCAACATATAGGTTCAAACATTAAATTGTTTGTATAGAATTTTATTGGTGATATGTCTTTGAACTAACTCATATTTATGATGGTTGCAGTATCCCGGGATCACCTTCCGATAAGCAAGGTCAACGGGGAAGCCAGATTCACTTAACAACCGTGTTACTAACTTAACAACTGCAGGGATTCACTGAAAAGTCATAAAATGGGGCAAAACTCACTTGAGAAATTTCTCACTCAGCAACATTCATTCTGAACTCAACTGTGGTCGTATGTCGAGGGCTACCTGTATAGGCAGGTTTTACGTCCTATAATTCTACCCAGAAAATGTGTTTTAGAATGATCTGTCCAATGTATAGAGTCATTATATTTCTATACCCAGGGGTGAAGTGCTGGGGGTTCACAGGGGTTCGGGAGAACCTCTAGCTAAAATTCTGTGTAGTTCGGAGAACCCTCAAATCTCACTCCTGGCTGCCCCCCCGTCCCCTCTCCCAGGAGTTCCCACGCGGCCCATTTTGGATGCAGGTAAGTGCAGGGCATGCGTGGCGGCTCGGGGAGGGCAAAAAACGGGCCTATCGGAAATTCGAGAAGGCCGGAAGCACGCTCATTTCTGACCTGCAAAGGGCCTCCGGAACCTGGGGAGGCCGTTTTTGCCCTCCCGGAGGCTCAAAGAAAGCCTCCAGACCCCCCCCCCCCCCCGCCATGGTGCAGGAAGCTGACTAGACCACGTCCACCATGGCCACACCCACCCAGCAACCAGGCAGAGAACCTCTTGCTAAATTTTTTGAAGCCCATCCCTTGTCTATACCCTTTCTTATGCAAGTAAGAAACGAAGATTTATTTCAAGTGGGGTGTCTTATTTCTAGTTTTTCATAGAGGCCAAACCTTCAAGGAAGTGTCAAGTTTTAAATCACATTGCCGCTGAAACATCCTTACGAATGCAGGGGCCCTTCGACATTTTTTAAAGCTCCGAAAAGTTTCTTAAAGCAGTGTTGTCTACTTCCTCTTTTACCATATAGATAACAGGAACTGTACCTCCCCACTGCTTAAGTCTCCCTTTCTAAATTACATGTTCAAAACCATACTTCCAGTTTTTGGCTGACACTTTAAAAGCAAAGCATGAGGGGAAGATATTGTTTTCGGCAGAAAGTTTGTGCATGTATTTAGCAGCTGATACGTCCGGACTATTCAGCTCCCAAAACTAAAATAGGTTAAAAAAAAAAAGGCACTCAGAATTTTATTTAAATCTCAATTATGAAAATTCACATATCGGTGGCCAGGTAGTTTCCTTATTACTTTGTCACTCCTATTCAGCTAAATAATGAAACTAAATAATGAAGATCTTACGCCTGGAATTCTACGCTGCTGTACCTTTAAGGCCCGGTGAATTCAGCCTGCAATCTAAGCAATTATCCAGATATGCTGACTTCAACTCCCAGAATTAATGCTGAGATATCTGGCCGTTAAAATGGAAACATCTGGAGAACATCCAAGATAAGGAAAGTGAGTTTAACAAGTAGTAATTATTTCATCTATTGCTGCAAGCCTCTCTTTTAAAAAAATCAAAGAGAAAAAAGATAAAATATGATCTTATTTAGACAACTTGGAAAAACAGCCCAGAAAATGGTTCATAATGAATCTGTCAAAATCCCTTTTTAAAATTCTCTAAGCTGCTGACTATTACAGCAGTGAATTACGTGAATTGGTAAACGTTATAGAAAATATGTTATTCGTCTGCCTGGCATCCTCTGCCAGTAAACTTAATTAATCCACTCGGAAGGGAAAAAAAGCTGACCGCATACTTTCTCAGTGTCATCCATACATTTTATAACAACCTCATTATTTATTATACCCTATTTCCCCTAAAAAGATTAGGTTTCCCTCAAATAATTTATTTTTTAAAATGGTCATTTTTGTATAGCTTTTATTGCTTTTATAAATAGCTCAATGGTCCTTCTACTTCCTATTTTTCCAGCAAAAATCCTGTGAGGTGAGTTGGGCTGAGAAGGTGACTAGCCCAAGGTCAATCCAGCCGGCTTTCATGCCTAAGGCAGGACTAGAACTCACAGACGCCTAGCAAATGGACCAAAGTCATCCAGCTGGTTTTCATGCCTAAGGCAGGACTAGAACTCACAGACGCCTCACAAATGGACCAAAGTCACCCAGCCGGCTTTCATGCCTAAGGCAGGACTAGAACTCACAGACGCCTCACAAATGGACCAAAGTCACCCAGCCAGCTTTCATGCCTAAGGCAGGACTAGAACTCACAGACTCCTAGCAAAAGGACCGAAATCACCCAGCCAGCTTTCTTGCCTAAGGCAGAACTAGAACTCACAGTCTCCTGGTGAAAGTCACCCAGCTGTTTTTTTTAACATCTAAGGCAGGACTAGAACTCGTACTTTCCTGGTTTCTGGGTGCCTTAACCCCTAGACCATATGGTCATTAAAGCTAGGAGGTTGTGTACAACAAGTTGGGAGAACAGGGACTCTGCCGAAGAACTGAAAGAGTAAAATTTTGCAGAGACTATTTCTCTTTTAAAAAATAAATGAAGATTGGAAAGAGGTGTAAGTCACCGCTGCATTAATTTCGTGAAGAAACCTGTTGAGCAACATGGGTCATGGTAAAGTTGTAAAAACAGGAGCTGCACGGATACATGACACACGCAGATCCCCAGACATAAACTGTGTGCAAAAAGAAGGCAAAGGCCTCAGATAAGCCATCTGAGAAATGGCAGGTGGTGTGTGGAGATGAAAAGTACAAATGCAAAAATGAACGCAGCACAATGAACAATCAAGATACAGATTTTAAGCTTACAGTATTAACGCAAAATCATTTATCAACTTGGACACATGCCATATAGACAGATAGGCCTATATATACTGTATGGGAATTATTAGCATGGAAATTAACTAGTCTAAAGAAAAGAATTAGGAGTGACATGATAGCAGCATTCCAGTATTTGAAGGGCAGCCACAAAGAAGAGGGGGTCAGATTATTCTCCAAAGCACCGGAGGGCAGGACAAGAAACAATCGATGGAAACTAATCAAGGAGGGAAGCAACCTGGAATTAAGGAGAAACTTCCTAACAGTAAGGACAATTAACCAGTGGAACAGCTTGCCACCAGATATCGTGGGTGTTCCATCACTGGAGGTTTTTAAGAACAGACTAGAGTTACTAGACAGTCACTTATCTGAGATGATATAGGTCAGTGATGGCGAGCTTTTTCGGCACCGAGTACCCAAACTGGAACGTGCGTGCATGCGCATGCATATGTGCTCTTGCTGGAGTGCCGTCCAGCTGGTCTTCGCACACACCAGAGCACTGGAAACCTGAAGACCAGCTGGCCGGAGTGCGCATACCTGTTTTCATGCCGTTTTTGGCCCAAAAAAGGCCCTGAAAACAACCCGAAAAATGCCCTGAAAAATGCCCCAAAACCAGCCAAAAATCAGCCCCCAAAACACCCTGAAAACAGCCCTGAAAACACCCCCAAAATAGCCCAAAAACGGCTGAAAAATGCCCTGAAACAGCCCAAAAACGCCCTGAAAACACCCCGAAAAATGGCCCCAAAGGCTGAAAAGCGTCCCAAAAAATATCCTGAAAATGCCCCCCAAAATGCCCCAAAACCAGCCCGAAAAAACACATTGAAAACAGCCCTGAAAACGCCCCCCAAATGGCCCAAAAACGGCTGAAAAATGCCCTGAAAAATCACCCTGAAAACAGCCCCAAAAACGCCCTGAAAACACCCCCAAAATGGCCCCCAAAGGTTGAAAAACAGCCCGAAAAACATCTTAAAAACAGCCCCAAAATGCCCTCAAAAATGGCCCGAAAACGGCCTGTTTTTTGGCTGGTTTTGGTCGTTTTTAGGCCAGTTTCTGGTGCCCACGAAGACCAGCTGGCCAGCGCTCATGTGCGTGCCGGAAACCAGAAGAATAGCTGGTGAACCGCGTGTACCCACAGAGAGGGTTCTGCGTGCCACATCTGGCACGCGTGCCATAGGTTCACCATCACGGATATAGGTTCTCCTGTTTGAACAGGGAGCTGGACTAGAAGACCTCCAAGGTCCCTTCCAGCTCTATTCTATTCTAAATTAGTAGACCCCAAAAAGGGGGGGGGGAAATGTAGATTTTGTGCCTATCCAGAGAAGGAGGAGCAAATGAATGACGTAGAAAAAAAGCTAAGGAAAAAGCAAAAAAGAATGCAAGCCCAATAATGTTGGTATGTTGGAGTAGTAGATTTTGGAGACCTTCTAACCTCAGCCTCTCTGATTAAACTGACAAACTCAACACATTTCAAAATCACACGATCCGATTGCTGAGCCACAATTACACCCCTGAAAGAAAAAAAAAAAGAAAAAGCACAAAATCCATTTAAAAAGCACAGGAAATAAAAGAGTGCATTTGTCCATAAAGTTGGCAAACGAGATCTCAGCCTGTACAGTATATTGGTATGCAGTTGCAAAGGCTAAAACAACACTGAAGGATCAGATGCCTCTGAAATAATTGTTGGATGTAATAACACAACACCGAAAGCTTCCTTACAAACTTAATGAAAAGGACTGGCTGAACTTCTGTTTTGGAACGGAGGAATGTTTGCCCTACACCCATGCAAAGAACACCCAACAGCAGAATTGAAGAAAATCCAGAGAAATTACTGATTTTTCTCTCAGCTGTTCTGTGTAATGCACGGTAGTCTTAAAATTTCAATCCATAAAATCTCGGGTGTTTTCCCGCGTCATAGTAACTAAGTTAGTTAAAAATGTTTAAAATTCCGGTTAAAATCTCAGCTTAAAATCCATAGCTTCGAAGCTTAACCAGAGCCTGAAGATGACAGGGTTGTGAGCCTGTCGAAACGTTGCTAGATAAAAAAAGAAGATTTTAAGCTGAGATTTTAACCGGAATTTTAAACATTTTTAACTAACTTAGTTACTATGACGCGGGAAAACACCGGAGATTTAAATTTTTTGCACATACACACCTGCGAAAACCTGAGAAAACATATATATGTATGTGTATGTATATATATATATATACACACACACACACACACACATATATACATATATATATATACACATACATATATATATATACACACACACATACACACACATACACACACACACACATATATATACACACACATATATATATACATATACACATACACATATATATAAAACCCGTACAGGAAAAATAACTGGATAATGAGAGCTTGATCAGATCAATCCAAAAAGCAAAGTGAGGGTTTAAGAAACGCTATGTGCAGCAATGGACAGGTTGACATTAAAGATAAAAGAAAAAGAAGATACAGAATTATTTTCAAGCATGGGACTTGTTTTATCAGTGGTTGGCATAATAGAGGTAGAAATTAGGAACTGGAAAAATATTATTATGTAAGCAAATTGATCCAGACGATACGATCACAAGACTACAAGGATGCTGTAACGGTTGTAAGTGTGAAAAACGGTCATCGGTCACTTTTTTCAGTGATGTTGCAACTTCCAACGGTCACTAAACGAACTGTTGTCCATCTAAAATCGACGGCTAACGTCAAAAATGTCATTAAAAAAGCACAACAAAGAATGTTCTTTCTGCGCCAACTCAGGAAGCTCAAACTGCCCCAGGAGCTGCTGATCCAGTTCTACACAGGAATTATGGAGTCTGTCATCTGCATCTCCATAACTGTCTGGTTTGGTTCTGCAACCCAACAAGACAGACACCGACTTCAGAGGAGAATTAGAACGGCAGAAAAAACAATGGCTACCAACCTGCCTTCCATGGAGGACCTGTATACTGCACGAGTCAAAAAGAGGGCTGTGAAAATATCTACAGACCCCTCGCATCCTGGACATAAACTGTTTCAACTCCTACCCTCAAAACGACGCTATAGAGCACTAGAACTAGACACAAGAACAGTTTTTTCCCGAATGCCGTCACTCTGCTAAACAAATAATTCCCTCAACACTGTCAAACTATTTCCTAAGTCTGCACTGCTATTAATCTTCTCATCGTTCCCACCACCCATCTCCTCCCTCTTATGACTGTCTGACTGTAACTTTGTTGCTGGTATCCTGTGATTTATATTGATATTGTTTCCTGATTGCTTATTTGTACCCTATGGCTATCATTAAGTGTTGTACCTTATGATTCTTGACGAACGTATCTTTTCTTTTTATGTACACTGAGAGCGTATGCACCAAGACAAATTCCTTGTGTGTCCAATCACACTTGGCCAATAAAAAATTCTATTCTATTCTATTGTAAGTCCGAGTTAGGGTTATTTATTTACTGGTTTTGCTGGGCTGTTGTAGGTCGCCGAAAGTCATTTCCAGCCATATAAGTTTGATTAGTAAATAAAAATAAATAAGTTAGGATGTTAATTCACAATACAATCCCTTTTATATCTCCTTGAAGAGTCTCGAGGCATCCAAAAGATTTAACTGGCGGGCAGTCCCTGGGAAACTCTCAATGATGTCTGGGTATGCAAAACAATAGAGCAAAGGGAAGTAGTAAGGCTTTACACCTCCCTAGCTTTTCTAAGTGTCTCTTTTGGCCAGCACAAAGTGAATACCACAATACTTTTACTTTGCACAATTTGCATTCTCTCCCTGTACAGCATGGATACTCGATTATCTTTGTGGGACGATCAAACACAGAGATATACCATTGCTGCTCGGTTGAATAAACATGTCACAATTTATGCTGAAAACCCCTTAGTAAATTACAACTGCGATGCTTCACAATTCATTCGGTGTTGACTACCAATTCAAACAGGATAAAACTGGAGGAGATTGAAGGGAAGCTTTCGGAAGGAATTTCAATGCAAGGATGGAATCAAGATAGAAAACATTTACGGGAAGGAAGTAGACCAAACAATACAGCTAAGACAGAGGAAGGAAGGAAGGAAGGAAGGAATCAACAGACAAAAGGAATGGGGAGAAAGGCTAATGAAGATGTCTACACTCACACATTTTAAACAGAAAACAACAGAAATTGTTTCAAAGTCCAAGCGATGCAAGGAACTAAGGAGTCAAATAAAAATTACTCAAGACACTTTCCAGAAACATACTAACTGCAGAATTTTACGACTGCATAAACAGACTTAAAATCTCCCTGTGTTTATCTGCACTTAATTCCCCAGTAAGTGTATTTACAACTGTAAACGGAGACCATGAGATACAGATCCATTCAAAGAACAAGAAATCTGTTTTATAACTTTGCCACTGGATTACTTAAGATTGCTTCTTGTAAAGTTAAACGCCGCTGGATTCTTTTCATGGGTAAGCCAGCTGTTAAGATAATCACCCCAGTTAAAACCAGGACTGAAACAGCAAACTCTGAATGTATTGCGATTGGAAAAGATATATTCTTATCTTGGCATAAAAGAGAAGCTGAAAAACAGATGCTGGTTTCCTGTTAAAAAAGGCAGCGGTGAACTGAAAACACACCAGCCTTTCAGATGGAAACCCTGAAAATGGCGATTGACAGAGTTGAGAAGGAACTAAAAAGGGAAGACCGCAAATTGAGATGTTCACATAATAGAACCATGTGGCTACAGAAGTCATCTAAGCGGAAATGTGAACTGGGTTTTTTGTTTTTTAAAAGAAAACTGAAGTGGAATGCTGTGCAAGATAGATGTGCAAAAAGCTACGCTTAATGCATTAAACGTCCAATGTTCCTTTATTCTCCACATGTAGCTTAGAGAGAACAGAATAAAACTTCAAAAACCACATCTCGCTTTTCCGTAACCCTCAATCCTTCTTGCGAATAAATGCACCCAGCACCTCAAGTCTTCAAGCATCAATCTTTATTTAGATCATTATGTGCCTTTCTCTCAAAAGGAGGGGCTATATTAAAAATATTTAACAGGTAATTTTATGCAATTTATGCTATTAAAAAAGTAAAGGTTCCCCTCACACATATGTGCTAGTCGTTCCCGACTTTAGGGGGCGGTGCTCATCTCCGTTTCAAAGCCGAAGAGCCAGCGCTGTCCGAAGACGTCTCCGTGGTCATGTGACTCAACGCCAAAGGCGCACAGAACGCTGTTCCCTTCCCACCAAAGGTGGTCCCTGTTTTTCTACTGGCATTTTTTACGTGCTTTCGAACTGCTAGGTTGGCAGAAGCTGGGACAAGTCACGGGAGCTCACCCCGTTACGCGGCACTAGGGATTCGAACCGCTGAACTGATCTTTTAATCGACAAGTTCAGCGTCTTAGCCACTGAGCCACCGCTCAGTAATCCCCTATTACTACCCTTCAATTCTTCATATTGAAATATATAATACAGCATTGCATCCTTTAAAAAAAAAAAAAACTTCTAGAAGCTTTCCTAAGAACAGAGGAAGTGGTTGTGGTTATTTTTAATTTTTCAACTAAAGAAGCCAGGTTTCCAGATGTCCACTGCTGATATGATTGGGATACTGGGCGAAGAGGGGCAAATTGCAGATGGACACAATCTGCTATCTTGTCCGGCACAGAAATTTAAGCAGACGAGTACACTGTCACTGAAGGCCTTTGTAGACGACCACATCTATACATCAGTTTAAATACTTACAGTCCTCGATTTAGAACAGTCCGTTTAATGGCCGTTCAAAGTTACAATGGCACTGAGAAAAGTGACTTATGACCGTTTTTCACAGTTACGACCTTTGCAGCATCCCCATGGCCACGTGATCAAAACTCAGATGCTTGGCAAATGGTTCATATTTATGACCCATGATCCCTTTTGCGACCTTCTGACAAGTGAAGTCAAAGGGGAAGCCCAGATTGACTTAACAACCGGGTTATTAACAAATCAATCGCAGTGATTCACTCAACAACTGCGGCAAGAAAGGTCGTAAAATGGGGCAAAACCGACTTAACAAATGTCCCGCTTAACGACAGAAACTTTGACTCCATTGTGGACGCAAGTCGAGGACCGCCTGTAAACTACTCCAAAATATAATTCATTAAATATTATATTATATACATTACACTATAATGTGTATAGCCGTAATGGCGAAGCTATGGCACGCGTGCCCAAAGTGGCACGCGAAACCATGTCGCCCGGCATGCGCGGCCTTGCCGGTTTGTCTTCTGGGTTTCTGATGCGCATGCGATGATCAGCTGTCCTTCATGCACGTGACAGTGCCAAAAAACAGTGTGACTGTCTGATTGTCAGGTGCGCATGCGCGCCAGAACCCGGAAGTTCCGCTTTTCCGGAGCGTGATCCCGACGAGCGTGCGCAACATTTCTGCATGACCTTTTCAGCACTTGGTGCCAAACAGGTTCACCATCACTGGTATGTAGTATATACGATATACTAAAAACACAATTTGCTTTAATGACTAGTTTAATCTCTCACAACCCTCTCGGATTCCCCAATCCTGACGTTCCTTGTACAGTTGTCAACCTCGCCATTTGCAAAAACTCTTCCTTCATCGTTCCAGTTGCACTAGACATATGAAAAACTAATGAAAAATAAACTGATTTTATTCCTGTTCCACAAAACCCACAGATGCAGAGAGTAAGCAGATAATCACCAAAATAACTGACAATTCTGTTAAGTGGGTATCCCCTTGCTGAAAGAAGCAGCTCAAATTACAGGTGAATTATTTCAACTTTATAACACAGTGGACTCTTTTAGATGTGAATTTTTACTAGATTATTATTTAAGCCAATCCTATTGTGAGATGGGACTTTCACGACAGCATAAAATTTCCTGCTTTCTCAACCTTGGTAGCTTGAAGATGAGTGGACTTCAACTCCCAGAATCCCCCAGCCAGCGTTGCTGGCTGGGGGATTCTGGGAGTTGAAGTCCACCCATCTTCAAGCTTCCAAGGTTGAGAAACACCGGCTTAGAACTAAAAATGGCCCACATTAAATTGAAATTCATTTTCCTACCAATCTGGACACATTAACCAGCTACGCAACTGGTTATTTCAACACATGCCAAGTTTCGTCACGAGAAAGAGTCTTGCCAAATTAGAACAACAATAACAAACCCCCAAAAAAAATCATCAATTCTAATCAGGCAGTCTCTTACAAGCTTCCAAGAACAACAGTTCTCCTGATTGCCGATGCTATTTTATAATCAGAAATATTGTTCCCAAATATGGGCTTGGACTGTTGTCATTATGGGTAGCAGCCACCGGTAAGAGTTCTCCATTCAAAGACTGTACTGGTCTCATTGCAAGCCGTAACAATAAATAAAATAATTTATAAAATATGTGAATCGGGAAGATTTAAACATTGAGCCGGCAATCGACTTCAAATTCAGTTTTCCATGATCACCATGAATCCTATATAACAGAGGGAGGAGATCTTTGGCCCCTTTATGACTTGTGGACTTCAACTCCCAGAATGCTTGAGCCAGCATGGAATTCTGGGAGTTGAAGTCCACAGGCCATAAAAGGGCTACAGTTTTCCATCCCTGCTCTGTAACAAAAATCCCAAGCCATTTTAAAGATCAGGATCACGGTTAAATAAATCTTAGCCGAGGAAGCTAGCATTGGTTGAAGATGCTTCCATGGTTATATGAAAGCATACGGCACACAAAACACTGTTACACTTTCCAACCAAAGTGGTACCTATTTATCTACTTACATTTGCATCAGGGGTGAAATGCTCCCGGTTCGGACCGGCTCGGGTGAGTAGGTAGTGATGGCAGCGGGCAGTTCGGAGAACCGGTAGCAAAAATCCCCGCCCCCGCCCCCCCCCCTTGCTCAGCTGAGCATGGGGATCATCAGAGCCTTTTTTTTCTTTTAAATGGCTCTGGCGATCCAAGCTCTGACGATCTCAGCTGAGTTGCCTGCCGATCAGGCAACTCAGCTGAGATCGCCAGAGCCATTTAAAAGCATTTTTTACATGGTTTTACATGCAAAAAATAGTTTTAAAAGTAAAAAAAAAAAATTGGCCACGCCCACCCAGTCACATTACCCCACCACCACCACCAAGCCACGCCCACAGAACCGGTAGTAACAAATTTTATATTTCACCCCGATTTGCATGCTTTCAACCTGCTAGGTGGGCAGGAGCTGGGCCGAGGACCGGAGCTCATCCCGTTGCGTGGCGCTTGGGTCTCGAACCTTGGTTGTCAGCTGGAAAGCTGACAAACTCAGGGTCTTTAACCGCTGAGTCAACACACACACACACACACACGTTAAAATACCCAGCCCCTTTAACAAACTGAAGATGGGTAACCTATTCTCAGCAAGCACAGAGTAAAGAGATTAGCAAGAATAAGTGGCTTTCCCCTCAGGTACTGGAGCCAGGATACTGAAGGAGCTGGCGTGGAATGATGGATGGAGGAATGTGAATTTTATCAGGGCTGCAACCATGTTTATTGTTTAAAACAGTCTTTTTTTTTTAGTATGGTGTGATTTTATCTGTTCATTACTCAGAAGTCCTTCTGGAAAGTGGGCAGCTATCTAAATGTATTAAATAAATGAATGTCGGTTAATTACAGTCGACAGAGAGGCAATGTTTTGCCTGCGAGCCTTGTGTGATTCAAAAACGGAATAACGTTAACAGAATAACACAGTTGGAAGGGACCTCGGAGGTCTTCTAGTCCAGCCCTCTGCTCAAGCAGGAAAGCTTATAATATTTCAGACATATGCTTGTCCATTCTTTTCTTAAAAACAGAAACACAGGACTCATTTGAAGGGCTATGAAAAGCATACCCAGATTACAGCATTATGTCTATAAGTGTAAGAAATCTGATCAGTGAGTTGTTGTTGTTAGTCGTGAAGTCGTGTCCGACCCATCGCGACCCCATGGACAACGTTCCTCCAGGCCTTCCTGTCCTCTGTCATCCTCTGGAGTCCATTTAAGCTCACTCCAACTGCTTCATTGACTCCATCCAGCCACCTCGTTCTCTGCCGACCCCTTCTTCTTTTGCTCTCAATCTTTCCCAGCATTCGGCTCTTCTCCAGGGAGTCCTTCCTTCTCATTAGGCGGCCAAAGTCTTTGAGTTTCCTCTTCAGGATCTGGCCTTCTGAAGAGCAGTCAGGGTTGATCTCCTCTAGGACTGACCGGTTGGATCGCCTTGCAGTCCAAGGGACTCGCAGGAGTCTTCTCCAGCACCAGAGTTCAAAGGCCTCCATTCTTTGACGCTCAGCCTTCCTTATGGTCCAACTTTCACAGCCATACATTGCAACGGGGAAAACCATCGCCTTGACTATACGCACTTTTGTTGGCAGGGTGATGTCTCTGCTTTTTAGTAAGCTATCTAGATTTGCCATAGCTTTCCTCCCCAGGAGCAAGCGTCTTTTCATTTCTTGGCTGCAGTCCCCATCTGCGATGATCTTAGAGCCCAGGAAAATAAAATCCGTCGCTACCTCCATCTATTTGCAAGGAATGGAGAGGGCCGGATGCCATGATCTTAGTTTTCTCAATGTTGAGTTTCAAGCCAACTTTTGCACTCTCTTCCTTCTCCCGCATCAAGAGGCTCTTCAGTTCCTCTTCGCTTTCTGCTCTTAAGAGTGGTATCACCCGCATGATGTGAGTAAATCAGGGAGTAGAAACGTGTTAATGCTTCATTTTCATTTTCTGAATTTCTGAATCTTCCAACTCCAGGCCAAATATTTTAAGTTTCTAAAGCTAATGCAAAAAAATGTCGGCTATGGGAAACGTCAGCAAAGAATTTTGACAGCTGTACCCTGTAATCCGTCTTATGCCAGTTGCCGCAATTCCATCATTCTTGTGAAAGATCAGGCAGAATTTCTTTTTATTTGGAGAATGGGATTCCAGGGATTTAGAAAGGGTGAGCGGGGTGATGCTGGTGGCCATGTCAGTGTATTCAAGAAAACGTGGATTCCACAAAGTCTGAGTTTTTATCACAAAGAAGATGCCCAGCCCTAACTTGGCTCTTTTCCCCACGCAGAAAATAATCTTATCAGCTGGCACTTCACTGCTGATATTCGCTGCGGTTTAATGATTACATTAAAAGCTTAACAACGAATAACCGTTTTCCCATCCAATATATGCTGTAAGAGAACAAGGACGATGACTTGGCAAAAAATGTGCAGGAACTGTGCGTTAAGCAAACAGGGACTGCAAAAATGTTTTAAGTCTAGAGCGATGAGGTAACATTCGGAAATGGCTGGCCTCAGCCCTGATTCACTGGAATACAAGAGGGAGGAGATAACCGCACCATCAGACTTGCAAGATTGTGTTAGCATCACCAATCTCAATAAAAGGAAGTTCCGTTTTCCTCTGGAGTTGATTTGCTGGCGGGTCTGACAATTTAGCAGTGGTGAAATGTAAAATTTGTTACTACCGGTTCTGTGGGCGTGGCTTGGTGGGGGAGGGGGTAATGTGACCGGGTGGGCGTGGCCAACTTTTTTTTTAAAAAAAAACCCGGCCAAAGAGGCTGTAGAAAAAAATGCTTTTAAAAACCTCTGATGGTCCCAGCTGAGCCGCGCGATCGTCAGAGGCTTTTTTTTTTTAACTTTTAAAAGCATTTTTTCGGCCGAAGAGGTTGTAGAAAAAATGCTTTTAAAAATTAAAAAAAAAAGCCTCTGATGATTGCGCGGCTCAGCTGGGCATGGGAGGGGGGACAGGGATTTTTGCTACCGGTTCTCCGAACCACCTGCCGCCATCGCTACCGGATCGGGTGAACCGGTCCAAACCGGGAACATTTCACCCCTGCAATATAGGAACATAAATACAGGAAGTTCTCGACTTAGGGGCACCACCGAGCCCAAAATCTCTGTTGCTAAGCAAGACACTAGTTCAGTGAGTTAAGCCCCATTTTATTGCGACAGCAGTTGTTAAGTAACGTAGTTAAGTGAATCTGGCTTCCCCGTTGACTTGGCTTGTCGGAAGATCACAAAAGGGGATCACAGGATTCCAGGACAACGCAACCGTCATAAATAGGAACCAGTTGCCAAGGGTCTGAATGTTGATCACGTGACCACGGGGATGCTGCAATGGTTAAGTGTGAAAAATGGTCATAAGTCACTTTTTCAGTGCCGTTGTTGTCAGCGTTCAAAGTAATGCCTCCACAGAAAGCAGAACTCCGAGGCAGGTAGATTTCTCAAAGAACACATTTATTGGATACATCATATTGGCACAAGTGGTGAAAACCAACTCTGAAAGATTCGGCGGTTTTCACCTGATTAAAAGTGAAAGTTCCCCCTTTCCCACAAGTCACCGGTCACATTGTCCAATAGAGGTACTGGCTGGTTGCTTGGTTACTCTACTCCTCCTCCTCCTTCCAGCCACCTGTTGAAACGTCCTTGGTTCTCACTGGAAAACTTTCTGTTTTGGCTACAAACCCCCAACTATCTATTTTCCTCCCATCCAGTGGCAACCCTGAAGCCATAAAGATGGCCTCAGCCAGGTTCGCTTCAGGGT
Source organism: Ptyas mucosa (assembly GCA_012654045.1). NCBI lineage: Eukaryota > Metazoa > Chordata > Lepidosauria > Squamata > Colubridae > Ptyas > Ptyas mucosa. The sequence goes on along the minus strand of WNWU01000061.1, from coordinate 1,879,184 downwards.
TAACAGTTGTAACTTCAGTCACTAAATGAAAGGTCGTTAAGTCGGGGACTATCTGTATCCAAGACTGCTGCTATTGATACCAACTGAAAAGTTACCAGAATAGGTTCCTTGAGGTTGATATATACGTTCCCATAGAAAATTCCAGAAGACATTCGAATGTCATGGATGGATGGATGGATTTTTTTCCAGGAGCCTGAAATGACTTTCAGGAAGATCATTCTTTGTCAAGAATATCTTGGCCACCTAATGAGAAGGGAGGACTCACTGGAGAAGAGCCTAATGCTGGGAACGATTGAGGGCAAAAGAAGAACGGGACGGCAGAGAATGAGGTGGCTGGATGGAGTCACTGAAGCAGTCGGCGTGAGCTTATATGGACTCCCGGGGATGGTAAAGGACAGGAAGGCCTGGAGGAACGTTGTCCATGGGGTCGCAATGGGTCGGACACAACTTCACAACTAACAACAATAACAACTAACTGAAGTTAGTTGGGTTGAATCTCTAAGCCAAAATCACCCAGCAACTTTCCATGGCTTGAATTTAAGCTTCCTGGTCCAATTCCAACATCTTTAACCATACCACTTCATTAGCTCTCATCACATCAACGTGAGGGGAAAAAAACTACCGTTGTTTTTTAGGATTTTAAAACTGTCGGAAAGAGGTAACCACTAAACTGAACGTTACGATTTACTAAGCCTTGATTTTGCAGGAAACTTTCTGTTCCAGATCAAAGAGTTTAAGGAACATGGTAAATGTCTTCTTATAGCTCAAAAAAATTGGTCTTGGCCTTGGTAGGAAATATTTTTTCTCAAGATAAACAAGAGTAAGCACATCTCCAAACTTCCAACCTGACCTTGTTTATTGTAAGTAATGTCTGGCAGGTGTCCCATTAGCTTGATTCAGAGACTTCTGTGTGTACTTTGTAGTCATAACATGAACACCCAAATAAGTCCTTCCCTTTCTCGGAGATGTGTTAGATAGGACAGTTGTTCTAAAAACGCAACGTAGCTCCAAGCAGTGAGAAGTTATTTTGGCTACACAGCTTAGACAGCTATCAAAAAAATGCACGGTGTGGGTCTTATTTTGAAATGTTAGCACACACAGAAGCTCAGCGGGACTGCCCCAGCCTTCAGAAGAAAAGAGTTTAAACTCTGGAATGTCATATTTATAAAAAACCTCTGATTTCTTGACCATCCAGAGCTTAAAGCTTCCATTTTTTTTATCTGTGATAAAGATGCTAATCTAGCCAGATATGTCAAAGAACTTTTGCCAACTCCTATAAAGCCAAATGCTAAATAAAACCCTGGAAAGGAGGAGAGGAGAGGGGAAAGGAGAAGAGGAAAAGGGAGGAGAAGGAAGTAGAGAGGGGAGAGAGATAAATATATAGAATGTGATGGTACAATTATGAAAATAATGCTTATAACTATGACGTATAATATTGTGCATTTAAAAAAGACTATAAATGTATGATTAAGAGAATATTGGTTATAATCAGAGCGTATAAAACTTCGTATTCTTAAAAAGGACTGGATACAGCCAGTACACTGTCGTTGCAAAACTGGAAATGTGATGTATTATAAAGAAAATAAAAACATTTTCAATAAATAAGTACAATAAAAATATTTATTATAAAAAAAAACCTGGTAAGTTGTGATTTATTGCCAAGCTCTAGTATAAAACCGTGTGAATAACTCCATTTACCATTTAATTAAATCAACTTAATTAAATTCCTCTTTCACAGTATCGAACAAACTCAGAAAAGTGGTTTGCGTGAATCATAGTTTTCAGATTGCAGATTTTTTTTTTAAATCCAGCCTTTATGATGTAAGCTGCCCATCGTTGCTTCAAAGCAAACTATCATTTAATAAATATGGTTTTATAAATAATTCAAGGCATTAAACATGCCTATTACTCTTTCCTCTTCCTGTTTCCCCACAACAACACAACCCTGTAAAGTGAGTTGGGTTGAGAGAGAGGGATTAGCCCTAAATCACCAAGCTGGCTCTCATGGCTAAGGCAGGACTAGAACTCAGGATCTCCTAGTGATTGACTCAAAGTCATTGAGACAGCTTTCATGCCTAAAACAGGAACTAGAACTCCCAGTCTCCTTGCTTAACTACTATAAACAAACTGACTCTCTTATAATAAATATGGGTATCACAAACACAAAATTCGGTTTTGGTTTTCCCCCCCAAAATATTCTTGATAAATCAGATGTGTCTTAGGTTATCTGCCAAATACGCTTCATATTTCTCTATATTTGCCATCGGAGGGTTTTTAACTTAGAAAGTAAGCAGCCAGTGAATTTGTCATTAAAACCCTTCATTCCGATGTTCTCAACGGTAAGGAAGACATCAGGGAATAAGATCTCCAAAAGTACTGCTAAATGTGATTAACCAATGCATTTTATGCAATATTTATTTCTTTGATTGGTAGAAACTGTTAGAACCTTTCTCTGCTCTTTGTCCAGATCATAAAAGTTACAACTGATAAGAGTGCAATCATATAGTTGGCTTGCTTGTTTATTGATGCTGCCCTGATTTCTTTTTTCAGAAGCCATGCAAGAAGCTGCTGTTATATCAACGCATATGAAAGGAGTTTTTTTAAACCATATTTTGTATATATATAGAAAACTCACTGAACAGATTTATTCTTAGTTAGAAGGAAAGAAGCATTCCTGGATTTTTAATGAATTTAGGATAACGTGCAAGTCTTATCAGGTGATGAATCTGGACTAATTCTAAGATTCTCATATGTTGAGTTTTGCAGTTACTGCCTAAAAATTGTGTGTGTGTGTGTGTGTGTGTATAAAGTGTTTTTCTATTGAAGCACCTGTCTATTCCAATATGGGAGGGAGTATACTGCTTCCCTTTCGCCTTTCAGCTCCAATCCAGGAGCCCACAAGCAGTCGCATTCATGACAAACCATTTTATACCAAATTTATATTTCTTTATCAGCAAATATAAATATGATACACACACACACACTTATCCTTCTGCTACATAGGGCACAGTTTCTAAATTCTACTATGCAAACTATTTCGGTCGATGAAATCTAGAAAAAGAATTAGGGATAAGATCTCTAACGGATTGTTTGAAAATGCTGAGGGGTTTCTTCATTTCCTTAAAATAGAACAATTACAATCGCTTAAGACATAAAACAACACTCATGCTGTGAAAGCAAAAATGTTGGATAACAAGCATACTTTATTTTTTAAACATGATTTTTTTTTTTTTTTGCAAATAAACAATTCTGCTGGCAATTTTTTATGGGGGGCACTTATGCAGTTGAAATTCTAATTAAGCTAAATCAATAGGACACTGAGAAAATAAAATTTCAAGAGCGTGCCGTCCCCTCCCCAGGCATTCTTTCTTAGGCAATTTAAATAATTCAAATAAAAGCAGTGGTGTGTTGCCATATGCTACGCCCACAAGAACTATCTTTAACATCTTCCTGGGAATTGCAGGGTAGGTTTTTGTCACTATGCAGCAATTTGTTCTTTTAAAAAACAAAAAAACCACTGACAACTTGAAGATTCGGTCTCAAATTTCCAATGAAAGATTCAGGACTGTCTAACAATCCAGAATCTTATCACCACACAACTCAGTGGTGGGTTCCTCCCAGTTCGGCCGAGCCGGTAGCGGTGACGATATGACGTCACCGAACCGGTTCGGCCCCCCCACCCCCACGTTATTCTTACCTTTCACTTGGCCCCACCCCCAATCTATTGCGGCCTCCTGAGTCCCAGCTGATAGGCTAGAAGGAAAAAAACTGTTTAAACTCTTGTGGGGGGCGGGGGGGGGGGCTTCAAAGGACTGCCCTACAGCTGATCAGTGTTAAAAGGCAGTATGGTGGTAGACCGGTGCCTGCAAAAACAAATGAGTAGACTGGTGCCTGCAAAAATAAATGGGTAAACCAGTGCCTGCAAAAACAAATGGGTAGACCGGTACAGCTCTGCAAGCAGTTAAAAGCCTGGTAGACCAGTACCTCTGCTAAATCCTAAAGAATTGTCACATGACCATCAAGCCACACCCACAAAATAAGCCACGCCCACAGAACCGGTAGTAAAAAAATTTAGAACCCACCTTGACACAACCCCAATACTGGTGTACAACCACAGCCAGACCAACTCCAGAGATCATCCAGAGAAGAAATAAACTGTATATATGCCATATGCCATGATTTGTCTAAAACACTTGGATTCCTCTTCTTCCCCCAACCTTCCTATATCCACAAAAACTCTGGAAAATGGGATTAGAAACTCAACTGAAAACTGTTATTTCAGGAGGTTTGATTTCCAGCACCGACTCTAATTGCCACAGCAGAAATTAACTTAGACACCTGAATTTAATACAAAAACAAGAAAGAACTGCATGTTTGCATCTCCTGTTTGTTAAGAGCCCAAAACAAAGTAAACTGCATTCCTCATTCTTCACTCCAGATTTATCTGCTGATTACATTTCCATCGTCAGTCCCAAGACGTCAAAAGGTTTCTCACAATTTCAAGGTGTTGAGACTTAAGGAGCGAAAAAGGAAGTGCCTATATAGCCATTTTGCTGGGTTTTTTTTTAATCGGGAGGGTAAAAAGCAGCATAGCAGCCCTAGGCTACAAGCTCCACCCCTTTTCAACATGGCTGCCACCAGGTGGATAAGGGGCGGGGCTTAGTTCACCAGGTTGCTTTCATCCACCTGATCTTGGCTTGTTTCTCTGGTGTGGACCTTTGCTGGATTTGAGCAAGGGTCCATACCAGGGAAACAAGCCAAAATAAAACAATGTCTGTCAGATGTTGCATCTTTTCTATCCCGTTCTATGGAGTTGAGAGTTGGGCCTCTGACATAAAAGCCACTTGAAGAGACTGGAAGCATTTGAAATGTGGATTTACAGGCGACCATTACGTATAAACTAGGTTGACTAAATCAGAAACGAGGAGGTGATAAGCCACCTGGGAAAGCCAAGGGAATATAATCAAAACCATTAAAAAGCGAAAGTTAGACTATTTCGGACAGGTGATGCGACACCTGGAAAAATACGGCATCCCTCACTTAATCCTCCAGGGAAAGATTGAAGGCAAAAGAGGTCCAGGCAGAAGAAGATGATCATGGCTTCAAAATCTAAGGGACCAGTTTGGACAAAACTCAGCAGCACTTTTTTCGTGCGGCTACTGATAAAAATAGGGTCACCAACATGATTGCCAACGTCCGATGACGGACATGGCACAAGAAGAAGAAAATAAAACAATAGGGAAATAATACTAGTCCCCAGCACAGAGTGAAGGGTTTGGCATTCCCTTCCCTGTCTCAGAACAACAGTTTTAAAAGCAATCGATCTGCACCTGCCGGAGTATAGTCTGGTTGTGTTTTATGGCACGATATTAGAAACGGGGATCAATATACACTACAGGTAGTCCTCGACTTACAACAGGTCATTTAGTGACCGTTCCAAGTTACAACGGCACGGAAAAAAACGGGCTTACGACTGTTTTTCATATTTTATTACCACGGCAGCATCCCTGTAGTCACTGATCAAAATTCGGATGCTTGGCAACTGACTCATATTTGTGACGTTCGCAGCGTCCCGGGGTCATGCGATCCCCTTTTGCGGCCTTCTGATAAGCAAAATCAAGGGGGAAAGCCAGATTCACTTAACAACCGTGTTACTAACTTTAACCACTGCCGTGATTCGCTGTGGCAAGGAAGTTCGTAAAACGGGACAAAATCCATTTAATAACTGTCTCACTTAGAAATTCAGGGCTCAATTGTAGTCGTAAGTCGAGGACTACCTGTAGTCCTACCTGTAGTCCTCAACGTATGACTTACAATTGGGATCAGAACTCCCGTTGTAATCCAAGTGATTCTTAAGTGACTCGCACCCAATTTTACGACCATTTCTGCCACTGGTTGCTAAACACATCACAGCAGTTGTTCAGTGAAACACATGGATGTTAAGCGAATCGGGCTTTCCCTACTGATTTTGCTTATTATTGGAAGCCAGCTGGGAAGGTTGGAAGGTAAACATCTGACCCCAGGTTGCTGCAACTGTCCTAAATTTTAATCACGTGACTGTGGGGACTCTGCGACAGTCGTAAGTGCAAGAACCACATGTCACTTTTTAAAATACAGTTGTAACTTCAAATGGTCATAAAACGAATGGTGGCAAGTCAAGAACTCCTGTAAACTCACTTCAGTTGCACAAGTTACATTTTTTCAGCTTGCAGCAATCAAATGTGGTTAGGCAAAGGTAAAGGTTCCTCTCACACATATGTGCTAGTCGTTCCCGACTCTAGGGGGCAGTGCTCATCTCCGTTTCAAAGACGAAGAGCCAGCGGTGTCCGAAGATGTCTCCGTGGTCATGTGGCTGGCATGACTCAACGCCAAAGGCGCACGGAACTCTGTTACCTTCCCACCAAAGGTGGGCCCTATTTTTCTCTTGGCCTTTTTTACGTGCTTTCGAACTGCTAGGTTGGCAGAAGCTGGGACAAGCAACGGGAACTCACCACGTTACGCGGCACTAGGGATTCGAACCGTTGAACTGCCGACCTTTCGATCGACAAGCTCAGTGTCTTAGCCACTGAGCCACCACGTCCCTCAAATGTGGTTAGATTGCAATATTTCAGTGCTCACAACTAGCCAGGATAGCAACAGATAATCAGAGTTCAACCTGATCTCCATGGTCACCTTATCATCAGTTTTCATTAAATTAGTCTTCTTCAATAAAGTGCTATATGAATTGTTTAGCATTGAAGCCCTCCCAGGATATCCCTTGGCGTTTACCCTTCCAGTGGTAATTCATTTAATTAATGTCTTTTATCACAATTACAATGTCTCCACTCCTGTAGAGATTTCGTTTCTGTTTTTGAATCAGAAAACCAAATGGAAAAAAAAAACCCCGTAGGCTGTACATATATATGTTCCTAGTCATGACTATTTTGGCATAAAACCTTCTCTCAATTAATAGAGCCAACTTTTCAAATTTTGGATCTGATACCAATGCTGGACATATTTAGAAAAATTGCTTTAATAAAGAATAGAATAGAATAGAATAGAATAGAATAGAATAGAATAGAATAGAATAGAATAGAATAGAATAGAATAGAATAGAATATAGGGAAGGGAAAGGAAGGGAAGGGAAGGGAAGGGAAGGGAAGGGAAGGGAAGGGAAGGG
>WNWU01000061.1:1844212-1872015 GCA_012654045.1 Ptyas mucosa | reverse complement strand
AAGGAGGAAGGAAGGGAGGGAGGAAGGAAGGAAAAAAGGGAGGAAGGGAGGAAGGAAGGAAAAAAGGGAGGAAGGAAGGAAGGAAGGAAGGAAAAAAGGGAGGGAGGACCGGGCCGAGGCCAGCCAGAGAAGCCAGCCGGGTGGGAAAGAGCCACAAACGGGCCGAGAAGAAGAGCCTCTCCGGCCGGTTCTGCCCAGAAACCCTCCCGCTTCCCTCCCGCCTTCTTCGACCACGGGCGGAAGCTCGTCGAGGCTGCCTTCCACCCGAGGCCGAGGCCGGGCCAGGCCGCCGGTTGTTCCCCGCCCGGCGAGGCCGACGGAGCCTGAGGCGATTCCGCCGCCGGACGCGTCTCTCGGGCACTTACAACAAGAAGCTCATGATGGCGGCGGCGGCGGAGCAAGAGCGGCTGCCTCGGCGCGGCTCCCAATGGCAGGCGGCCGCGGCGGGCGAAAGAGGAGGAGGAAGGGGAGGCGGAGGGAAGGCGGGCGAGCGGGAGGGCCTCCGCCGTCCGGAGCCGCCTCTGCTGGCCGCGCCTCCCCTGGCAGGGCTGGCTGGGGCCCGCAAGCTCCCGCCCTAGGCAGGCAAGGGTGGGCACGATGGGAGTTGTAGTCCGACGCGCCTGGAGCCTGTCCGACCCTCCATCGCCTGCCTTGCAACCAATGGAGGGTCCTCTTTTTTTTTAATTCCTCTGCGCCTCTCGGGCCTTCCTGGCTGCAGGTGCTATTCAACAGGTGCCTCCCTGCCAGCTCTCTCCCTCTCTCTTTCCTATCCTTATCTTATCTACTTATCTGTTTACATCTGTCTATCATCTATCATATCTCCCCCCTCTCTCATTATCGACAATCTACCGACAATCTACCATCAATCAATCAATCAATCAAATCAATCTACCTATCTCTTATCTATCTATCTATCTATCTATCTATCTATCTCTATCTCTAATCTATCATGTCTATTTCTCATCTATCATCTATCTACCTACCTTCCATCTTATTTATCATTATCTACCTATCAACCTCTTTCATCCATCATCTTTTTATCTATTCATCCATCAACTACCTTCCATCAATATCTGTATCTACCTACCTACCATCTTATCATTATCTACCTATCAACCTCTATCATCCATTTATCATCTCTTTTTATCTATTCATCTATCCATCAATATCTGTCTCTATCACCTATCTATCATCTATCTACCTATCTACCTACCATCTTATCATTATCTACCTATCAACCTCTATCATCCATCTATCATCTTTTTTTTATCTAGTCTTCCATCATTATCTACCATCTATCAGTCTGTCTACCTACCTACCTACCATCTTATTTATCATTATCTACCTATCAACCTCTATCATCCATCTATCATCTTTTTATCTATTCATCCATCATTATCTATCATCTATCAATATGTCTGTCTGTCTACCTAGCTACCTGTCTTAATCATTATCCGCCTATCAACCTCTATCATCCATGTATAATCTTTTATCTATTCATCTATCCATCAATATCTGTCTGTCTATCATCTACCTATCAAACTTTATCATTCATCTATTATCTATCATCTCTATCTTTCTCTATCATCATCTACCATCTACCGTCTATCTTATCTATGTCTGTCTGCCTGTCTGTCATCTCCTGCCTTTATTTTTATAAATGAAATAAATATAAATTTATTTTTATAAACAAACATGGTGAACGTACATTGTACTCCTTCCTATTTTGCCCTCACAACAACCACCTTGTGAGGTGGGCTGCGCTGAGAGAGAGAGAGAGAGAGAGAGAGGGACTTGGGCCAAAAGTCACCCAGCCGGCTTCCATGGTGCCTTACCCATTAGACCAACTTTGCAACACCTAGAAGAATTGCTGGGGTGTTCCTTGATTGTTGTTGCCAGAGTGGTAGATATTTATCGGACTTCGTATTTGGGGTTTATTTCTATAAGCTGCCTGGAGTCACGAGTCAAGCAGACATATAAATTTTCTAAAATCAATAAATAATAAACGTTATGACCTTTTGAGAGGTCATCGTTTTATGTAGTCGTGTCCACAGCAATCCCCAGTGACATACACATGGTGTAATTTCACAACGTACTTGAGTACACATGAGTGACGCAAGTAGGTAAACTGCAGCATTTGTGTGATGATGCCATGTTTCATCATTTGCCTCTTGGCTGTATGGCTCCAACTCATCTCACAGTGTTGTTGTGGGATAAAATAGGAGGAAGGCATGTTGGATATGTTTGCTGCCTCGAATTGTTTGTAAAAATAATAAAAGGTGGGATACAAGTAAATAAGTAATCATCCCCATGGTCAGATGGTTGGTGTAATGCATGGTTGGCTTGCTTCAGTTGTTCTTCATGGCCCACCCAAGTAAAACACCTGGGGGAGAAGATGTTTGCTTGTGGACAACCACAGGTGATGCCCTTTTGCCATTGCTAAGAATCCAGAACCAATGGTCCACTGCCCTTCCCCAGACTCATCTGCTACTTCTAAGGATGTACAAAGCCCCTTTGGAAAGAAAATACTCATGATCCACAGGATGTTCTCCTTATGCAGGTCAGGTGGCAGCAGCACCTCAGATAGAAGGTCCCTACAGAGAATGGTGAGGACAGCGGAGATTATAGGAAGCTCATTTCCTGTTATTCAGGATACTGCTTATAAACACTATGGTGCTTAGAGCTCGAAGCATTGTTAGAGACTACACACCCATTTCCCTGTCTGTTTCTGTTGCTCCCCTCTGGGAGGAAGTTTCGGAGTATCTACCGTATAGCAGGACTTCCAGAATTCTCTTTAATAGCTTTGTTCCCCATGCCATCCATCTGGTAAACTTGCAAGGTTCGTTTTTCTCGCCATGAACATGTATACATCTGAACCAGACTGTGTCATATATGTGGGCATATGCACAATTTTGTGTTTATTTTGTCATGTTTATGTGGTGTATATTAGAGGTGGAGACCCTTTGAGAGCTGTATGAAATAAAATTTCATTTTAATGCATGCTGATTAGTGTACATTCAAAGTGACAATAAAATTGCTCTAAATCTTTCAATTTACAAATCCACATCAGATCCCTAACACTGCCAGTTCAACATTTCAACAGTTCTCTTGGCAGGTGCTGAGAGAGAGAAGATGCGTTGGGACATCCTCTATATCATCACTGATCTCTTTAAAAATCTCCCCCATGTAGAGAAGGCTAGGAATTCAAGACGATTATCCTGTTCTCTCTTTGTACCCTAATAAGACCAGCCCCACTCACGGATGGAAGGAAGCATTCTGAAGTACTAAAGATGATGTTCTTGTTAAGTCGCGAAGTCGTGTCCGACTCATCGTGACCCCATGGACAATGTTCCTCCAGGCCTTCCTGTCCTCCACCATCCTCGGGAGTCCATTTAAGCTCACTCCGACTGCTTCAGTGACTCCATCCAGCCACCTCATTCTCTGTCATCCCCTTCTTCTTTTGCCCTCAATCGTTCTCAGCATCTTCTCCGGGAGACCTTCCTTCTCATTAAGTGGCCAAAGTATTTGAGTTTCCACTTCAGGATCTGGCCTTCAAAAGAGCAGCCAGGGTCGATCTCCTCTGGGACTGACCGGTTTGATCGCCTTGCAGTCCAAGGGACTGGCAGGAGTCTTCTCCAGCACCATAGTTCAAAGGCCTTAATTCTTTGGTGCTCAGCCTTCCTTATGGTCCCAATTTCACAGCCATACATTGCAACTGGGAAAACCATCGCCTTGACTATTCGCACTTTTGTTGGCAGGGTGATGTCTCTGCTTTTTACTAAAGAAGATAGTGAGATGCAAAAGTCATACAATACCCACATACAGGTATTCCTTGAGTTATGACTCTTCATTTAGTGACCGTTTGAAATTACAACGGCAATGAAAGTGACTTATGAGCATTTTTTTACCCATATGACTTTGCAGCCTCATAGTCACATGATCCAAATTTGGATGCTTGGCAATTGGCATGTACTGGCATTTAGGATGGTTAAAGTGTCCTGAGGTCATGTGATCACCTTTTGCAACCCCCCCCCAAAAGCAAAAATCAACGGGGAAGCCAGATTCACTTAACAGTTATGTTGCTAACAACAGCTGCACTGATTCATTTAACAACGGTGGCAAGAAAGGTTGTAAAATAGGGCAAAACTCAGAAAGTTTGGGCTCAGTTGTGGTCATAACTTGTATGTTACAGGCCTGATTCACTAAACCATAAGCCACAGCTAAACTCCAGCTCCATCTCTCTCAATCTCTGCAACTACGATGTAAAGACTTCCACTCGTATGATGGCTAGGGAATTCTAAAGAGTCGAAAGCTGCACATCTTAAAAAGTTGCCAAAGTTTGGAAAACATTTGACTCTGGATCTTTCTGGGGAAGGCTGGCAAGGTTAGCCCGGGACTTTAAGAGCCCCCCTCCCCACCCCTTTGCCATAAATGTGTTCTGTATTCATGAACCCTGGAGAACGAACATACACATAGTCCTCGATTTATGACCACCATTGAGGACCCCAAAATTAGAATAGAATAGAGCTGGAAGGGGCCTTGGAGGTCTTCTAGTCCAGCCCCCTGCTCAAGCAACAGACCCTATGCCATTTCAGACAAGTGACTGTCCAGTCTCTTCTTAAAAACCTCAGTGATGGAGCGCCCACGATTTCCACTGGTTAATTGTCCTCAATGTTAGTCAGTTTCTCCTCCATTCCAGGTTGCTTCTCTCTTTGATTAGTTTCCAACCATTGTTTCTTGTCCTGCCTTCCGGTGCTTTGGAGAACAATTTGACCTTCTTCGCGGCAGCCTCGCAAATACTGGAAGACTGCTATCATGTCACCCCTAATTCTTTTCTTTAGACTAGCCGAACCCAAAATCTGCAGCTGTTCTTCATATGATTTACTCTCCAGGAAAGAAGGTCTGCAACCTTAAAACACTCAAAGAGCCATCTGGACCCATTTCCCAGAGAAAAGAAAACACCAGGAGCCACAAAACCCTCCCGGTGCCTGACTATTTCTGGAGCGGCCACAAAACTAGCATATGGAGTTGAATTAAACGTTCCGTTTTCTTCTGAAACTGTTCTTTTCTTGGATTTATCCACGGTTGGCCTACCGGGGGTTGAAGAGCTCAATAAATCGCGTGCCGGCGGGTGTCTCGCATTGGCAGATGTGACGCATATTTTGAGGGAGAGGGAGCCGCAGCAGAGGGGTGAAAGAGCCGCACGCGGCTCCAGAGCCGCAGGTTGCCGACCGTTGCTCCACACACAGACAAAAATTGAAAAGAGGGCAGGCTTTCAGTTTCCAAAACAATCCTTCGGCACTTTTTTTCAAGCAGCTGCTCTATAATCACTCGCAGAGCAACATTTTCTGTTGCTGAATGAGACAGTCGTTCAATACGTGTTGCCTCCTCTTTAATGACCTTCCCTGCCACCACTCTGAAGCGGATCCCTGCAGTTATTAAGCGAAACCAGCTTCCCCCCCCCCCCATTGACTTTTGCTTGTCGGAAGGTTGCAAAAGGTGGTTCGCACGACCCCCTGCTCTGCAACCCTCCTAAATATGACCGATTTTTTTTTTTTTTAGATCTGGGGGGTGGTGGTGGGGGGGAAAAAATTGCGGCTTCCCGCGCAGGCGCACGGACCAGCCACCCCGAGCCCACGTGCCAGGGGAGGGGCGTGGCCTCCGCTCCCCCACCGCGCCTGCGCAGCCCGTCGTCTCTTCTCACTCTCATTCTCTCTCTCTCTCTCTCTCTCCTCCCCCCTCCCCTCCCCGGCGGAAGGCCCCGGCGCGTGCGCGTGCGCCGGAAGGCCTAGCTCGGCCGGGGTGGTTGCCACGACGTCGACGAAGCCTCGCTCTCCCATGGCCGGGACTCGCTGGGTGCTGGGCGCGCTGCTCCGCGGCTGCGGCTGTCATTACAGCACTTGCCGCCACACAGGCGCGGCTTGTCTGCCGCCGCTGAGGCCTACCTCTTCCTCCTCCTCCTCCTCCTCCTCATCGTCGCCGGCGTCGCCCCCGGCCGGCGCTTTGGGCCTTTGGGGCCGCCGACGCCTCCTGCTCTTGCTCGGGGCAGCCACGCAGAGCCGCGGGGTCGCCAGCTCGGCCGGGCCGGTGCCCGGCTTCGGCTCTTGGCGGGGGTCTTTGCTAACCCCGCCGCTCGCGGGCCGATGCTACAGCCAGGTAGGCCTCGGAGGTTGCCGGTGGGGGGGAGGGGCAGAACGTCTCTCTCTCTCTCTCTCTCTTTCCCCCCTCCCTTTTTTTGTCCCCCACCCCCTCCCCGCCAAGGAGGTTCCTTGGACTACAAAGCCCCTCATCCCCAGCCTCGGGCCTCCTGGAGACCGCCGCTGCGGGTTGAAGGTCATGCGGGACGAAGCCCCCCCCCCCCACTCCTTTCCTCTCACACCCACACACCCCTTTAATCTTTGCCTATTCGGACTCCTCCTTTCGAAAGGGAAAAAGGCTGGCAACGTTGTGTCCTTTTGGGGGGGGGGGCGGCGGGGGTGGTGGTGTTGCTCTCCCAGTTTGTTTTCAATTGAACGTTTCCTCTGAACGTTTCCTTACCAGACTAGGTAACATCATCAGCTTGGGTTTTCTTGTCCTGTCCCTCCTTAAGCTTATAAAGGTCTGTTTTCTTTTTCTATTCTCCTCGCCTTATAAATACCTATTTTTGTCCTATTCTCCTTACCTTATAAATATCCATTTTCTTCTCTTATTTCTCTTTAACTTATAAATGTCTATTTTCTTTTTCTATTATCCTTACATTATAACTGACTATTTTCTTGTTCTTACCTTGTAAATATCCATTTTCTTGTCTTATTTCTCCTTAGTTTACAAAGGTCTATTTTCTTTTTCTATTCTCCTTACCTTATAAATACCTATTTTTGTCCTATTCTCCTTACCCTATAAATATCCATTTTCTTGTCTTATTTCTCCTTAGCTTATAAATGTCCATTCTTTTTCTAATCTCTTTATAAATATCCATTTTCTTGTCCTATTCTCCTTACCTTATAAATATCCATTTTCTTGTCCTATTATCCTTACCTTATAAATGTCCATTCTTTTTCTATTCTTCTTACCTTATAAATATCTATTTTCTTCTCTTATTTCTCCTTAACTTATAAATGTCTATTTTCTTTTTCTATTATCCTTACATTATAACTGACTATTTTCTTGTCCTTACCTTATAAATATCCATTTTCTTGTCTTATATCTCCTTAGTTTACAAAGGTCTATTTTCTTGTCCTAGTCTCCTTACCTTATAAATATCCATTTTCTTGTCTTATTTCTCCTTAGCTTATAAATGTCGTATTTTCTTTTTCTATTCTCTACCTTATAAATGTCCATGTTCTCCTTACCTTATAAATATCTACCTTCTTGTCCTGTTCTCCCTACCTTATAAAACACCTATTGTTGTCCTATTATCCTTACCTTATAAATGACCATTGTCCTATTCTTACCACCTTATGTCTATTTTCTTGTCCTTACTTTATAAATGTCTGTTTTCTTATCCTATTCTCCTTACTTTATAAATGTCTATTTATAAGCTAAAGAGGGATAGGACAAGAACATTCTTTTGATGATGTTACCTAGTCTGGCAATGAAATGTTCAGAAACTACATTGAAACAAGCTTGCAGAGCAAACCCTGCCAAAATCTAAAACCAGAGCTAATGTTTCCTATTATTTCAACATTGTATCCTTGGCCCCCACATGGCTGAGTGGATTCCTTTCCTCCTTGGGTTGATCCCACAAGGGGAGGGGGGAGGCTTGTGGCATTAGGACCATCCCCAGCAATCTCTTTGCAGAATAATTTGAGAGTGCCCCCAAAAAAAAGCATTCCCAGTCCTTCTTGCAATACTTCTGAAGATCCTGGCAGCTTCCCGCCCCCACCTTTGCTTTGAGGGTTTTTTCCAGACTTTGCTGAGCAGATGCTGAAGTTCGTGTTTGTAGCACTTTTTTTTTTTTTTTGCCTAGCTGACTTTGGCAACCTGTGGCAGAATGGGTAACTCAGATGCCCTTGAGGCCTTCAGGAAACCTGTGGCTGTAGCTTAAAACAACTATGGAGTTCTGTAACCTGCCTCTGGCTTCTCTCTCTGGGTCATCTTGGCAGGGTGACAATCTAGTATTCCTGAATACTGTTGATTTGTGTGTGTGTATACACACCCACACACACCCATATACACACACACATACAGGAGTATTAAGGTGCATAATACAATTCTGCATTATCGACACACAAAAGGATTTTGAATTTTAGGGCCTGCCTTTTGTTTTCCTCTCTTGGTCATCTTGAGAAGCATTATTCCTGAATACTGTTGATATTTTTTTTGAGGATACCTTAACAGTAATTTTGAGGATATACCAGTGGTGGGTTGCCCCTGGTTCGCACCGGTTCTATAGAATCGGTAGTAAAACCGGCGGGAGGTTCCGCCCACCGACCGTGATGTCACCAAAATACTTCTGCGTATGTGCAGAAGTTTCTGCGCTTGCGCAGAAGAGCGTGCATGCAGGTGAGCGAAGCGAGTGTGCGCATGCGGCCCCATTGCAAACCAGTAGTAAAGATAAGTAGAACCCACCCCTGGGATATACCCATACACACCCTTATACACACATATAGGTGCACTAAGGTACCAAAGACAAATTCCTTGTGTGTCCAATCACACTTGGCCAATAGGCCACTTGGTCTATTCTATTCTATTCTATTCTATTCTATTCTATTCTATTCTATTCTATTCTATTCTATTCTATTCTATTCTATTCTATTCTAATCTAATCTAATCTAATCTAATCTAATCTAATACAATTCTACATTATTGACATAAAAAGGAGTTTGGAATTTTAGGACTTGCGATTTGTTTTTCTCCCTGGGTCATCCTGAGAAGCACTGGTAGAGTGACAATCTACTATTCCTCAACACTTGTATGTGTGTGTGTGTACATGTACATACATGCACACATGTACATATACACATACATTAAGGCTCATAATGCAATTCTACATTATCGATATCCAAAATAAAACTGCTGTGAGGAGACATGCAACATGTGATTTATCTGGGTAATGTTTAGGAGCATTTTTTTTTTTACCATGAGTTCCTGGGATAGGGCTGACAGCTTGAATTCTGTATATAGCAGGAAAGGCAAATAAAAGGAAACCTGACTTTGTTTTGAGAGTGGATCAGATTGCTCACGTTTTAAGATAAATGCCACAAAATGGGATCGTTGGAGTTGTGCGGTGTTGTAGATTTGATTGTAAAGAAATGTTTGAGCACATGTTGGTATCTCATTAAGTATCTGTTGTATCTGTTTCCAAGGTGGGAGTTCTGGAAATAGATGTAGCTGTTTCAATGAGTCACAAATGTGTACTGCATTTGACCTCCTGTGAGTTCTGAAATACTTCTTCCAATCGAATCTGTAATAAAGTATGCGCAGACAATAATAATGTTCATTTTTGTGCATTGCAAATTATGCAAATAGCCAAAATAGAAACTGGCCTTCATTCGTGAGAAACTTTCATCCTTCAAATTAGTATTTCCCCAGCTTCATGGTAACGTTCAAGTGAGTTACACTAAAACTCTTAGAATTCCTAACTGACAGCTCTGGGAGTCTAAATCCTCTATAACAATCCTTTCATTGAGGGCCGCATCAGGATTGTGTTTGACCTCAAGGGGGGGCGTGGCCAGCTCGATGTCATTCATCGACGCCCCGTTTTCAGCCTCCTGCAGCCCTCTGCCAGGGAAAATGTAGCTCGGTGCAGCGCCCCCCCCTCCGCTCAATTTTCACCGGCAGAGGGCTGCAGGAGGCCGTCGTGGCCGAAAAGGGAGCCTGAGTGAGCCGCGCATGGCCTCCCCGAGCTCCGTTTTCACTGGAGAGGCACTCTTGCTGTTTCCAGGGTGGGCCTACAGGCCAAATCTAAGCCTTGAGTTTGATACCTTTGCTCTATAGCAGTGATGGCTAATCTTTTTGCCATCGCATGCCAAAAACGGGAGGAGCATGGTGGGGTCACATGCACGTGTGCCCACATCCATAATTCTATGCGCCCTGCCCCCCCCCCCCCGTGCTCCCCCCGCTTTTGGCACGCGATGGCATGGTGGGCCCGGTAGGCCCATTTTTTGCTCTCCCCAGGCTCTAGAGCCTTTATAGGAGCCTGGGGAGGGCAAAAACGGCCTTCCCCACCCCTCCAGAGGCCGGAAATAGTGTGTTTCCTGACTTCTGGTGGGCCCAGAAGGCCCGAAAATCAGCTGGCTGGCACATGCATGCATGCTGGAGCTGAGCTTGCGTGCCCACCGATATGGCTCCGCGTGCCACCTGTGGCACCCGTGCCATAGGTTCGTCATCACGGCTCTATAGCATACTAGGTTGGCAAAGTTCCTCCTAACTCTTTTTATCTTGATCCTGAGTATATTTTCCTGTAAGTTGCAGGTTACCTATGTAGTACTGAAGTCCTGTTTCTCAAGGCCATATGAAAACAGCCAAGTACACTGTTTAAACAAATGGATCCTGGGCAGTCCACTAAACTCATAGCTTGTTTAAACTGAGGTTGCTGTAAAATATTACAGAACTTTAATTCTCCAGAGTAAACTTTTTCTGCTTTGTAGCATCCATCCTTAGGCTTCTGCCTGTGTCCCAAGATTCCTGTTTGTCATATGTTGTAACCCACCTAGGGACTCGCGTGCAGTCGCCAATCTTACAGTGCTGACTGGAATTCATTGTGTGTCTTTGTGATTAATTGACTGCTAATAATAATCAGTATTACAAGAAAGGCAGCAGAACCTGTGCTTTTGATATCCCTCAGATTTTTCAAGATGTCCGTGTGAAAATATTGAACTCCTGTGAAATCCCTCAACATGGAAAGGCCTTGAGCCTTTCTAAAAAAAAAAATTAATATTAACACTTCATTACTTTCCGGCTTCTGCAGCTTCCAGAGGAACTGTTCTCATTTTGCCAGTCCCCAAAATACAGTTACAAGATTTTTTTTAAAAAAATCCTGTCTCTCTTAGCAGGATCCTGAGTCTTCTTATCAAGAGGGATATCACTTTCCCCCAGAATACGAAATCTCTGCGGAAGAAGCAGAAGGGCAGGGGGAAGTGCATCTGATTCGGGCCCAAGGTTTGCCATATGACTGCACTGAGGAAGATGTTCTCAACTTTTTTTCAGGTAACTTCATTGTCCTAATCAGCCCAATGTCCAGCCGCTGAAGGCCACCACCTCATGGGCATAAAACATATTGTGTTATGCTTCGCATATATTTTGTGATGTTCAGGGTATATTTTGTGACGTTGCAGCTGATGTCTGTTTTGGGCTGGCTGTGGAAAGTTAAACAGGATTGGATCTGCTTATTATTTGGAAGGAGACCACTAGGGAATCCTTGGGTTATTCTCAGGTGCAAGCAACCAGATCCACTCATGTCCAAGGTCCAAGTCAGGTACCGTATTTTTCGGAGTATAAGATGCACCGGCCTATAAGACGCACCTACTCTTTTTGGTGAGGAAAACAAGAAAAAGAAATATGCCTCTGCCTCCCATTTTGCCTCATTGCAGCAAACAACCTGCTTTACTTTC
Source organism: Ptyas mucosa (assembly GCA_012654045.1). NCBI lineage: Eukaryota > Metazoa > Chordata > Lepidosauria > Squamata > Colubridae > Ptyas > Ptyas mucosa. The sequence continues at coordinate 1,860,481 of WNWU01000061.1, read as the reverse complement.
ATTTCCGTTTTCAGCATAGCTTGATTAGCACAAGGGAAAAAAAAAGTCACCTAGCTGACTTTCATTTTAAGGCAAGATTAGAACTCATTGTCTCCTGGTAATTGGCCCAAAGTCATCCAGCTGGCATTCATGAGTGGGTTTAGAACTCAGAGTTTTTCGGTATCTAGCCCTAGTGCTTTTACCACTAGACCAGGTGTTAGCAACCTGTGGCTCTGGAGCTGCATGTGACTCTTTCATCCCTCTGCTGCGGCTCCCTGTCGCCAATCAGCTCCACAATTGATAGGGGTTTCGGTTAGGATAGGTAGAGGAAAAAGGACGCTGCGCTAGAAGGCATGGTGGGGGATCCGGACTTCTGGTTGCCTCCATAATTGAACAGGAGGCTTCCAGTTAGGGCCTTTGTGGCTCTTTGAGTGTTTAATGTTGCCGACCTCTGCACTAGACCGAGCTGGCTCTTGAAATATTGACAAGATTACAGAAGTTTTGAAGCTGGGGCTGGGGAATACCAAATGCAGAAGATCCAAATACATTCCAGTTTATTCATCTTGTCTAGTGGGTGGGGTGGGATGAGGGGAAGAAAGTTGTCTTGTGTCTCGTCATCGATAAAACTTACTAACCTTCTAGGGAGCAAGGTCCGAAACGGTGTGGAAGGCATCCATTTCCTCCTGTACCGAGATGGCAAGCGCAGAGGAGATGCGATAGTTGAACTTGAATCAGAACACGATGTGATGAACGCCTTGAACAAACACCGGAAATACCTGGGCCAGCGCTATGTGGAAGGTACTTCTTGCAAAACGATCCGAAAACCCGTTGCCTGACTGGTATCCATTTCTAAATAAATTCATCAATTTTTTTTTTCCTTTCCTTTTCTCTTTGTTTTCTTGGACTTCTCTTCCCAACAGTTTTTGAAATACGTAATAAGGACGTTGATACCCTAATGAGGAGCCTGAAGTTCCGTTCAGCGCCCGTAAACAACGACGGGGTGGTACGACTGCGAGGCCTGCCCTACCGTTGCACGGAAGTAGATGTAACGGAGTTCTTTTCAGGTGACGCGGCCTGGAGCCTCGATTCTCTCTTGTCTGTCTGTCTGTGGATGTGTGTGCATTGGATCATGGAGTTGTCTTTGGAAGAATAGAATAGAATAGAAATAGGAATAGAAATAGGAATAGAATAGAATAGAATAGAATAGAATAGAATAGAATAGAATAGAATAGTTGGAAGGGACCTTGGAGGTCTTCTAGTCCAACCCCCTGCCCAGGCAGGAAACCCTACACCACTTCACACAAATGGTGGAAACGACTGGATATCTTGAATGGGCAGGAAAGGTTTGCCTAAAGGAGATAGTGTTGTGGCTTATTTAACATGGTTGCAAGCCTGCCTTGGTTTAAGATCAGGAAAAGAAAAGACTGAAGAGTAAAAAAATAGGATCATGTTAATGAAGGTTGGTTAATTTATTTATTAGCCTTATATGCCATCTTTTCTCTTAGTGGCTACTCTGGGCACCTTAGAAACATCAAAAGCCAGTAGAACATTAAAACAATAAAAGCCAACAAAATGTTAAAACAATGAAACTCCCTTTTTACGACACTAGTCCCTTAATTCTGGGTAGAGTCCTGGGTGGGGGGAGCAGGATGTGGTAGAGTCCAGGTGACTGGATGGAGCTGAGCATTTACTGGCCGGATGCCCTTCCTGATGCCACACGGGGTTTGCAGCAGCTATTTTTTCTTTGCACCCTAGGAGAGAAACATCTGCTGCTGCCTAGGATTGAACTCTCAACCTTCCGAGTGGGAGGCGAGAGTCTTTGCCACTAGGCTACCACGCTGTTTAAAATATTTAAAACAATAATAATAACAATAATAATAATAATTTACAATGAAATGATGAGGAGGAAGGGAGAAAGAGGAACATGGGGGGAGGTAGAGCCTTGTCTTAATCTGCAAACCACCTCCAGATTGATGGCACTCCGGCCCCTTCAGCAACCAAATCGGAGGAGGAGGAGGAGGCATGGGAGTCAGGGTCAGCATCAAGGCAACCTGAGAGCTCTGAGGGGGAAGAGGGAGTGAAGCTGGGGGAGAGAGAGAAAGGCGGAGCCTGGGCCATACGTCAGCCCTCAGGTGAAGAGTCAACAGCCTCCAGGTCTGGAGGTGGCTGAAGAGGAAAAGGAGGAACAGCTGGGTCCAGTGCCTGATGCGCAGATCTGCAGAAGGCAGAGGAGAGGAGAGCAGTGGAAATCTATGGGCTGATCCTCGGGACGGAAGAGCCAGCACTGCTAGCGAAGCCCCATCCTAGCTCTGGGGATACAAGGCAGGGGGCAGAGATGAGTAGATGTGGCAGACAACTACTCATCTCTCTGCCGGACGGACTTGTTAGCCTGCATTGAGAGAGAAACTTTTTGCCAGGGCTGCTGGCGCTCGTAATAAAGGAATCGTTGATTTAACTTCAGAGGGTTTGTGATGTTTGGGGAGCTGGGTCAGAACACCCTGTTGGGGCTCCAGGCCAATTGGCAGAGTTAGGTCTTCAGGCCCTTACAGCAGGTCACAAAGGGTGGCTGCAGATCTCATCTCAGGGAGGGGCAGGATGTTCCAAAGGGCAGCAACCACGGCAGAAAAGGCTTTTCTGGAACCTGCTGGCCAAAATTCCTTAACCAACAGAGTTGTAGCCTGATCCATCCGCTGGCGCAGGTGGAAAGGGCCTATCCCATTGAGTTGAGATGGTTCCTCAGAAGCAATGCATTGCTTTTAGTTTTTCTAAGACAATAATTTAGGATATTACATAGGCTTGCATCCTAATGTCTGTGCTGAGCTCCACATCTGAAGGTTTGATCGCTCGGGGACGAAATACATCGACCCGCAAAGTGTTATATTTAAGAGAGATTTGAATGTTGCACTGCATGGCAGAGGTTCTGCACATTTTATTTCTCTGACCTAGAAATTGCAAGGCACGTTTTTGGGAGTACCAGGGCGATTATATTGACATGCTGCAAAATGACTTCTCTTTCAGGTTTGACTATACAGGACATAGTATTCGTCTTTGACCACGACGGAAGAAGGAAAACGGGAGAGGCGTTTGTACAGTTCGCCACACCGGAAATGGCTAATAAAGCTTTGTTGAAGCATAAGGAAGAAATTGGGAACCGGTAGGAAAATCACAGAATCGGGGGTGGGGAGGACTTTTAAGAGGGAATGAGTGCTTGCACACCAGGCAAATGATTTTTAGTTTTAAAAACCAGGAACTCTGTGGCTCAGTAGACTAAGGCAGTTATTAACATCCACTTACATCTGCTGCTTGCAATTACTGCAAGTTCAAATCCCACCAGGCTCAAGGTTGACTCAGCCTTCCATCCTTTCTAAGGTAGGTAAAATGAGGACCCAGATTGTGGGGGCAATAAGCTGACTTTGTATAAATATACAAAAGTATGAAGACCATTGCTTAACGCATTGTAAGCCGCCCTGAGTCTCCGTAGAAGGGCGGCATATAAATCAAATTTAAAAAAAAATTAATAGGAGTTGGCTTTAGGGTGGGCAGGGTGTTTTGGGGTTTTTTTGGTGTGTGTGTGATGCATACTGAAAGTTTTGGTGTTTGAACTGAGCTTTTCTATATTAAAAAAGCTGCTTTGATAATAATCATGGCCTAACTCTTTCTCTTCAAAATCTTTCTAGCTACATAGAAATATTCCCGAGCCAGAAAAGTGCAATTCGAACACATAACGACTTTTTCCGATATAAGAAGATGATGGCGTCTACGGTGCCAAAACCGTGTTCTGAAAACATTTTTGAAGAAAGCAAGTTGAGTGAGGTCTCGAAGCCCAGTGCGGTGTATGAAAACGAAAGCAGAAGTTGTGAGCGTACGTCATATTTGTTTGAAGTCAGCTTCCCAGAAACATTTTTTAAAAAACGGACGGCAGGAAAATGATCCAGTGGTCCATCAAGTCTGCCCTGTTTTTTCGGGGTGGGGGTGGGGGTGGGGATTTGTTTTCATTTTTATTTACTGTGTTTCCCCGAAAATAAGACCCTGTTTTATATTTTTTTGAACCCGGAACTAAGCACTTGGCCTTATTTTTGAGGAGGTCTTATTATTTTGGGGCGCATAGAGCAAGATGGGGCTCTTCTTGCCGTCTTACCTGATTTCAAGCTCTGTGTTTAAATATTTTTGGAGAGGGCTATATTTTCAGAGGGAGGCTTATTTTAGCGCATGCACTCAAAAGCCCAATTGGGCTTATTATCAGGGGATGTCTTATTTTCGGGGAAACAGGGTATTTACGTATTTATGGTTCATCGCACAGTCAGACAGTTCATGCTCAGACTGGATTTGGCCATTTTTGTCTACCTATCGAACACTTCCGGAGGATCTGGGATAGGCAGATGTGGTTGTTTGATGGTGTTAGAGGTATCGCCACAGGATGTAAGCTGTTCTTAGTAAAGCTGCCTTTTGCAATTGACTGATGGTGAATCGGTCAATGCCAATGGTGTTCAAGTGATAACTCCTGTTGTTTTGGGATTGCCCCCAAGACACCTATATACTGTTTCTTTTCTTTGGTCACAATAGTTCTATTTCTGTTTGCAGGTCGTTATATTTTGTTATCCTTTCCAATTCTTTCTCTTCTCTTCCGTTGTCTTCAGGTACTGGAGACATCCCCTATCCAGACCTCTTTTGTCTTTCTTACTGATAATTGTTAAGTCTGCTGTGTTATGTGTCAGGGGCTTTGTCTGCTTGAATTCCAAAGTCCCAGGGCACTGATGTCCTCCATTTTAATTTTTGTCAGATGATATACATGTGTTTTATCCCAAACCCGGTGGTCTTCCGCGTGCGCTTCAAAGTATTGGTTACCACCTTTAAAGCGCTCCATGGCTTAGGACCCGGGTACTTGCGGGACCGCCTACTATCACCAATAGCCTCCCACCGACTGGTACGCTCCCATAGAGAGGGGCTCCTCCGGGTGCCGTCGGCCAAACAATGTCGACTGGCGGCCCTCAGGGAGAGAGCCTTCTCTGTGGGGGCACCCACTATCTGGAACGAGCTCCCCCCGGAGTTACGGAGGATCCCGGACCTTCACGCTTTCCGCCGTGAGCTAAAAACTTTTCTGTTCCACCAGGCGGGCCTGGCCTAATTTTTGCCCTTTTTCTGTAAAAATAATTTTAAAATTTTAAAACTTAAATATTTTAATATTTGGGGTTTTAATATTTTATAATTGGGCTTTTAAATAGTCGGGGCCATTGTTTAATTTGGTTTTATTTGGCTTTTAAATTTTGTATGTATGTTTTTTACTTTTGGCTGTTCACCACCCTGAGTCCCCTCGGGGAGAAGGGCGGTATATAAATCTAAAGAAAGAAAGAAAGAAAGAAAGAAAGAAAAAGAAAAAACGTGTTTAAACTCAAGTTACTGACAATCGACCCACTACATTGCCTGGAAGTTGGTTCCAAGTTTTCACTACTCTTTTTTTATGAAGTCATACTTTCTAACGTTGCTTTTGAACTTCTCTCCTGTCAGTTTGAGTTGATGTCCCTGGGTTCTTGATTTTGGCTTAATGTGGAAAATACTGCCTTCTAGAACCTTATTCACACTCCGAATACATTTAAAAGTTTCAATCACGCCCCTCCCCCTTCCCTTTCTGTCCTCCGGGGAGTACACCTCCAATCTCTTCTGATCCCCCTTCCGAAGGGTGGGCTTCAAAAATTTTAGCAAGGGGTTCTCTGCCCGGTTGCTGGGTGGGCGTGGCCTAGTTGGCCTGCACAACGGCTGGTGTGTGTGTGTGTGTGTGCTTTTGCCCTCCCCAGGCTCCGGAGGCTCTCCTTGAGCCTCCGGGAGGGCAAAAATGGCCTCCTCAGGTTCCAGAGGCCCTCTGGAGGTCGGAATCGGGCCGGTTTCCAGCCTCCCCAAACTTCTGCTAGGCCTGTTTTTCACCCTCCCTGAGCCCTTCACTTACCTGCATCCAAAACAGGCCGCGTGGGAATTCCTGGGAAGGGAGAAGTGGGATGGGAGGGGCCAGCCAAGAGTGAAATTTGGGGGTTCTCCAAACTGCACAGAATCTTAGCTAGAGGTTCTCCCGAAACCCCCAGCAGCCCACCCCTGCCTTCAGACCTTCCACCATTTTTGTGACCCACCTCTGGACATGCCCAAGCATACCAGTATCTTTTTTTTTTTTTAACGGTCTCCAGAAGTATAAAAAAAAATTGAATGGCACATAACTATAATTTGCGAATATTTGTTCTGCTTGATTCCACAGAGGCTTACAAGCAAGTATTTGAAAAGCCTCAGGAGGTGGCTGAATCGGGAAGCTTCTCTGCCCCTTACTTTGTCCACCTGAGAGGGATGCCTTTTCAAGCAACAGCGCAAGATATCATCCAGGTATGTTGGAGGGGGGGTGGGGTAAGGCTGTTTCAAACATCCTTGAGCTACTGTGGGTAGAAAAAGGCCTGCCTTCAGCCTGGATTTCAAACGTCTTACTCGGTCACTGCAACTTGCAAACGGATCAGATTAACACAAAACTAGTTATACAAACCACTGGCTGGAATGCATTTCTTTGAAATTCTTTAAAATAGCATTTTACCACAAGAAAAAAAGATCAGTACATGGACAGCGTTAATTACAATTGTTTGCCTGAGAAATTGAGCGATAATGCTTTAGCATTTACATTACCGGTAGTTCTCAACTTTGTTTAGTGGCCATTCGGAGGTACAGCGGCACTAAAAAAATAAAAATAAAATTATGACCGTTTTTCACACTTACGACCATTGCAGCCTCTCTACGGTCACATGATCCAAATTCAGATACTTGGCAACTGGCATGTATTTATGAACAGTTTCAATGTTCCGAGAATCATGTGATAAACTTTTGTGACCTTCTGACAAGTAAAGTCCATGGGGAAGCCAGATTCACTTAACAGCCGGGATACTAACTTAACAGCTGCAGTGATTCACTTAATAACCGTAGCAAGGAAGGTCGTAAAGTGAGGCAAAACTCATTTAACAGCTGTCTCGCTTAGCAACGGAAATTTTGAGCTCAGCTGTGATCCTAGTAAGTCGAGGACTACCAGTATCAATTATAAATATGGAAGTGTATTGCATCAGTTTGCATTCAATCTCCGCTTCTAACGTTCTGACATGATTTCATAATCAGATTAATCAAAACCTGACTTGTCACCCTCTCGTTTTTTGTTCTCTCTCTTTTTAAAGTTTTTTGCTCCCTTAAAGCCCGTGAGGATCACAATGGAATATAATTCATGTGGCCATGCGACCGGAGAAGCAGATGTACATTTTGAAACGCACACAGACGCGGTTGCCGCCATGGCCAAGAACAACTTTAAAGTCCGTAAGTACCTCTTGTGAATGTGTTACAGGTTTGTGGGGTTCGAAAAGCAGTGGTGGGCAGCGCTGCAGATTTTTGAATTAAACCAATGTTCAGGAAGATGGATTTCCTAAAAGCGGGTGTTAAGTCATAGCACTCTGATGGTGAACCGATGGCACGCATGCCCAAAGTGGCACACGGAGCCATTTTGCCTGGCACGGCCTGTTCCCCTTCTGGGTTTCTGGCGCATGGCGCGCGTGATGATCAGCTGGCCTTTTTGTGTGCGGCAGTGTCAGAAACTGGAAAAGCTGATCTTCCGTTTTCCTGCGTGAGCGTGCGCGCAGGCCAGCTGATCGTTGTGTGCGCCGGAAACCAGAAGTTCCTTTTCAGCCGCGCACATGTGCCCTGGGCTGCTCCTCTTCCGGGTTGCAGCCCAGATAAACCCATGCGCATTCTCTCTCTTTTCGGCACTTGGTGCCAAAATGGTTTGCCATCACTGTCATAGCACATAGCACATAAGAGATTGCTTCAGATTAATTTTTCCATTTATTGTAGGAAAATTGCTGGGAGAGTTGGGAGGGCAGAGTTAAACATCGACCATGGTATCATGCTGCACTGGTTGGAAGAGTTAGGGGTGGGGGGCACCATGTTGCGGTGGTTCTCCTCCTTTCGCTTCGACCAGTCGCAGTGTGTGTTGGCAGGGGGCAGAGGTCGACCCTGGACTACTGCAATGCTCTCTACATGGGGCTCCCCTTGAGGAGCACCCGGAGGCTCCAGCTGGTCCAGAATGCGGCCGCACGGGTGGTTATGGGAGCGACGTGGTGCTCCCATGTGACTCCCTTCCTGCGCGAGCTGCACTGGCTCCCGGTGGTCTTCTGGGTGCGCTTCAAGGTCTTGGTTACCACCTTTACAGCGCTCCATGGCTTAGGACCGGGGTATCTACGAGACCGCCTTCTGCCACCAGTAGCCTCTCACCGACCAGTACGCTCCCATAGAGAGGGGCTTCTCAGGGTGCCGTCGGTCAAACAGTGTCGACTGGCGGCTTTCTCTGTGGGGGCACCTGCCATCTGGAACAAGCTCCCCTCAGAGATACGGAGGATCCCGGATTTGCGCACTTTCCGCCGTGTCCTCAAAACATTCCTATTCCAGCAGGCTGGCCTGGCCTGACTTCCCTTTTACATTTTTTAAATTTGTCTTATAAATTGGGGTGTTTTAAATTTGTTTTTGGGCCAAAGTGTTTAATGTATTTTAAATGGTTATTAACGTTTGTACTATGTGTATTTTATCTTTTGGCTGTTCACTGCCCTGAGTCCTTCGGGAGTAGGGCGGTATATTTATTTATTTATTTTATTTTATTTTATTTCCAATTTATATACCGCCCTTCTCCCTGAGGACTCAGGGCGGTGTACAGCCAGACATAAAAAACATAAAATATAAATATTAAGACATTTAAAATATATATATAATTTGGCTACAAAATTTAAAACTCACAGACCAATTAAAATATTAAAAATATTTAAAATTTCTTCTTAAGCCAGCCCGGCTTGTTGGAAAAAATGTGTTTTTAGGGCACGGCGGAAGGCACTGAGGTCATGAATTCTCCTAATCTCCGGGGGTAACTGGTTCCAGAGGGTGGGTGCCCCCACAGAGAAGGCTCTCCCCCTGGGAGTCACCAGCCTACATTGTTTGGCTGATGGCACCCTGAGGAGGCCCTCTCTGTGGGAGCGCACGGGTCGATGGGAGGTCATCGGTGACAGCAGGCGGTCTCGGAGATCGCCTACATATAAATGTAATAAAACCAAAACTAAACTAAAAAACACATCATCAGTTTAGAGTCATTGTGATCCTACAAGCGCTCCCAAGTCCCAACCCCTCCTGAATGCCGTTGACTCATACAGGTAGTCCTTGACTAACAACCATCCATATAGTGATCGTTCGAAGTTACAATACCACTTTAAAAAAGTGACTGATGACCATTTTTCACACGACCCTTGCAGCGTCCCCATGGTCAAATGATCAAAATTTGGACGCTTGGCAATGACATGTGTTTATGGCAAGGTGATCACCTTTCCTGACCTGGCAAGCAAAGTCAATAAGGAAGCCAGATTCACTTCACAATCGGGTTACTAACAACTGCAGTCATTTACTCAGCAACTCATGCAAGAAGGGTTGTAAAATGGGGCAAAACTCACTTAACCATGGTCTTGCTTAGCAATGGAAATTTTGGGCTGAATTCTGCTCGTAAATTGGCACCAATTTACTAAAGTTAGTGTTGAACTTTAGTTGGCCAGATTCTTGTATGTTGGCTTGAATAAAATCCTCTTTTGCTGCAGCCTTACCAATGGTCCTGATTCTTTGTGCCTGACATTTAATTTTCTTTCATTTTGCAGAGCATAATTATATTGAATTATTTCTGAATACATCACCAAGCAGAAAATAAAGCAGCCTACAATAGTGGTTCATTTCCCAAAGTTTAGGTGAGTTCATTGACAAATTTGTGGTTAAAAGAATGCGTGCCTCATTGAGGGATGTCTGAATTTTGGGGCAGTTAGGGTTTTTGTCAAACCAGCCCATTCAGATACCTTTGGGAAGAACCATGGGCGAATGGTTGCAGAAGCTGATGGGAGTTGGCGGAAATGGCAAAACTGACGATTTTGATTAAAGGAAAGAATACAAATGCTTTTGTTTCCACGTGGAGACCGCTTCTGAACTTTGCGCTTGAAGTGGAAAAGAATGAAACTTTTATTTTGGGTTTTACCGATTAGACTGATAGATCCTTATAGAAATGGCTAGTTTATGTTATTATGAAAAAAACAAAACGTTTTGTGATTTGATGTCAGTGCCCCATGTTACTGCAATAGAGAAAGTCAGAAGTCAATGCTTCTTTTTCCTAATCTTTCCTCACTTTTCTTCCCCCCTTCCTCCTATTTTCTTTCGTATTTTGTATCTTATTTTAGAGAATAAGAATAGAATAGAATAGAATAGAATAGAATAGAATAGAATAGGAGTTGGAAGGGACCTTGGAGGTCTTCTAGTCCAACCCCCTGCTTACTCAGGAAACCCTACACCACTTCAGACAAATGGTTATCTAACTTCTTCTTTAAAACTTCCATTGTTGGAGCATTCACAACTTCTGGAGGCAAGTTATTCCACTGTTCTAACTGTCAGGAAATTTCTCCTTAAGTTCTAAGTTGCTTCTTTTATCTTATAACTCAATTAAAATGTTAACGGTTAGGGTTAGGGTTAGGGTTAGGGTTAGGGTTAGGGTTAGGAGCCTGGTTTAGCTCAGCAGACTAAAAGCATAGTGATCAACACCAGCTGTCTGCAATTACTGTAAGTTCTAATCTCACCAGGCTCAAGGTTGACTCAGCCTTCCATCCTTTCTAAAGTGGGTAAAATGAGGACCCGGTTTGTGGGGGCAATAAGCTGACTTTGTATAAATATACAAAAGTATGAAGGCTATTGCTTAACGCATTGTAAGCCGCTCTGAGTCTCCGGAGAAGGGCGGCATATAAATCAAATTTAAAACAAAAAATGGGAAGAGCCCAAGACAGCTTTGAAGGTGATAACTTTTTCCTGCTATTAATTCCTGATATGCAGAGGCATTGTCAGGTCCCAGATATTTCTACAGGGACGCTGGCATTTTGGTGGGAGGAAGATGGGGAGGAGGAATAGAGTGATCTGTATATGAAGTTTCTGTTTCCTGCATTACTGTGCTAATCTCTATATGAAGTCTCTGTTTCTGTTTCCCTGCAATGATGTAGTGTGGGAGGGGTTTGGTTAGCATTGCTTTAAATAGCTGGCTTTAAGTGAGAAGCTTCAGTTCTTGCCTAGACCTCTTGTCATCACAAACCATTCAATAAAAGCTCCTTTTGGAACCACTGCAGTTTCAAGAGTCCTGCTTTCTTGGGAAGATTGGAGAGGCAAGATCTTAACAGGCCTGCTTTTTCTGGGAGAAAGTATGCCATCATAATTGGCCGTTGCTGTTGGGTAACTGAATTCTCCATAAATGTGACTTCTCAGTGACCAATTTCACACTAAAAATTGTTTGGACCAAGAGGAACATACTGGGTTTTTTTTTAAAGGACTTTTTAAATTGTTTTAATTTTTGAAATGGACATAAGAAATCAGCTAAAAATTGGGCAGCATGGCAGACAGGTTTTCTATGAGATGAGCCTGTTCACTGGGATCAATATTTTATGTTCATGTTGTTCTCTAATCTAGGGGTCTCCAACTTTGGCAACTTTTAAAGACTTGTGGGCTTCAACTCCCAGAATTCCTCAGCCAGCAAAGCTATTCACATTTATGTTCTTGCAATCACCATTAAACTGCTACTTATTCAGGTTTTTGCAGTCATTAAACCTTGGAGAGAATCAGGCTTCCCCCCCCCCCCCCATTTATTTCGTGTAGCTTCATTCTCGTATCAATTACGGTAATTTCAATTCTTTGAAACTCAATCTCAAATCCAGGCTGTTGAGCTTTGTTCTATTTAAGTACTGTATTTTTTGGAGTATAAAACGCACCTTTTTCCCCCCTAAAAGAGAGTGAAAATTTGGGTGCGTCTTACACACTGAAGGTAGCCCCGCCCATCCACCGGCCCCCACCCTTTGACCTCTGCCTCCCAGCAATTTACCTCCTTGCAGCAAACAGCCCGTTTCAGCTTCAACACAGCCTGATTAGCACAAGCAGTTGATTGTAGGTTGGATCGGCCTCGTGACCCTCAGCTGTTTCAGGCTGCAGGGATTGCCCATTGCCTATTGCTGCGCAGGCCTCTGCTGTTTGCTGCAAGGAGGCAAATTGCTGGGAGGCAGATTTTTTTTCTTGTGCTAATCAGGCTGTGCTGAAAATGAAACTAAAGCAGGCTGTTTGATGCTAGGAGGAAAATTGCTGGGAGGCAGAGGCAGTTATTTTTTTCTTGTTTTCCTCCCCAAAAAAGGTAGGTGCGTCTTATAGTCGAGAGTGTTTTATACTCCGAAAAATGTGGTAATTAATTGTTAAGTCAAAACCAAATTTACTTCATTTATTTTACTGGGAACTACGTGATTTGAGTCCGTTGACTAAAGTTACATATTGCAGTAAGTCATTATTATCTAACTGTACAGGTAGTCCTCAACTTAGTTTATTTAGTGACTGTTCAAAGTTACAACGGCACTGAAAAAAGTGACTTATGACCAGTTTCCACACTTACGACCATAGCAGCATCTCCCTGGTCACGTGATCAAAATTCAGACACTTGGCAACTGACTCATATTTATGACGGTTGCAGTGTCCCTGGGTCATGTGATCCTCTTTTGCGACCTCCTGACAAGCAAAGTTAACAAACGTGACTAACTTAACACTTGCAGTGATTCACTTAACAACGCTAGCAAGAAAACTTGTAAAATGGGGCCAAAACTTAGCCTAAATAGTTTTTTAGTGGGATTCTAAATTTTATAAGATTGGGGTTTTAAATTGGGAGGCCGATTGATTTAATGCATTTTTAACTATCTTAACTTTTGTATTTATATGTATTTTAATTTTGGCTGTTCACCACCCTGAGTCCCATTGGGAGAAGGGCGGTATATAAATAAAATAAATAAATAAATAAACATAACAAATGTCTCACTCAACCACAGATATTTTGGGCTCAATTATGGTCGTAAGTCGAGTCCTACCTATACCTCTTTTATCAATTTGTGCAAAGAACAGGAAAAATTATACCAAGCAACACCTGTACTTCAGAATCCTCAAAGAAACAAAGATTGCTTGATACTCCTTGATGAATGTCATTTGACTGGCATTCTTGACTTCTTATCCTAAGGTAGGGAAATAGGCAGAGGTGGGATTCAGCCTTTTCGGAATGATTCGGGCAAACCGGTAGTTGCAACCTGCAGGTGGGCCCGCCCGGGCACAATCCTGTCCTATATCACTGTTTTTTGATGCTGCATGCATGCACGGACGGAGCATGCGAGCGAATTAACATGTTTTTGATGCAGTGCGCAAGGCGTGCACAACTCACATTTTCGATTCTGGGCAAACCGGTTGTTAAATTATATGAATCCGTCCTCTGGAAATAAGCCAGTGTTCCTCTCTATTTATTTCCTTCTGTTCTCTTTCTCAACAGATAAGCTAAGATGCTTTTCATCTGCACGTTCCTAGAGCTGGACTATTAATTCCCGTCGCCCCCGAATTGCCTTTCAAAGAAACTCCAGTGGCTGTGTCTGAAATCCTTACAAAATGGTTGTGCAGGCTCTGTTTTACGTAAACCAACATTAAAGTTGAACTCTACTTAACGTTTTGCTACAGTACATTTCCTGGTTGGTTGGGAACCAAGCTGAGAAGGGTCCACAGCGGCTTCGGTTGTCCATTCTGACCATCACTGGTGCAGATGGAAATCGCCTTTCATTTCTGAACATCTGGCTAACAAAGCCAGCTCGATCATTAAAGGGTCCAGTCATCCTCCAGCAGAGAGAGAGAGAGAGAGAGAGAGAGAGAGAGAGAAGAACTGCAGGAAATGGTGGCCATGTACCTGCTCAGCCGTGGTACATTTGAGGTTATGAATAATTTTGTGTGTGAAACTTAGCATGAGGGCTTTGAGATAGGAACTTGGAGGAAATGCTAACTAGACACCATATGGATGAAACTATACCACGGGTGTCAAACTCGCCACATCATGTTGCTGTGAGGTGACATTTCGCGACGTTTTCCCCATTCACGGAGCTGGGGTGGGCGTGGCCTGCATGTGACGCATCTGGCCCGCGGGCCGCCACTTTGACACCCCTCAACTCTACGCATGAAAGAATATGATAATGAAAGTATCTTATATCAGGATGTCCAGCCTTTTAAGACCTGTGGACTTCAATTCCCAGAATTCCCCAGCCAGCCGGTCTTTAAATTTTTAAGACCTGTAGGTTTCAACTCCCAGAATTCCCCGGCCGGTCTGAGGCTGGGGAATTCTGGGAGTTGAAGTCCCAAGTTTGAAAATTACCAAAGTTAGACACCCTTTCTGTTTTGTAGTAGAATTAAGAAGCTTGATTTATATGCTATGTAGGCAAATATGGCATCCTAGAATCCTGTAGTCCAGGGGTCTCCAACCTTGGCAACTTGAAGACTTGTGGACTTCACCTCCCAGAGTTCCTCAGCCAGCTTTGCTGGCTGAGGAACTCTGGGAGTTGAAGTCCACAAGTCTTCAAGTTGCCAAGGTTGGAGACCTACTCTAGTGGCTGCAATAAAACACTACTCATCTCGAAAAGTCTTGAATATTCCTGGGCAATAGGAATACTTCCTTTCCCACCCTTGAACTTCCACATTTAGCTTTCGCTCTCCAAATTGTTTAGGTTGAGGCCAGGGAAACTTCCCCATTAGCAGGTATCATACAAAGAGATGGGGATGAGGCCTGGGTGATCACGAATGAACAATTTCCTTCCTAAGTTTTGATAAGATTGTAGTGGTGGGATATCAGGAGTGACATCATCGCAGAAGGGACCGGACCAGGGATCTCCAAACTTGGCGACTTTTAAGACTTGTGGACTTCAACTCCCAGAATTCCTCAGCCTAACTGCCTGAGGAATTCTGGGGCATGAAGTCCACAAGTCTTAAAGTCGCCAAGTTTGGGGATCCCTGGACTGGATAGAAACTGGATTGCTTAGGTTCCCCTGGCCACTGCTAGAAAATTCTGCCTTTCTACATAAGAGCTGAACGTCGATATGGGGAGATCTCCCCCATCATCCAGTTTTGCTATCTGTGAGTTTTATTAACAAAATTACCCCGGTAACTTTATGTTTGATATAATATCCCTGTACGTCTACTACTAATTCCCAGATAAGTGTTGCAAAGAACTACAACAAACTCCACAGAAAAATTAAAATCCCTAGCCTCCATTTCAGATTTTACGTTTTAACCAGATTCTGAAATGGGCTTTTTTATGTATTTTCTTCAGACTCTTGCATAAGTGCCCGGGACAGAATGAAGTGGCTTTTATGGATTCTCCCGTAATGAACCCTAGTGATTCTAACTTTTATTGCCGTGATGATTAACTCGGATCACGTAGATAGTAGTATCAAGCAGTCCTTGTCTTAACGATGGCAAATAGGGCCGGTTTCCCCTCATAAATTAGGGTTGTAAACCCGAGAATCCCCACGGCTCCTGCCACATTTCACATTTTTTGCGGCAGTCCAATGAGTGAATCTGGTTATTGAGCAAAGGCCCCGGTCGTGTGAACCCAATCTTCTGAATGGGCGCTTTTTTTTTTTTTCTTTTGCCAGAAATCATTTGAAATCGTGGACACGTGACTGCAAGACCACTGCAACTGGTCAGAGAAAGGAAAGCCAGTTGCCAAGCACACAACGTGCAATTTTGTGACCAAAGGGTGTATTTCTTGTCTCTGTGGGGCGCACCGTTTTATGATGACCATGAGTTCTACTGGCCTGTAGTAATCTCAAGATGTTGTTAAGTGGCCAGTTGAAAGTCATAGACCAGTGATGGCTAACCTTTTTGCCGTCACGTGCCAAAAGCGGAGAGAGCGTGGAGGGTCATGGGTGCGTGTGCCCACATTCATAATTCAATGTGCCCCGCCTCCCCCGCGCATGCGCACGTGACCCATCCACACTTCCCCCTGCTTTTGGCACGCGATGGCACGGTGGGCTCAGTAGGCCCGTTTTCCCCCCTCCCCAGGCTCCAGAGGCTTTCTAGGAGCCTGGGGAGGGCAAAAACAGCCTTCCCCATCCTCTTGGAGGCATTCCGGAGGCCAGAAACAGCCAGTTTCCCGATTTCTGGTGGGACTGGAAGGCCTGAAAATCAGTTGGCTGGTGCGCGCATGCATGCTGGAGCTGAGCTAGGGCAACACTCGCGTGCCCACCAATATGGCTCCGCGTGCCACCTGTGGCACCCGTGCCATAGGTTCGCCATCACGGTCATAGACTATCTGTACACCAAATAGAGCAGGAGTAGTAAACTTGATTTCATTGAGGGCCGCATCAGGATTGTGTTTGAACTGGGGGGGGGGGGGGG
>WNWU01000061.1:1800743-1816130 GCA_012654045.1 Ptyas mucosa | reverse complement strand
TAATAATTTAATTTGTATCCCGCCCTTCTCCCAAAAGGGACTCAGGGTGGTAGCCCCATCTCATCTGATTTAATGCCTCAAGATGTAATTCTGAGAGGGATCTCGGAGTCTTGGTGGACAACCAGCTGAATATGAGCCAGCAGTGTGCGGAGGCAGCCAAAAAAGCCAAGGCAATCCTAAATTGCATTAACAGAGGGATACAATCAAGATCAAGGGAGGTACTAATACCACTCTATAAAGCCCTAATAAGACCATACCTAGAGTACTGCATCCAGTTTTGGTCACCACACTATAAAAATGATGTTGAGACTCTAGAAAAAGTGCAGAGAAGAGCAACCAGGATGATTTAGGGGACTGGAGGCTAAAACATACGATGAACGGTTGCAAGAACTGGGCATGGCTAGTCTAGTGAAGAGAAGGACCTAGGGAGACATGATAGCAGTGTTCCAATATTTGAGGGGCTGCCACAGAGAGGAAGGGGGTCAAACTATTTTCCAAAGCACCTGAAGGCCAAACAAGGAATAATGGATGGAAACTGACCAAGGAGAGATTCAACCTAGAAATGAGGAGGAACTTTCTGACAGTGAGAACCAGGGATGAAATGCTCCCGGTTCGGACCGGATTGGGCGATCCGGTAGTGATTGTGGCAGGTGGTTCGGAGAATCGGTAGCAATGGCGGCACGAGGCTCCACCCATCTGCCCAGGTGTCGTTACCTCCTGCTTTTAAAAGTAAAAAAAAAGGCTCTAACGATCGTGTGCCACAGCTGTGATTGTCAAGAGTCTTTTTTTTTACTTTTAAAATTATTTTTTTTAACAACCTATTCAGTGGGCTGCGGGTTTGACACCCCTGCTTTGGATCATGAAAACCAGTCAAACCTTTTACAGGCCTGAAGTTTATTTTGCAAAATGTGCCATTGGTAATATTGGTTTCAGATGATCGAAGGAAAACAATTGAATATGCATATCCCCATTTTTCTTTCTTCTAACGATGAGGGGGAACGTGGAATCTGCAACGGAGACAGCTTGCAAACTCTCTCGGCTTCAACCCAAGATTAACAGAGTGTTTACTTCATGCTTAAACCAGCCCTGTGTGGAGAAACTGCAGAAATTCTTCTGTATCTAAGGAGCCATCTTACCCCACATGGATTAGGCTGCTCCATATTCTTTAATCACATCAACCAAAAGAAAAGAGTAAAGAGTCGTAGTGATGGCAAGCTTCGTAACTACCGTATTTTTCGGAGTATGACACACTTTTTTCCCTCCTAAAAGAGGATGAAAATTTGGGTGCGTCTTAATACATCAAATGTAGCCCCGCCCACCCACCGACCCCCACCCTTTGGCCTCTGCCTCCCAGCAATTTACCTCCTTGCAGCAAACAGCCTGTTTCAGCTTCAGCACAGCCTGATAAGCACAAGCAGCTGATTGTCGGTCCTGACCCTCAGCTGTTTCAGGCTGCAGGGATTGCCATTGCCTATAGCTGCAAGGAGGCAAATTGCTGGGAGGCAGATTTTTTTTTTCTTGTGCTAATCAGGCTGTGCTGAAAATGAAACTAAAGCAGGCTCTTTGCTGTTTGCTGCAAGGAGGCAAATTGCTGGGAGGCAGAGGCAGGTTTTTCCCCCCTGTTTTCTTCCCCCAAAAATGTAGGTGCGTCTTATAGTCCGGAGCGTCTTATACTCCGAAAAATACGGTAAGCCATCTTATTCTCCCTTGTCCATGACCTCCATTTCTCCCATATGAAAGCGAAGAGGATGAGGCAGGGCTGTGCAATTAACCCATTCCTACTGATTTACCTGCAGCTTGAAAGAAAGTTCAAGTTTTAGGGCCCTGAGATCATCCAGTTGTTGCCTGAGCACCACAAGAGCATCCTGCTTCTCGCAAACGTCTTTTTCCAGCATCTTCATAGCCAGCTCCATCTCTTGTCTCATTCCGATCTGCATTTCAAGCTCTTTTTCCACATCCTAAAAGCAGGCACGCACATACAGACGTTACAGGTAAGAGCCTGAAGGTCTGAAAGACTCTTTCCCCCACAATAAGAGATCACTACAATCCAAGAAATGGTAGCAACGGGTGAAGTGTGATCTTTTCCGTTCCTGCAGAAGATGGAGGAACGTATGAATTCTCCGTGCTGAGTCTAGGAGAGGGGAAAGCTTAGCTAACTACAGATAAATGGGACATGGGCACATTTTTCCTCGTTTTCCTATTCTCTGGGAACATACCAGTAGGTAATGAAACCCAAGACTGTTTTTCTGATAAATGGACATTAAAGCCAGAAAATGGATACTTTTGATTTTTGTGACATTGATGAATTCCAAATTCCAGGATCCCTGTACGCTGACTATGCTGCGTTGAACTTACAAGGAGTTGTAATTCTGCCCTAGCTTCTCTTCACCTACTAACCACCTTACCAGTCTTAATTGCGTTTCCTCTTTTAGCTGTTTCCTAGCTTCGGTGAGGGCATGCCCATCTGCAGTTCGATCTTGCTTATTTACCTATAATTAAGATGTCAATCAAGCAAAGAGAACGGAAAGAGGATAAGTCACAGAGACGACGTCCAGAATCACTTGATAGTGAAATAGACAGCATGTACATTTAATAAACAAATAATAAATAAATGACGGATATTAGTGCTGTCTCTTCTAAGCACAAAGTTAATAATTGTTCTGTCCCACAATGTACCTGCAATGTACTGGCTGGGGAAGAGAACACGTTGTAAAAAGGCCAGAATCCTCTCAGTTAACACCAAATGTGTGACAATATGATGACTCTCTGAGAATCTTCACATTAACCCCCAAAGCTAATAATTTCTTTTCCTTGGACTTTTTAAATCTCACCTTTATTATATTTACAAATAACTCAAGGCACTGAATTTACCTAATAATCTCCCTTCCTCTTATTTTCCCCACAACAACAACAACCCTATGAGGTGATGAGTTGGGCTGAGAGAAAGAGTGACAGGATTTGTAACATGGCTCATTTGATAGGATCTCTTTATTTTCAGTCACTCTTCCGCTTTCGGCTTATGTTTTGTGTTATCTGTCATCCTCGCTTAACTTAAAGTGAAGTTGGGACCAGAACTTCCGTCAGAAAGTGATTTGGCTGTAAAGTGCGACGTCACATGGCTGCACCACTTAAGAGATGGCAGACTGGTAATCCATCTGGTGATGGAATTGCTTGTGGAGTGCCAGGCACAGACATTGACCTATAACCAGCCTATGAACCAGCGGTGAAATCCATCAGGTTCTGACAGGTTCTGGAGAACCAGTAGTGGAAATTTTGAGCCGTTTGGACAACTGGTAGCGGAAATTTTGAGTAGTTCGGAGAAACGGCAAATACCACCTATGGCTGGCCCCAGAATGGGGTGGGAATGGAGATTTTGCAGTATCCTTCCCCTGGAGTGGGGAGGGAATGGAGATTTTGCAGTATCCTTCCCTTGCCATGCCCACCACAGAACCGGCTGTAAAAAAATTTGGATTTCAACACTGCTATGAACCAGGGGTGAAATGCTCCTGGTTCGGACCGGTTCGCCCGATCCGGTAGTGATGGAGGTGGGTGGTTTGGAGAACCAGCAGCAAAAATCCCCCCCCCCCAATGCCCAGCTGAGCCGCACAATCATCAGAGGCTTTTTTTTTTTTACTTTTAAAAGCATTTTTTCTACAACTTCGGCTGAAACAATGCTTTTAAAAGTTAAAAAAAAAAAGCCTCTGATGATCGCGCGGCTCATCAAAGGCATTTTAAAAAACAAACAAACCTTTTTTTCGTTTAAATGCTCTGACGATCCAAGCTGAGTTTCCTGATCGGCAGCCCCTGCCGATCAGGGAACTCAGTTTGGATCGTCAGAGCATTTAAAAGAAAACAAGGGTTTTTTTTTCTTTTAAATGCTCTGACGATCCCAGCTGAGTTTTAAAAAAAGACTCTGCCGATCAGGGAACTCAGCCGGGATCGTCAGAGCCTTTTGAAAACATTTTTTTTACAACCGCTTAGCCGAAGAGGTTGTAGAAAAAATGGTTTTAAAAGTAAAAAAAATAATAAATGGCCACGCCCACCCAGTCAAATTAACCCACCACCACCAAGCCACACCCACAGAACTGGTAGTATAACAAATTTTAGATTTCACCCCTGCTATAAACAAAAATCAACTGCAAAGCCAACCACAGACAACCAACCCGCACAATTCCCGCCTAACAGCAGTTGATCTCCCAATGACCCTGAGATAATCTCCTTATCACCAGATCCCTTACAAGATTAACTGATGACTCACATCTGACCCCTCACAAGAACCTCATTGGACACCCCCACACCTGAAGTCCTTAAAACAAAAGAACACCGACACTGACATCCCCTAAACTTCGGTGAAGACGTTACCGAACCTGGTAACGAAATGTTCGGAAACCAACCCACGAGGTCGGAGAACCAACCTTCGCCCTCCTCCTACATCTGAGCTACAGATATTCGCCACTACTGCCAATAAAGAGATCTTATCAAATGAACCATGTTACAGAGGCATACGTGAACGTGTAAAACAATCCCCAGTTGCTGCCATGTAACACGCGCATAAATCCTGACCTTTCGGTTGGATTCCAAAATGTACGAACTCTCCTCTTTGACTCGCTCCATTTCTTCTTGCAGTGTTATAATTCTGTTGTTGGCGACGGCAAGCTGCGTTAAACACAAGAACAGGAATGAAAAGACAAAATCTACTACGATTGTCACACTCAAATAATTTGGAGTTGGGGGCTGCAAATCCACCTGCAGCTCCATATACAGTAATGGCCAAAATTGTGAAAACCTTTTGGGAAAAGTGTATTTTTGAGGTTTAATGGCTAATAACACTACTTTTTTGGGGGGGGAGTTCTAAGATAATCCTATTCCACTGCTGGAATGGCCTGGGAATAGCCTAGACCTTAACTCAATTGAAAATCTATGGAGCCGACTCAAGAAACTTGTTAGTCAGTTAGTCCTTGCGTGTCCGATTATACGTGATTAATGAAGAATATTCTTTGCAGAATTCCACAATAGAGTAACTCTCTATTAGACATCTGTGCTCTAGCCCAGATAGATTTCCATCCCATAATATTAATTCATCTGGTATCTCTTGCATTTGGAATCTATTTTGGGATATGCATGAACCAGACCGGGATATTACTTAATCTAGAAGCTAAATCTAATTTATGAACGTATCCTGATGTCCCTAAAGCCTGAATGTTGTTTCTGTTAATTTTATCTTCACATTTCTTTCATTTCTACCTACCTCCTCAGTTAGTTTAGTGTTGGATTTTTCCAAAGCATCGACCTTTGCCTGTAAGTTGTTGACTGTAGCACTGTCCAATAAAAAAAAAAAAAAGACATGAAATAACCCTATGGAACTTAAGAATTCAACGCAAATTGACCAATTTTCTACAGAAGATTTACCTCTTTACCTTAAATGTCTATTGAGTTCTTCTACGTAATTTTTCTGATCCAGAATTGCTGTAATTTGACCATCGCTGAAAATAGAACACAGCGAATATTAACTATGCACAGAAAGAAATATTAAGCAGAGCAAAGCAATATGTTTAGGAAGAAGACTCTGTTGATTGCATTGATGAAAAAAAAAATCTTGAATTAATACAGATTAATTAGTTGGCCCCTAGAAAAGCAGACATCACTTTTTTTTTCTGACATGATAACAAAATAAGAACTGTCATCAATTCAACTGACAGTTGTTTGAAAATTCATACTACATTAAAGCAACGATTAAGGTTTTAAGGCATACTATGGTCTGAATCGACATGTGCTATAAACCTAGAATTAGAAGAATAAATAAATGATTGTCTGAAAAGAATTAGAAACCGTAACGTGAAAAGAAACAAATTTCTGCTTGTCATAATTATATATTTGCATAATGTCTGAACCAGGGGTGAAATCCAGCAGGTTCTGACAGGTTCTGAGGAACCGGTAGTGAAAATTTTGAGTTAGTTCGGAGAACCGGAAAATGCCACCTCTGGCTGGTCCTAGAGTGGGGTGGGAATGGAGATTTTGCAATATCTGGGTGGGAACGGAGAATTTGCAGTATTCTTCCCCTAGAGTGGGGTGGAAATTTATTTATTTATTTATTTATTTATTTATTTATTTATTTATCTATCTATCAATTAATTAATTAATTAATTAATTGCACTGCTCTGCACTAAGTGAACTTGTTCTAAGTTGAGGACTACCTGTAACTCTAGACATCATTACAACATTGTGCTAAATCTGGCATTGCAGCAGGGGTGGGTCCCACTTATCTTCGCTACCGGTTCACAATGGGTGCGTGCGGTTGCTTTGTTTGCGCACGGCGCTTCTGCGCATGCACAGAGCGTCCGTGATAATGTCCAGGCGGGTGGGCGGAGCCTCCCGCCGCCACTACTTACCGGTTCGCAAGATCCGGAGCAAACCAGTAGCAACACACCATTGCATTGCAGGTTTGGGTGACAAAAATAGGGGAAAAAACGAAGGTGTAAAATTGACAAAGTTCTCTTGTAACAACAGAGCTTCAGAGCAGCGTCTAAAATACAGATTCTGGATAGGAAACCAAGGACTTACCCTTCACTGCCTTTACTGCTGCTGCCATCCTTCAAATACATTGAAAAATCAATAACGCCAACCTACGAGAGAAGGCAGCAATACTTCATGTCCGACACATGCAACTTTTTTTTCATTTTATTCTTCTTACACTCTAACTGTGTTATTAACTGTGTGATTCATCCAGGCATATTTAGTCACGGCACAATCAGACTCGCAAGATTGATTATAAAAGCAGGCCAGGCCAAGAAATCAATTCCACAGAAAGGTTGGGTTTATTTTTATTGAGATGGCCTCTACAATCACAAAACTGTCCAAGTCCTCCTCCTTATGCAGGTAGTCCTCGAATTACGATCACAGGGGAACACAACATTTCCGTTGCTAAGCGAGACAGCTGTTAAATGAATGTCGCCCCATTTTGTGACCTTTCTTTCCACAGTTATTAAGCGAATCACTTCAGTGTTTAAACACGGTTGTTAAGTGAATCTGGCTTCCCCATTGACTTTTTCTGAGGTCACAAAAAAGGGAAATCACATGACTTCTAGGGACGCTGCAACCGGCATAAATACAAGTCGGTTGCCCAACGTTTGAATTTCGACCACGTGACCACGGGGATGCGGCAACGGTCGTAAATGTGAAAAACGGCCATAAGTCACTTTTTTCAGTGCTGTTGTAACTTTGAACGGTCACTAAACGAAATTGTTGTAAATTGAGGACTAGCTGTAGTTCAGTCAATTTGGGAGGGGTACCAGCCTCTGTTGCTTCCTGTTCTGGGCTCAAAAATTTCTCCTCAGTCCCACCTGCCAAGGTTCTCTTCCTTGTAATAGAGCAGTATTTCTCATCCTTAACACCTTAGACTTCATTTCCCAGAATTCCCTGCCCACTTAGTAAAGTCACATTTGACTTGGCATGCTATTAGGATACTAAATGTAGTAGCTGGGACAGTAAAGTGTACAATAGGCCAGAACACACAGTTGTCATTGATCGGTTAGAGCAGTGATGGCTAACCTTTTTGCCATCGTGTGCCAAAAGCGGGGGAGCGCGGTGGGGTCACACGCATGCATGCCCACATCCATAATTCTATGCGCCCTGCCCCCCCATGCTCCCCCCGCTTTTGGCATGAGATGGCACGGTCAGTCCAGTAGGCCCATTTTTTGCTCTCCTCAGGCTCCAGAGCCTTTCTAGGAGCCTGGGGAGGGCAAAACAACCTTCCCCACCCCCCAGAGGCCCCTCTGGAGGCCGGAAACAGTGTGTTTCCTGACTTCTGGTGGGCCCAGAAGGCCTGAAAATCAGCTGGGTGGCGCATGCATGTGTGCCGGAGCTGAGCTCGCGTGCCCACCGATATGGCTCCGCGTGCCACCTGTGGCACCTGTGCCATAGGTTCGCCATCACGGGGTTAGAGCAATGATGGCGAACCAAGTGCCGAAAAGGGAGCACTTCACGCACGCACGCTCGTCAGGGCCGCAACCATGAAGAGGAGCTGCCCAAGGAGCATGCGCATGCCGGATAAGATACTTCCGGTTTCCGGCGCACGCATGCGTGCCAGCCAGCAAGTCTTCAGGTTACTGCCAGGCATGTGCATGCGCAGATCAGCTGGCTGGCGCACATCCTCATAACGGAAAATGGAAGACCAGCTCTTCCGGTTTCTGCCACTGCCACACGCACAAAGGCCAGCTGATCGTCGTGTGCGCATGCACGCAAGAAACCCGGAAGAGGAATGGGTGATGCTGTGTGTGCCAGGCGACATGGCACTGTGTGCCACTTCAGGCACGCGTGCCATAGGTTCGCCATCACTGGGTTAGGGCGTGTTGATTCATGCGTGAGGCAATCTATGCTCTGATTGGTTGCTGTAAGCAGAAAGGGGGCATTTCCCTTTTCCGTCTTTTTCTCTTCCCATCTTTTCCCGTCTTTTTCTCTTCACCCGACAACTGTGTGTTCTCTGTATGCAGGTAGTCCTCGACTTACAACAGTTCGCTTAGTGACCGTTCAAAGTTACAACGGCACTGAAAAAAATGTGACTTATGACCATTTTTCACAGTTATGACCTTTGCAGCATCCCCACGATCACGTGATCCAAATTCAGACGCTTGGCAACTGGTTCATACTTATGACCGTTGCTGTTTCCCAAGGTCATGCGATCACGTTCTGCGACAAACAAACTCAATGGGGGAAGCCAGATTCGCTTAACAACCGGGGTTACTAATTTATCAACTGCAGTGATTCATTTAACAACTGTGGCAAGAAAGGTCGTAAAATTGGGGCAAAACTCACTTAATAAGTGTTTCCCTTAACAATAGAAATTTTGGGCTCAATTATGGTCGTAAGTCGAGGACTACCTGTACTGTTTAATTTACCTCACGATGTTCCCTGTGTTCTTGACTATCTTGTGTTTGTTCTTTCTGGATGATGACAAAGACTACAAGTTTGTGTTAGTGTCTCTGACTTTTACCTAAACATCTGCTGTGCATTTCCCTGACACACGCTCAGCATTCAATAGCCCAACTGCAAGAAGGCTAATTGTTATCTACACGCTATAGTAATTCCCCACTTGTATGTAAACACAAGATCCGGCACCTGAGAATCCAAGTCTTCTCCCTTCATGCAAAAATTTGCATCGATGACATTGAGGCCCACTAAAAGTCCAGCGATGATAGCACCCTCTTCCTCCATCATGAGGGCATTCGCTTCATAAAATTCACTGCAAAACATATTGAAATATAGATGGTTACATTATTATTATCTCTTTTATTCGTTAAACATGAAACTCAGTCAACTGAACATTCCAAAATGCATCACAAATACCATTGACTGGTGCTAATGGTTGATATGGGTTGCTGCCAGCGTCCTAGTTATCAACCAAGTACCTTCTTAAGATGTATGATGTTCTGAGTAGCGCAGTTTTTTGCAGTTCCGCTGGTGTTATTGCAGGAAGCTGCAATTTGTTCGTGTATCTTATAAAATTCTTGGACATGGTACCAAGTGCCCCAATGACGATGGGTATCACTGTTACATGTTGTTGTTGTTGTTATTATTATTTAAGGTTTAATCTTCAATTTGATTCATAATCTGGGACTGGTAAAAACTTAACAGTTCAAGTCCTAACCAAGGACCAAAGAGCTGTTAAGGTAACATCTTAACATTTTAAGGGCATCTTAATCCAAGAGCCTTGGTGGTGCAGCGGACTAAAGTGCTGTTAAGTAGCACTTAGCTGCCAGCTGCCTGCAATTATTGCGAGTTCAAATCTCACCAGGCTCAAGGTTGACTCAGCCTTCCATCCTTCTGAGGTAGGTAAAATGAGGACCCGGATTGTGGAGGCAATAAGCTGACTTTGTATAAAAAAGAACACCGCATGAGGGCGGTGGCCGAAAGCCCTACTAAGCAGGTGTATACCAAAGTATGAAGGCTATTGCTTAATGCATTGTAAGCTGCCCTGAGTCTCTGGAGAAGGGCAGCATATAAATCGAACCAATAAATAAATAAACAATAAATAAATCTGAGTATATAGGCAGTTCCGAGTAAGGTGGATTTGTTTGTTTTTTTGCAAAATCAGAATATTCAGATCTAATGGTTCAAAATGTATTATTTTAGGTTTCATCTTCAATTCGTTTCACAGTCTGAGACTGGTAAAAAGAGTTCAAGTCCAGACCTAGGACCTAAGAGCTGTTAAGGTAACATCTAAGTATATATAGGCAGTTCCGAGTAAGGTGGTTTTTTACCAAGTCAGAATAATTCAGGTCTGATAAGCTCAAAATGTATTGTTTAAGATTTAATCTTCAATTAGTTTCACACAATCTGGGATTG
This sequence comes from Ptyas mucosa, assembly GCA_012654045.1. Taxonomy (NCBI): domain Eukaryota; kingdom Metazoa; phylum Chordata; class Lepidosauria; order Squamata; family Colubridae; genus Ptyas; species Ptyas mucosa. Next base: position 1,805,789 of record WNWU01000061.1, on the reverse strand, counting down.
GTAAAAACTTAACAGTTCAAGCCCTAACCAAGGACCTAAGAGCTGTTAAGGTCACGTATGATGATGATAATGATAATAATTATTATTATTTAGCATACACAGTCTACACAATTAGAAGTAAAATTTCTATGGGGGTATGGCAGTGGCTTCATAACTGAATCAGTGGTGGGTTGCTACCGGATTGCGCGAACCGGTAGCAGTGGCAGCGGGAGGCTCCGCCCACCCGCCCGGACGTCATCAAATACGCTCTGCGCATGCGCAGAAGTGGCCCGTGCACGAGCGAACCGGTAGCAAAGGTAAGTAAAACCCACCACCGAACTGAATGTCCAATTCAGCTATCCGGACGATTGTTTCTGCCGTTCCTTCGTGCAAATCTTCTAAGGAACCAAAGAAAGCATTTCGTGGGCAATCTTGCACAGTATGTTTAATAGTTTGCGTATCAGCGCCACAATCGCAAAAAGAGGAATCTTTCCATCCCCACTGATATAGGGCAGAGACATTTCTTCCAATATCTCACCTAATTCTGTTCAATTTCAATGAGACAGAGCGAGGCAGGTCAAAACCAGGTGGTTTGGCAGAGGGATCACTAATGGTCAGGCCACAGGAAAGTAACCTCTCTCAGGGTTAAATTGGGTAGACGTTAAGTAGATAGCTGCTTACGTCATGGCGGGTTCTTTTACATACATGCTCTTTACATGTATAGCTGATGTCATGTCCCCGTCGGAGCCTGTATCTGCAGAGGAGGACGAGCCGGAGCTGGAGCCAACGGAGATCAAGTGGGCAGCTTCGTTGGCTTCAGAGGAATGTGGGGAGGAGCTGACTGAGGCAACCCAGGGCCCCTCAGGATTGGGATGGCTTGCTAGCAGGGACGAATGGGGGCAGGATGACCGAGAGACGGCAAGCAGTCGAAATGAAGATTGACAGAGCTCAGGCAATGAGCAAGGACTGCCTCCTCCTGATCTCTGAGCATGGAGAGTGGAGAGAAGGTGGGAACAGCGCAGGCTGACCAATAATTTCGGAGGAGAGTGCCCCGCCCCTCTTCACAAGGCACACCTGGGGACTGAGATTTAAGGAGATGCTGTGGGGAGGGGTGTTTGTTGGGAACAAATGCTGAATTTGTAGAGTTTTGTGTTCCGTTGAAGATGACAAATTTGGAGTTTGCAGGGCTGCTTGCTTCTTCCTTGCTTCATGGACTCATTTCCCTGTTTCCTTGTTTTGCTGGACTGCACACGGCCAGAGGCTGGTGTGTGTGTGTGTGTGTGTGCACACTTTCCTCTGAGACTTGCCAAGAATGTGGGAGCATTTGGGGAAATTTGGAGCATTAAAGGGGAGTTTGAACTCTCAGCTGGCTGTGTGACCTTCGTGCCTTGTTCCAGGTCATCACAGCTGATTTGGCTATGAAGATTCATATCCAATTTATCTGTCCTCAACCTTCTGAGGACATGAGAAGTTTATACACCGCAAAGCAATCTGGTGCTTGCACACTCTCTTAGTTCTACATTACCTAAGCTCACAATTAAATATGCTCACCCATCACTTCATTTTAAAATGGAGTTTCTAGGGCGGGACCCCTGTATATATGAAGGGCAATTGGGAGGGGTCTTGCCTTCTAAGTGGACACAGCCCCCATTTTCCAGCTACCCTGAGCAACAGGATCTGAAGGAGAGCTTTAAGCTGCATTCTTTTACCTTAGCCATGGTTTTATGAGAACTATATTATGCAAGCTAGAATTCCTATTCTGTTATCCAAGATAAGGATAATTCACCCTGGCAATTGGAATGACAGAGGAGACAGGGCCCTCACCAATCAGAGGAACCCCAAACAGAACTCCAAAGGTCCATCATCGAAACACACAGATATGCTTTACTACTACATCGAAGTAGACAAAAGGCATGTGTACAACAATCATTGAAGTTTACTGTGTGGTATCTCACAGGTTGATGAGTAAGAACGTAAGTGCGTGATGGGTTGGGAAACTGCCAGCTAGGCTGGAAGGAGGAGTCAAGTGAGGGCCAAGCTTAGAATCATTGCATGGTTGCAAACGGCATAACCTTGACTCCCTCCAGAATAGATCCAGTAAGCTTATCTGGTCGTTCCCAGGGGAAGGCAAGCAGTCTAGGAAGATTCTTGTAACATACTGTATTTTTCGGAGTATAAGGCGCACCTTTTTCTCCCCTGAAAGAGGGTGAAAATTTGGGTGTGTCTTATACACCGAATGTAGCCCCGCCCAGCCTCTGAAACGGAGGTTTCATTGGCTGAAAAAAGCCTCTGAAACGGAATTTTCAGAGGCTGAAAAAAAAGCCCCTGAAACAGAGGTTTCACAGGCTGAAAAAAAGCAAGGCGCAGAGCTCACAACCATTGAACCTGTTGCTAAAGTTCACATCTGGGAACAGCTGATTGGGGGGTATTCCGGGAGGCCGATCCACCCACCAATCAGCTTTTTTCTTATTTCCCCCCCGAAAAACTAAGGTGCGTCTTATACTCCAGTGCATCTTATAGTCCAAAAAATACGGTAGGTGGTAAACAATAAAGTTACTGACTTTGGTTACTTATGAAAGGCTATGGTTGCTTGTTCCTGACACGATGTATTCTAACAAATTCCCAAAAGGGACATTTTTAAATTTCCTCCTCTTAAAAATCTTAGACCAGTGAAAGTAACAATATATGGTATAAAAAGACTGCTTAAAGACAGCAGCTGATTTATGTCACACGTGAGGATTTCCATTCAAGGATGAGCCGGGTTCTCACCTGAGAATTTCCCTTCTGTTTATCAAGGCTTTCATGTATTCTGAAAGTTTCTTCTGCATCAACGCCAGGCGCAGCCAGGCTCTTCCCCTTCCCACAGGAGTCCTACCAAGTCCCAAAGACAAATGATAAATGTTGTTACACATAAGGTGGCAGGTCATCTAAATGACAAATTCTGCACACAAAATAAAACAATAAAAGTGGGTGACTCTTTCCAGCCCACCCTTCCAACTAAACTAAAGGTAAAGGTTCCCCTTGCACATATGCGCTAGTCGTTCCTGACTCTAGGGGGTGGTGCTCATCTCCATTTCAAAGCCGAAGAGCCAGTGCTGTCTGAAGACATCTCTGTGGTCATGTGGCCAGCATGACTCAACGCCAAAGGCGCACGGAACACTGTTCCCTTCCCACCAAAGGTGGTCCCTATTTTTCTACTGGCATTACTTGCACTACCTGGCCAAGGTGGCGCAGTGGTTAGAGTGCAGTACTGCAGCTACTTCAGCTGACTGCTAGTTCAGCAGATCAGCGGATCAAATCTCACCGGCTCGAGGTTGACTCAGCCTTCCATCCTTCCGAGATGGGTAAAATGAGGACCCAGATTGTTGGAGGCAATATGCTATTTAGTATACTGTCTTTGGTGTAAGCCGCCCAGAGTCCTCGAAGAGTGGGCGGCATAGAAATATGACTAATAAATAAATAAATAAATAATTTTTTTATGTGCTTTCGAACTGCTAGGTTGGCAGAAGCTGGGACAAGTAACGGGAGCTCACCCCGTTACGCGGCGCTAGGGATTCAAACCGCTGAACTGCCGACCTTTCGATCGACAAGCTCAGTGTCTTAGCCACTGAGCCGCTGCGTCCCTCCCAATTAGAAAAACTCCCCCAATTAGACAAACGTAAATACAAGAGGGGGTTGCGGTGGCCGAGAAGAGAGAAGCGGTGTCCCAATACACAGGGTGAAAAACGGACTTGAATGTGAACTTTATTTGAAGCGTTTTTCAAATCATACTGTTATAACTAGATTAAGAATCAGTTAGCAGTGGCTGTGTGGTTAAGACGTTAGGCTTGTCGACTGGAAGGCTGGCAGTTTGAGACCTAAGTACTGCGGGATGGATTGAGCTCCCGTTACTTGACCTAGCTTCTGCCAATTTAGCAGTTCAAAAGCATGCAAATGCAAGTAGATGAATATTCAAAAGTGCTTTTTCACTGAGAGCATATGCACCAAGACAAATTCCTTGTGTGTCCAATCACACTTGGTCCATAAAGAATTCTATTCTATTCTATTCTATTCTATTCTATTCTATTCTATTCTATTCTACTTTACTCCACTCCACTCCACTCCACTCCACTCCACTCCACTCCACTCCATATTTTCTATTCTATTCCACTCCACTCCACTCCACTCCACTCCACTCCACTCCACTCCACTCCACTCCATTCCATTGCATTCCATATTTTCTATTCTATTCCACTCCACTCCACTCCATTCTAAGATGGAGCTGTTATGGACTCCCGAACGAGTCTTTAATGAATAGGGTTGCTGCTTTACAGATTTTTTGAGAAAAACCTGACCAGCATCTTATGGAAAGAATAAAAGAAGCCAACACTTACTTTAGCCCTGGCAGATCTTTAACGCTTGCTGTGATTTCTCCAGCTTCAGGAACAAACTTCTCTACCAATTCCAGAGGTCCCCAAAATGACTTATTTTGGCCCAGAAAAGTCTTCTTGGCTAAACGAAAACATTTTTTGTTTGTTTGTTGGTTTCTAATACCAGAACTGGCATTTCAAAGTCATTTGGAACAGTGGCACTGAGTTAGAAATTCAAACACTACGTTTCAAAAACTCTCAATACTGTATCTTAATCCGAAATTGATTTAAAAGATTGGTCCTTCCCCCATTCATTTAATGATGTTCCCGCCTTGTTCCGTTTGAAAGTATACATTAAATGTTTCAGTTGATTCCATAAATCAATACGTTGATTTTGTAGGCTTATGATTCTTATCCTACTGGGGTATACCATCGAATTCGGTCCTGGATGTTTGGATATGAAGATGTATTCAGGGAAAATCTGGAAATGAGGTCTACTATATGTGTGGGAAAACTGCCCACTACCAAGAAATGAAAAAATATACACATTTATGGACTTTACTGATGAAAATGGACTATCCCTTTAAGTCAGGAGTCTCCAAACTTGGCAACTTTTTAAGACTTGCGGACTTTGGCTCCCAGAAATGAAATAGAATAGAATAGAATAGAATAGAATAGAATAGAATAGAATAGAATAGAATAGAATAGAATAGAATAG